>JAOWBW010000038.1:795823-1241861 GCA_026119855.1 Campanula takesimana | reverse complement strand
GGGTATTCCACAGACATGATAGTGATACGTACCAGCTGTCGCTACCCCGACCCCGCGGCCCGGAACTCGCGAACTGGACGTCGACTTACAACAATACACCAAAATACTGAAGATAAAAATCCCATTTTTTTACCCAAAAGGTTTAAAGCAATGTTTTAGACATCCAAGTTTAACAACAACAGTAAACTACTAGTATAAGCTCCACAAGCTCACACCAAAAATACAAAAGATTACAAATCTTAAAGACGTCATTGTTGGTAAAACTATCCCCAAAAGGTTATACATTTAAATAATGTAAACCAATCAATAACAACCTGCCCAAAATCTCAAACCTCTCGACGTCTTCCTCGATCCGCAAATCCTAATCATTTCCTCCTGGGGGGGGGGTTAAGGAAAAACAAAGATAAAAGAAAGGGGGGGTGAGATAAATCTCAATAAGTTACTAATGCAACTACATGACATGCTATGATGCAATAGACGATAATAATAATCTCACATAGCACGTAGCAATTATCATTTAACAGATAGCAGTGGAAAATAAACAAGTAACAAAGGATACTGAGCCAAGGTTTCCCTAATAAAGGATATAACAATCTGATCACTGACGATAGGGCCGCATCGAAGAGCAGCATCAATAAACAGCATCAAGGAGCCGATAAACCAATAAACGATAGCAGCATAATAGCTGAAGAGAAAACCCCGGTACCGGAACCAATAACCAAACGATAACTGAGTATACGACACAAAGTCGCAACCCCTTATAATAGCTAGACTGTTCCCAGAAAGGAGCTAGCTCGTCTCACATCCAAGGCCAATCTGGAGGAGGGAAATAATGGGGCAAAACAATGGTCAACATTATAATGGACTCGGCTCGTTGCCATTATAATCTTTTCCATCGCCGGACACAACCACAAATACCAGCTGGACTTTCAAATAAATGCCAAGTAATAAATACTAGCTCAAATAAACAACTCATGATTCCAAAGTAGGGAATCCTTCCAATTAATCACCAAAAAGATGATAAATCAAACACACATCATAAAGGTGCTTCAACATTCCGAAACAAAGATTAATCAAATCCCATAACACATATATTCACAAAGAAACCATTTTCATTATTAGAGTACTCCAAAATGGTCATTTAAGCCTAGAGGGACACTACTCAAAATAGGGGTTTAAGTTATAATCTACTTCAAAACAATTAAAGAATAGGTGCCAGGAATTGGAGGCGGGCGGGCGCCTAGGCGGAGGCGGGCGGTCGCCCGAAAGGGTACGGGCGGGCGCTCAGAAAGGAACAGGCGGGCGCTCCCGAGGGGCAGAAACTACGGGTCATTAACCTCACATGTAAGCGGGCGCTCATGGGCGCATGGGCGGGCGCCCGGATCAATTCTGGGTCGGAGAACAGAGCTGGGTTCACCATTTCGAACCAAAACACAAACCTTCACTAAATGCTCAAAATCAAAGCTTTCAAACTAGTTTCCAAGGTACTAAAACAACATCTAAACATCAAGGGAACCTAAACAACACCATCTCACAACCCAAAACAAGATTTAAACCCAACATTCACATATTCACCATTTTTAACCCAAAAACCCAAATAATTCCCAAATAAATTCCAAATAAATTGCAACCTCATCCAAACTTCAATTATAACAACCCAAGCATTATATAAGTATGATATGAACATTTTAGCATAAAAATGGGGGAAAAGAAACTTACTTGGAATTTCTCAAAGATGACGGATTTCAAATATTTTTAGCTCTCTACGATCCTATCGACGATCTAAACAAGTTTCAAGTTATGAGTAATGAGAGATAATGAGAGGAAAAGGATGAAAATGAAGAGAGAAGGGAGAGAGAAATCTTACCTTTTCTTTGGGGAGAGAGAGAAAGAGCTGGGAAAGAGAGATGAGAAGTGAGGGGGAGGTGAGGGAGAAGAGAGGGAGTAGGGAAAGATTATTTTGAAATGTTACATTTAGGGCCCCTCCCCTACTCTACCCAATACAAATAACTCCCCACTAATAATTAAGACCCAACTCTCTACACTAGCACAATTAACCAATTAAATGCTAGGCATAAATTATTATGAGATATAAAATGCGCACATAAATTATTAATTAAATATTAATTTAAACAATTAAACAAGAAATAAATAAATAATTAAATATTTATTATTAGAAAATAGAGACGGGTTTTCGGGTCGTTACACCAGCACGTTCATTGGCAAACAAAATCGAGTTGTTTTTTGGTTAACGAGTAACAATAATCACTCTCACCGCTGCTTTTCCTTGAAATTGCACCGGAACGTGCACACTAAATGACAAATGTGAGTGTTTTACTGCCTAAGCTAAATCATGAACAACAGGTATAAATAATTTAGAACGATTACCCGGTAACATCGACCATCTTTCAGTTTGACATTCCTTATCCCATGTTTATATTATCTACTACGGTAACGCCTACTTCCCTTGTGGAGTCGAGCCAAATACCTTGGTCAGTAACTTTGATTGTGAGGCGCGTGACCTAGTGTCTAGAAAACAAATACTTGTCGTAGATGTATTATAATGGCAGTCAAATTGATTCTCGTTCGAGATGATATCAGGTTACTACAGCTGTTTTGCACAACCGTTAACCTACTCATGACAGTGATATACAGAACATGTTGGGCATTCCACAGACATGATAGTGATACGTACCAGCACGCTCATCGGCAAACAAAATCGAGTTGTTTTTTGGTTAACGCGTAACAATAATCACTCTCACTGTTGCTTTTCCTTGAAATTGCACCGGAATGTGCACACTAAATGACAAATATGAGTGTTTTACTGCCCAAGCTAAATCATGAACAACATGTATAAATAATTTAGATCGATTACCCGGTAACATCGACCATCTTTCGGTTTGACATTCCTTGTCCCATATTTATATTATCTACTACGGCCACGCCTACTTCCCTTATGGAGTCGAGCTAAATACCTCGGTCAGTAACATTGATTGTGAGACGCGTAACCTAGTGTCTAGAAAACAAATAATTGTTGTAGATGTATTATAATGGTAGTCAAATCGATTCTCGTTTCAGACGATATCATGTTACTACTGCTGTTTTGCACAACCGTTAACCTACTCATGACCGAGATATACCAAACATGTTGGGTATTCCACGGACATGATAGTGATACGTACCAGCACGTTCATTGGCAAACAAAATCGAGTTGTTTTTTAGTTAACGCGTAACAATAATCACTCTCACCGCTGCTTTTCCTTGAAATTGCACCGGAACGTGCACACTAAATGAAAAATGTGAGCATTTTACTGCCTAAGCTAAATCATGAACAACAGGTATAAATAATTTAGAACGATTACCCGGTAACATCGACCTTCTTTCGGATTGACATTCCTTGTCCCATGTATATATTATCTATTACGGTCACGCCTACTTCCCTTGTGGAGTCGAGCCAAATACCTCGGTCAGTAACTTTGATTGTGAGGCGCGTGAACTAGTGTCTAGAAAACAAATAATTGGCGTAGATGTAATATAATGGCAGTCAAATCGATTCTCGTTCGAGACGATATCATGTTATTACTGTTGTTTTGCACAACCGTTAACCTACTCATGATCGAGATATACCGAACATGTTGCGTATTCCATGGACAAGATAGTGATACGTACCAGCACGCTCATTGGCAAACAAAATCGAGTTGTTTTTTGGTTAACGTGTAACAATAATCACTCTTAGCGCTGCTTTTCCTTAAAATTGCACCGGAACGTGCACACTAAATGACAAATGTGAGTGTTTTACTGCCCAAGCTAAATCATGAACAACAGGTATAAAGAATTTAGAACGATTACCCGGTAACATCGACCATCTTTCGGTTTGACATTCCTTGTCCCATGTTTATATTATCTACTACAGTCACGCCTAATTCCCTTGTGGAGTCGAGCCAAATACCTCGGTCAGTTACTTTGATTGTAAGGCGTGTGACCTAGTGTCTAGAAAACAAATAATTGTCGTAGATGTATTATAATGTCAGTCAAATCGATTCTCGTTCGAGACGATATCATGTTACTACTACTGTTTTGCACAACCTTTAACCTACTCATGACTGAGATATACCGAACATGTTGGGTATTGTCACGCCCCGGAAAAATCTAAAATCCATAAACATAAAATTTACATAATGTACATCTCCAAAATGCAAAATACCAAACCGGGCGCGTGAATTCAACTATAAACCAATACCATTAAACAACACCTCACGAGATTTCAACTCGGAGACAATCTACAAGTGCGGAAGCAAGAACAACTTATTTATAATATAACAACTCAACGGACAACGGAATTAATACAATACTATACTACCTCGATCTCACAACAAAATACATAAAGGCTCCGAAGAGCAACTACCCCAAGACGATCAACCTGCTCAGAACATTCCCGCTACAACGAACCTCAAAACGATACCACTTGCTTCCCTGGGGGCGGGGGGTTAAGGAAAAACAAAGATAAAATAAACGGGGTGAGATAAAATCTCAGTAAGTTACTAAAGCAGCTACAAGGCATAATATCATGCAAAACACCGATATAACTGAACAGGTAAATCATATAACAACAAATGAGAAGCTCCTTATCGCCAACCGTCCCATACCAGTTGGAAATAACGACTAACTCATCATGCAGCACACAAGACTGAAATAAACACGTTATAAAGGATACTGAGCCAAGGTTTCACCAAACGGGATATAACAAAGAAGCCTCTGTGCAGAACCAACCCATCAACCAATCAATAAATCTTCGTAGTAGCACAAATGGTTGAAGATAAGAACCCGGTCAGAACCAACCAATCAATCCATCAACCATAGCAGCATAACAGCTGAAGAGAACCTCGGACAGAACCGACTAATCAATCAATCAACCAATCTTCGTAGTAGCATAACAGCTGAAGATCACAACCCCGGTACCGGAACCATAACAATGTAACATGTCACAAAGGACAGGGGAGATGACACAAAGTCAAAACCCAAAAAGTTAGCTAGACTACTTCCGAAGGAAGCTAGCTCATCCCAACCAAGGCCAATCTGGAAGGAAAATAAGGGCAAAACAATGGATCACATTATAATGGACTCGGCTCGTTGCCATTATAATCTTCCCCATCGCCCGACACAACCACAAATGCCAGCTAGGCTTTCAAATAAACGCTAAGAAATAACACTAGCTTGGTAAACAATTAATGATTCCAAAGTAGGGAACCATACCAATTAATCACCATAAAGATGCAAACGATTACTCATGAAGAGTTCAACAACAATGAACACAAGAAGTTTCTCATAAAAGAGTCCAACAACGATAAACGAGATTGCTCATGGAGAGCCCAACTACATTGACCATCAAAACATGAAGACTCCAAGATAAGGCACATACCAAACACATCCTAAAGATGATACTCACAAGTTACTCATAAAGAGAACAACCCAAACGGTCGCTCACAAATAGTACAATGACTATTACCAAAATTTCCCTAAACGTTTACTCATGAAGATGTACTAAGACTATTAACTCCCTATATTTTTACACCTAGAATTCCAAATAGGAAGTCCAAATGACTACACCTTAAGGTTAATCAAACCGCAGGTACCCAATCGCCATTTCACGCTATACATCCGTTCATAACGAACCAATTCTAAACACCCCAAACGAATCCAAAAGGTTACACCTATTAGTACATGATCACAACCGGACCAAACTCTACACTTTAGTGTTCAATAACAACCCTCTAGGTACTATAAATATCGTCTAAAACCTAGACCAAGTCTTATCCAAAATCAATTCGATTGGAACAATCACGAACACATCATAAGATGCCCAAACATTCTCAAACAATACTTGATCAAATTCCATAACACCATTGTTCACAAAGGAACCAATTTCAATTACTAAAGTGTTCCACGGTGCCCAACTAAGTCAACTAGGATAGTACTACGGAACCTAGACCGAGACTACACCTTGATTTTAACCCTCAACAAAAATACAACCATTCTGATCTGGAACCATGCGTACAATAGAACCATTTCATATTACTCGAAAAGAGCTTTCCAACGATAGTTTACACGTCCAAAACGGAGTCCGGACGAAGAAGTTATGGCCTCCGAAAGATCGAACGTAAAACGGACAAACTACAGGGGAAGAGGGTGCGCGCGCCTCCCCAAAAAGGGTGCGCGCGCCTCCTTTGGTCAGTCTAGAGGATTTTGAGTGCACTAGAGGGTGCGCACGCCTTCCCTAAAAGGGTGCGCGCGCCCCGACCCCCGAATCAGCTTTTTGGCCTTCCAGAAAGGCTAAAATTGCATAAACTCATCCCAAACCAACCTAACCTCCATTCCTACTTCAAAACACAACTAAAACTCTTACTTTGGCTCTATAATCACTTCTAAAAACTAACTTAACTAAGAGTTTCAAACACAACCAAACCGGAATTCCCAATTTGTTTCTTGGGTTCATTTACACTCAAAATTTGAGAGTAAAACTCTCCCAAACAAACCCATCAATACAAAACTCACCCAAGACACAACCTAAATACATCCTTGACCTCTAAACACAATTCTAAACTCCAAAACACCAATTATACCAACATCAAACCCAATTCATCCATGACTTCAAATCAAGATTTAAATCCCAACATTCATATTAACACAAAATTAACCAAAAATACAAATAATTTCTAAACTCAACCAAAACATCATATATATCACTAAAGCATCATACAAACAAATGATGAACATTTTAGCATAAAAATGGGGGAAAGTAACTTACTTGGAAAATATGAAAGATGACGGAATTCGAATTTTCTTGGCTATAAACGATCCTAGCGACGATCTAAACATTTTTCATAAAATGAGCATTAAGAAATAATGGGGGGAAGATGGTCAAAATGAAGAGAGAAGGAGGGGGAATTCTTACCTTTTCTTTACCCAACAATGGAGGAGAGAGAGAGAGAGAAATGAGAATGAGAGGTAAGGGAGGAGGGAGGAGGAAGGAGTAAGTAGGATGAATTAAAATGTTTCACTTAGGCCTCCCTCTAGACCCAACTTAGAACACATAAACCCATACTCCCCACTAACAACTAAGACCCAATAACTCTACACTAGCACAAATGATCAATTAAAAATGCTAGCCATAAAATATTATGGAACACAAAATGCACACGTAAATAAATAAATAAATATTTATTACTAATAAAATAGAAACGGGTTTTCGGGTCGTTACAATCTACCCTCCTTAAAAAGAATTCGCCCGCGAATTCACTTATCAAAAATCATCACGCGCAATCACACCGAGACTACAAAATATCGATTCTCATATAGCACTCATAACCCCAAATCAAGTACCTATTAAAGATTTCAGACATCGATTCCATGACTCATATAAACCCACACATATTGAACACAAACATCCTAAAGTTAACTTCCTCTTTCATCCCGAATTTCACATTCTCAAGACTATCACTTGTTTACCAATTCTGAGACATAGCTGATTCGATCCTAGTTAGCATTACGCTCTCCATCAACCCTTAAATCATCAACATCCATAAGTTTTACTTTTCCGGTTCATCCGTACGCATTGACGATCTAGACATCATCCCAAGTAATCATACTACTACCCGAAAAAATCAGAGAAGGAATAGGGCTAACGATTAATGTCACCCAATGACTCAATGATATACTCAAAATTTACCGCCATCAACTATCCGATCAAATGAGATTCCACTACCACACTCACTCCTCATGGGATAAACCACAATACAGTCATAACCTTTGTATTTCTCAACCCACTTGCATTAACTCACGCTTATCTTTTCGAAGAACATATAACTATCCAACATTGATAGCCTATTATCATCATTTCTAAATCTTGGTCCCATAAAAACAACTATAGTTTGCTAAGGCGATATCAATAAAACCACAATCAATCCCTAGTCATAGATAGCTCTATTTATTAACCCGAATTTTTGAACACTTACCCGAATGATCCAATAGCCACGGCTACTTTAGTTCCGTCCCTTCCCGAATTTCCCAATTATCCCCTTTAACCCATCATGTCGCGACCCAGAACCCCGCGGGCCCGAGATCGCGAGCTGGACGTCGACTTAAACAATAAACTCTACAATAATGAAGATAAAAAATTCCTTTTATACCAAAAGAGGATAACACAAGGTTTTGGAAAACAATTTAACAACAACAAAATAAAACTAGTATAAACTCCATAAGCATATACACCAAAGTTATAAAATATACAATCCTAATTACGTCAAAGTGTGGTACAACTATCCCCAAAAGAGTTACACATTTATATAATGTAAACCCACCAATATACACTTGCCCCAAAAGATCAACCCTCGCGACGTCCTGTCTCGTGATCAGCGAGTCTAATCCTTTCCACCTGAGGGGGGGTTAAGGAAAAACAAAGACAAAAGAAAAGGGGGGTGAGATAAATCTCAATAAGTTACTAATGCAACTACATGACATGCTATGATGCAATATACAATAATAAATCATAGATAGCACATAGCAGTTATCACATAACAGATAGCAGCGGCAATAAACACATAACAAAGGATATAGCCAAGGTTTTCCCAAACTGATATAACCAAATAAAGGTCGCTGCGCAGCTTCAATAATCAACAAATCATCATCTTCATAATAGCATGAAAGCTGAAGAGAAATCCCCGGTACCGGAACCAATAACAAAGTAATGTGCCACAAAGGGCGGGAGCCATGCCACAAAGTCATGCTCCAAACGTCTCAACCAAGGCCGATCTGGAAGAGGAAAATAAAGGGCAAAACAATGGTCGACACCATAATGGACTTGGCCGGTGCCATCACAATATCTCACATCGCCCGACACAACCACAAATACCAGCTGGACTTTCAAATAACTGCTAAGTAATAAATACTAGCTTAATTAAACAACTTAGGGTTCCAAAGTAGGGAACCACTCCAAATAAATTACCACAAAGGTAAACCAATCCAAACAACACATCAAGGATGGACTACATTCCCAAAATGATACTTAATCAAATTCCATAACATATTTATTCACAAAAGAATCAATTCCAATTAATAAAGTGTTCCACGATGTTAACTTAAGTTAGTTGAGTAGATAAATTAAAACTAGGGAAGTCATTTGGTTTAAACAAGTAAAAAGGTAAAATTCCAAGGCAGGCGGGCGGGCGGGCGCTCGAAGGGGGTCAGGCGGGCGCTCATTTCAACAGAAGGTCTGGCCGCTGGAAAAAGGTGGGCGGGCGGGCGCCTGGTCCAACCCGGACGGGCGCCTGGTCTGTCTTCATGCCGGGAATTAGAGCTGGGTTTCCACCATTTTCGAACCCAAAACCAAATTTCTCACAATCAACACTCCCAACTTGATCCCCATAATACCCAAACAACATCTAACAAAAAGGGGACCTCAATAACACCATAAATGACCCCAAACCAAGAATCAAACCCAACATTAATATCAATCACCATTTTTAACCAAAAACCCAAATAAATTCCAAATCAATTCCAAACTTCAAATATAACAACTAAAGCATTATATAAACATGAAATGAACACTTTAGCATAAAAATGGGGGAAAAGCAACTTACTTGAATTTTCTCAAAGTTGCCGGAACTCGAATATTTTTAGCCCTCTACGATCCTAACGATGATCTAAACAAGTTTCATGTTTTAAGAAATGAGAAATAACAAGAGGAAGATGATGGAAATGTAGAGAGAAGGGAGAGAGAAACTTACCCTTTTTCTTGAGCTAGGAAGAGAGAGAGATTGAGTGTGTGTGCTGGGAAGAGGGAGAGGGTAAGGGAGAAGAGGGGAGTAGGGAGGGAGTAGGAGAAGGATTATTTAAAAAGTTACATTTAGGCCCCTCCTCTACTAACCACACAACTCTAATACTTCCTACTAACAACTAAGACCAAATAATACTACACTAGCACGAATGACCTAATTAAAATGCTAGACATAAATTAATATTATGAGATATAAAATGCGCACATAAATAATTAAATCAAATAAATAAATAAATAAATAATTATTTATCAATAAAATAGAGACGGGTTTTCGGGGCGTGACATTCACTCCCCCTTAAAGAAAATTCGACCCGAATTTTAACGAGACTTACCCGAATTAAAAAGCCACGGAAATTTCATCTCTATCTCATCACGAAGCTCCCAAGTCGATTCCTCAATATTGTGATTCCTCCAAAGAACTCTAACCAACGGAATGCTTTTGTTTCTCAACTCTTGGACTTTGGCATCGAGAATCCGAACCGGTCGTTCCTCGTAAGTCATATCCGGCTCTATATCCTCCGGTACCCTCGGTAAAACGTGAAATGGATCATGAACGTACTTCCGAAGCATAGAAACATGAAAAACATTATGTAACCGGTCTAAATATGGTGGTAACGCAAGTCGATACGCAAGAAGTCCAACCTTTCCCAGAATCTCAAACGGACCTATAAACCTCGGAGCCAATTTACCTTTCTTCCCGAACCTTCGAATACCCACCTTCGGAGATACTTTCAAGAACACAAAATCACCGGTCTGAAAACTAAGATCTCGCCTTCGGTTGTCTGCATAGCTCTTATGTTGACTCTAGGTTGTTTTTAATCGATCCCGGATAACCCTAACTTTCTCAACTGAACCCTGAAGCAAATCAATACCCACGATCTTCGCTTCACTGACCTCGTTCCAACAAATAGGCGATCTACACTTTCTTCCATACAAGGCCTCATAAGGTGCCATCTCGATACTAGCCTGATAACTGTTGTTGTAAGAGAATTCCACTAACGGTAAATGTCTATCCCAAGAATCGGAAAAGTCTATCGAACAAGCTCGCAACATATCCTCCAAAATCTGAATGGTCCTCTCGGATTGACCGTCAGTCTGAGGGTGAAAAGCTGTGCTGAATCGCAAATCTGTACCCAAAGCTTCCTGAAACGCCTTCCAGAATCTAGAAGTAAACCTCAGGTCTCGATCTGACACAATGCTAACCGGAACTCCATGCAATCTCACAACCTCATCAATGTAAAGGGTCGCAAGCTTTTCCATCGAGTACCTAATGTCAATAGGCAAGAAATGTGCACTCTTGGTCAATCTATCCACGATCACCCAAACACTGTCATACTTCCTACGGGTACGAGGTAGTCCCGTAACGAAATCCATAGTCACATGCTCCCATTTCCACTTCGGAATCTCTAACGGCTGAAGTAGTCCTGTGGGTCTCTGATGCTCGGCTTTGACCTGCTGACAAGTTAAACATTTCGAAACATACTCAGCTATTTCCCTCTTCATGTTGTTCCACCAAAAGTGTTGCTTCAGATTCTGGTACATCTTCGTACTACCTGGATGAATAGTATATCTCGATTTGTGACCCTCATCTAAAACTTGCCTCTTTATCCCACCAACATCGGGTACACATAAATGATCACGGAAAGTCAACACCCCATTCGAACTCATAGAAAAATCCTCGAAGTTCTTTTCCTTCATTTTACCCATTACCTTCACTAACTCGGGATCTTCTTTCTGAGCTTCCTTTATCCTCTGAATTAGGGTCGGAGATACCCCAATATTCGCAAAAATAGCCCCATGTCTCGATTCACGAGGAGACCAATCTCGAACATCCTCAAGCATTTTCCACTCACGGACCATCATCAAAGCCACATAAGATTTTCTACTAATCGCATCGGCTACCACATTCGCCTTTCCCGTGTGATAGGAAATCGTACAATCATAATCCTTCAACAATTCCATCCATCGGCGCTGTCGGTTATTCAATTCCTTTTGAGAGAAGAGGTATTTCAAACTCTTGTGATCGGTAAAAATTTCAAACTTCGCCCCATAAAGGTAGTGCTTCCATTTGTGCAACACAAAGACTATCGCTGCCAACTCCAAATCATGAGTCGGGTAATTCTGTTCACTAGGGGTCAACTTCCTCGAAGCATAGGCAATCACCTTCCTGTTCTGCATCAAAACACAACCCAAACCCTCTTTCGAAGCATCACTATAAATTACTAAATCATCATTCCCATTAGGCAAGGTCAAGATCGGTGCGGTAGTCAACCTCTTCTTCAATTCCTCGAAACTCTTGTCACATTTCTCGCTCCACTCAAACGGGACATTCTTCCGGGTCAACTGAGTCATCGGAGTAGCGATCCTCGAAAACCCCTCAATAAATCTTCTGTAATAACCGGCTAAACCCATAAAACTTCTGATCTCGGTCACTAACTCGGGTCTCTTCCAATCCACTATGGCTTCTATCTTTGAAGGATCCACCGAAATCCCATCTTTAGAAATAACATGACCCAGAAATGACACCTTCTCGAGCCAAAATTCGCATTTACTAAACTTCGTAAACAATTGTTCCCTCGCAAGAACGGATAACACTGTTCTCAAATGTTGCTCGTGCTCCTCTCGAGATTTAGAGTATACAAGGATGTCATCGATGAAGACCACCACGAACGAGTCAAGATACGGATGGAAAACCCGGTTCATCAAATCCATAAACACTGCAGGCGCGTTGGTCAACCCTAACGGCATAACCAAGAACTCATAATGACCATAACGGGTGCGAAAGGCAGTCTTCGGAATATCCTCCGATCGAATCTTCAACTGATAGTACCCACTCCTCAAATCAAGCTTGGAAAACACAACGGACCCCTGAAGCTGATCAAATAAATCATCAATGTGAGGTAGAGGATACTTGTTCTTCACTATAACCTGATTCAACTTTCGGTAGTCAATACACAATCTCAAAGAACCGTCTTTCTTCCGCACAAACAAAACCGGTGCTCCCCACGGGGAAACACTAGGGCGGATAAACCCTCGATCAAGCAACTCTTGCAACTGAACCTTTAACTCCTTCAACTCTGCGGGAGCCAACCTATACGGTGCCTTCGAAATTGGAGCCGTACCCGGCAAAAGATCTATGTAAAATTCTATCTCACGATCGGGAGGCATATCATACTCAGAAGAGAAAACATTGGGAAATTCCCTAACTACCCGAACAGTCTCCAAACTAGGGGATTCTTTCCTAGTATCAAGAACACTAGCCAAATACCCCTCACAACCACGATGCAATAATTTTCTCGCCTTCACATAAGAAATTAAACGAACTTTTCTACTCAAAGGGCTAGCCTCAAAAACAAATTTAGGCACATCGGGAATAGAAAAAGTAACAACTTTCTTACGACAATCAACAGAAGCATGAAACTTGCTCAACCAATCCATACCCAAAATAACATCAAAGTCCTGGATGGGAAGGACTACCAAGTCCGCACATAAGACACGACCACAAATAATAACATCACAAGCACGAAAGACTTTATCAGTCACCAGACACTCTCCCATCGGAGTAGACACTTCTAACACATAAGGCAATGACTCAGATGCAGCATTTAGCAGAGAAGCAAATTGCACAGAAATGTAAGAATGAGATGATCCTGGATCTACTAACGCTCGTGCGCTCACACTAGATATAGAAATAATACCTCCAATAACTGTGGGATCATCTGCGGCTTGTTGTTGATTCATTGCAAACACTTTCCCTTGGACCTTGGGCTTTCCCGTAGCGTCCCTTTTCTGACCCTGAGGAGCCCCAGCTCCTACCCCAGTCGGTTGAATTCTGTTCCTCGGACAATCCCTCACATAATGCCCCATTTGGCCACAATTGGTACACCTTCCCTGTTTCTTCCAACACCGGTCCTCTAAATGGCCTTCCTTTTGGCAATAGGAACAAAGTCTCCTATTTTGGTTCCCTTGGTTCCCGGAAGTAGTGCCCGGGTTTCTTGGGATTGGTTGCCCTCAGAACTGAGATTGTCCCCCAAAGTTACCTCGGTTATCAATCCTTGGTTGTGACTTGCTCTGCGCTCCTTGCCTACTCGGGTTAGCTACCTCGGTCTTCCTCTTATGTTCCCCAATATCTTGCTCGATAAGGTAGGCACGGTCTACCGCATCCTGTAATGTCACAATCCTCTGGGATATAAGTTGAGTACGGATAGAAGTCTTCAAACCCCGGATGAATCTCATAGCCTTCTGTTCTTCGGTCCTCACAAGATAGTCACAATATCGGGCTAATTCTGTGAACTTAGCCGAGTACTGAGCTATAGACAACAAACCTTGCTCCAAGTTGAGAAGCTCGATCTCCTTTCGGTTCTGATCCACTACCGGAATGAAATGCTCTTTGAACTTCCGCACAAACAATTCCCATGCATACACTGTGTGAGTGTCATCCCAACTAGCTTTAACCCCTTTCCACCAATGCTCGGCGGCACCCACAAGCTTATAAGCCGCGAACCGGACCCTATCCTCGTCCGTGCACCCAAACACATCATAAATTTTCTCCATAGACTCAACCCATAGTTCGGCCTTCTTCACATCGGGCTCACCATCGAACTCTGCCGGTTTCAGTTTTAAGAATTGCTCCAAACCATATCGGGGTGGTGGTGCTTGCTCTACTCTCGGTCCTTGGTCATGAATAGCCTTCATGGCCGCCTCAAACATGCCTTGGAACATAGCACGGTTCTCTTCCCGAAGATCATTCTGATTCTGAGTCCCACTAGTACCTTCACCCGTTCTTCTTCTAGCCATTGAGAACAATTACCTGCATAAAACATCAACCGTTACTCACTCCGAACACAACTACCCTCCTAGGTCATACTAGTCCACCTAGACTTATACTTAGAGCCAAACCATAGCTCTGATACCAACTGTCGCGACCCCGAACCCCGCGGGCCCGAGATCGCGAGCTGGACGTCGACTTAAACAATAAACTCTACAATAATGAAGATAAAGATTTCCTTTTATACCAAAAGAGGATAACACAAGGTTTTGGAAAACAATTTAACAACAACAAAATAAAACTAGTATAAACTCCATAAGCTTATACACCAAAGTTATAAAATATACAATCCTAATGACGTCAAAGTGTGGTACAACTATCCCCAAAAGAGTTACACATTTATATAATGTAAACCCACCAATATACACTTGCCCCAAAAGATCATCCCTCGCGACGTCCTGTCTCGTGATCAGCGAGTCTAATCCTTTCCACCTGGGGGGGGGGGATTAAGGAAAAACAAAGACAAAAGAAAAGGGGGTGAGATAAATCTCAATAAGTTACTAATGCAACTACATGACATGCTATGATGCAATATACAATAATAAATCATAGATAGTACATAGCAGTTATCACATAACAGATAGCAGCGGAAATAAACACATAACAAAGGATATAGCCAAGGTTTTCCCAAACTGATATAACTAAATAAAGGTCGCTGCGCAGCTTCAATAATCAACAAATCATCATCTTCATAATAGCATGAAAGCTGAAGAGAAATCCCCGGTACCGGAACCAATAACAAAGTAATGTGCCACAAAGGGCGGGAGCCATGCCACAAAGTCATGCTCCAAACGTCTCAACCAAGGCCGATCTGAAAGAGGAAAATAAAGGGCAAAACAATGGTCGACACCATAATGGACTTGGCCGGTGCTATCACAATATCTCACATCGCCCGACACAACCACAAATACCAGCTGGACTTTCAAATAACTGCTAAGTAATAAATACTAGCTTAATTAAACAACTTAGGGTTCCAAAGTAGGGAACCACTCCAAATAAATTACCACAAAGGTAAACCAATCCAAACAACACATCAAGGATGGACCACATTCCCAAAATGATACTTAATCAAATTCCATAACATATTTATTCACAAAAGAATCAATTCCAATTAATAAAGTGTTCCACGATGTTGACTTAAGTTAGTTGAGTAGATAAATTAAAACTAGGGAAGTCATTTGGTTTAAACAAGTAAAAAGGTAAAATTCCAAGGCAGGCGGGCGGGCGGGCGCTCGAAGGGGGTCAGGCGGGCGCTCATTTCAACAGAAGGTCTGGCCGCTGGAAAAAGGTGGGCGGGCGGGCGCCTGGTCCAACCCGGGCGGGCGCCTGGTCTGTCTTCATGCCGGGAATTAGAGCTGGGTTTCCACCATTTTCAAACCCAAAACCAAATTTCTCACAATCAACACTCCCAACTTGATCCCCATAATACCCAAACAACATCTAACAAAAAGGGGACCTCAATAACACCATAAATGACCCCAAACCAAGAATCAAACCCAACATTAATATCAATCACCATTTTTAACCAAAAACCCAAATAAATTCCAAATCAATTCCAAACTTCAAATATAACAACTAAAGCATTATATAAACATGAAATGAACACTTTAGCATAAAAATGGGGGAAAAGCAACTTACTTGAATTTTCTCAAAGTTGCCGGAACTCGAATATTTTTAGCCCTCTACGATCCTAACGACGATCTAAACAAGTTTCATGTTTTAAGAAATGAGAAATAACAAGAGGAAGATGATGGAAATGTAGAGAGAAGGGAGAGAGAAACTTACCCTTTTTCTTGAGCTAGGAAGAGAGAGAGATTGAGTGTGTGTGCTGGGAAGAGGGAGAGGGTAAGGGAGAAGAGGGGAGTAGGGAGGGAGTAGGAGAAGGATTATTTAAAAAGTTACATTTAGGCCCCTCCTCTACTAACCACACAACTCTAATACTTCCTACTAACAACTAAGACCAAATAATACTACACTAGCACGAATGACTCAATTAAAATGCTAGACATAAATTAATATTATGAGATATAAAATGCGCACATAAATAATTAAATCAAATAAATAAATAAATAAATAATTATTTATCAATAAAATAGAGACGGGTTTTCGGGGCGTGACACATCATATAGTAAACTTAAATAATGCTTACAACATAGTAATCTCTCGTACCGAACCTTCTTCAATCACTATCTTCACTCCTAACTAAAATCCATACCCAAGGCCAAAATTGAAGAATCCAAATTTCTCTTAAACATAATTCTCGAGATACTACAAACTTGTCTTATTCACAACCCTGATTATACTGTAAAGATACTTCCATTAGATAATCGCATACTTAATATTACTTCCCAGAAATTCAAAACATTAAACCATCTCGAGCTTACTCAACTTCTTAAACTATGAAAAGCTAAAGAAATTTCCCATCCTCCAAATGTTCACCGCGTGACTATATCTCCAAGGATTACCATTAAAGTAGCAACTGTAACGATCCGAAATTTTCACAATCTTTATTTTCATAAATATCAATATATTACAACTTACAACTCTAAAAGATATTACAAATGATCACTAATAATCCGAAATATTCAATAACTGCTCCGCCCCAATACAGAATCATAGTATCCCTTAATATGCCAAAGTATCTAAACTCAATTTCCTTTACAAATCCTTAATCCAAACAAGGACGCCACCAAGAAAAGATTCTGAACCATGTGACAACTGTTCACTAAAACCCAAAAATGCCTTTAATATTGTTCGAGGAATTCTCACCTTCTCAAAATATGTCTAGTCCTTTAAACTTAACGCGCTTACCATCATTAATGATTATAACTTCCACAATATACTCATAACTCGTATTGCTTTAACTCAACTCCAGTCATGTACTAAAATGATCCCAAAAATATCATAACTCAACTTCTTAATATGACCCATAATAAATTAAGTATTTCTTCATACTAAACAATTCTGATGCACTCACGTGGATGTACTAAAAGTAAAGAAAGATCTCCTATCAAGAAATTCTCAAATTGAATATTTAACTCTATTAACCCAATCGATACTATATGTTCACTGATTCACCTATCAGTATTGTAGCTTATCTTAACTCATCAAATAACCCAAGTTCTCTATCGGTCAAGCGACATATCGCACCCGGCATAAATTTTTACTCAAGACTTAACATTAGTATTGCCAACTGAATAAGCTAAATTCCCTGCACAACTTCATAATAAAGATTTTCTGATTTTCAATATAGAACCTGAACATTATATATACTTAGTATGCTCCTAAACAAGTCAAACACACTAAAATAGAATTATTCACCACCTGTCGATGGCACCCAAGAAATTCGAGACACATTGGAAGCTAGGCCATACTACTTAACTCGTCAATATCCTGTATAGATGACATAACCAATAACCTTACCTCGATCAGCAGCAAATCACGAAATTTCGTACTCGAGAATACACCTCAACATAAATCACTTAATGAGAACAAACATACGAACATAGCACAAGACATTTCCACTTTACGAAATAGGTACGTCCAAGCCTTCAAAACTCGCACTCTCGATTCCCAAGCCAACTAACCCCAATGGAACCAACACTATTGACACCAATCCTATGCTTGATATACCACAAGGAAAGAAACACTCGACGTCAATATCACGACTCCTAACTCAACCAACTTCTACCTTAACCTCATCTTCCAAGAAAACTCAGTTTTCTAAACTGCTCAAAATTATAACACCCATTTATTGAAACCTAATCAATATCAGAGTTCTTATTCTCCTTCAAGATCTAAAACCATTGCTCTGATACCAACTGTCACGCCCCGGAAAATTATAAAATCCATAAACATAAAATTTACATAATGTACATCTCCAAAATGCAAAATACCAAACCGGACGCGTGAATTCAACTATAAACCAATACCATTAAACAACACCTCACGAGATTTCAACTCGGAGACAATCTACAAGTGCGGAAGCAAGAACAAATTATTAATAATATAACAACTCAACGGACAACGGAATTAATACAATACTATACTACCTCGATCTCACAACAAAATACATAAAGGCTCCGAAGAGCAACTACCCCAAGACGATCAACCTGCTCAGAAGATTCCCTCTACAACGAACCTCAAAACGATACCACTTGCTTCCCTGGGGGGGTTAAGGAAAAATAAAGATAAAAGAAACGGGGTGAGATAAAATCTCAGTAAGTTACTAAAGCAGCTACAAGGCATAATATCATGCAAAACACCGATATAACTGAACAGGTAAATCATATAACAACAAATGAGAAGCTCCTTATCGCCAACCGTCCCATACCAGTTGGAAATAATGACTAACTCATCATGCAGCACACAAGACTGAAAAAAACACGTTACAAAGGATACTGAGCCAAGGTTTCACCAAACGGATATAACAAAGAAGCCTCTGCGCAGAACCAACCCATCAACCAATCAATCAATCTTCGTAGTAGCACAAACGGCTGAAGATAAGAACCCGGTCAGAACCAACCAATCAATCCATCAACTATAGCATCATAACAGCTGAAGAGAACCTCGGACAGAACCGACTAATCAATCAATCAACCAATCTTCGTAGTAGCATAACAGCTGAAGATCACAACCCCGGTACCGGAACCATAACAATGTAACATGTCATAAAGGACAGGGGAGATGACACAAAGCCATAACCCAAAAAGTTAGCTAGACTACTTCCGAAGGAAGCTAGCTCATCCCAACCAAGGCCAATCTGGAAGAGAAAAATAAGGGCAAAACAATGGATCACATTATAATGGACTCGGCTCGTTGCCATTATAATCTTCCCATCGCCCGACACAACCACAAATGCCAGCTGGGATTTCAAATAAACGCTAAGAAATAACACTAGCTCGGTAAACAATTAATGATTCCAAAGTAGGGAACCATACCAATTAATCACCATAAAGATGCAAACGATTACTCATGAAGAGTTCAACAACAATGAACACAAGAAGTTTCTCATAAAAGAGTCCAACAACGATAAACGAGATTGCTCATAGAGAGCTCAACTACATTGACCATCAAAACATGAAGACTCCAAGATAAGGCACATACCAAACACATCCTAAAGATGATACTCACAAGTTACTCATAAAGAGCACAACCCAAACGGTCGCTCACAAATAGTACAATGACTATTACCAAAATTACCCTAAACGTTTACTCATGAAGATGTACTAAGACTATTAACTCCCTATATTTTTACACCTAGAATTCCAAATAGGAAGTCCAAATGACTACACCTTAAGGTTAATCAAACCGCAGGTACCCAATCGCCATTTCACGCTATACATCCGTTCATAACGAACCAATTCTAAACACCCCAAACGAATCCAAAAGGTTACACCTATTAGTACATGATCACAACCGGACCAAACTCTACACTTTAGTGTTCAATAACAACCCTCTAGGTACTATAAGATATCGTCTAAAACCTAGACCAAGTCTTATCCAAAATCAATTCGATTGGAACAATCACGAACACATCATAAGATGCCCAAACATTCTCAAACAATACTTGATCAAATTCCATAACACCATTGTTCACAAAGGAACCAATTTCAATTACTAAAGTGTTCCACGGTGCCCAACTAAGTCAACTAGGATAGTACTACGGAACCTAGACCGAGACTACACCTTGATCTTAACCCTCAACAAAAATACAACAATTATGATCTGGAACCATGATTCCAATAGAACCATTTCATAGTAATCGAAAATATCTTTCCAACGATAGTTTACACGTCCAAAACGGAGTCCGGACGAAGAAGTTATGGCCTCCGGAAGATCGAACGTAAAACGGACAAACTACAGGGGAAGAGGGTGCGCGCGCCTCCCCAAAAAGGGTGCGCGCGCCTACTTTGGTCAGTCTAGAGGATTTTGAGTGCACTAGAGGGTGCGCACACCTTCCCTAAAAGGGTGCGCGCGCCCCGACCCCCGAATCAGCTTTTTGGCCTTCCAGAAAGGCTAAAATTGCATAAACTCATCCCAAACCAACCTAACCTCCATTCCTACTTCAAAACACAACTAAAACTCTTGCTTTGGCTCTATAATCACTTCTAAAAACTAACTTAACTAAGAGTTTCAAACACAACCAAACTCGGAATTCCCAATTTGTTTCTTGGGTTCATTTACACTCAAAATTTGAGAGTAAAACTCTCCCAAACAAACCCATCAACACAAAACTCACCCAAGACACAACATAAATACATCCTTGACCTCTAAACACAATTCTAAACTCCAAAACACCAATTATACCAACATCAAACCCAAATTCATCCATGACTTCAAATCAAGATTTAAATTCCAACATTCATATTAACACAAAATTAACCAAAAATACAAATAATTTCTAAACTCAACCAAAACATCATATATATCACTAAAGCATCATACAAACAAATGATGAACATTTTAGCATAAAAAATGGGGGAAAGTAACTTACTTGGAAAAATGGAGGAGTGAGAGAGAGAAATGAGAATGAGAGGTAAGGGAGGAGGGAGGAGGAAGGAGTAAGTAGGATGAATTAAAATGTTTCACTTAGGCCCCCCTCTAGACCCAACTTAGAACACATAAACCCATACTCCCCACTAACAACTAAGACCCAATAACTCTACACTAGCACAAATGATCAATTAAAATGCTAGGCATAAAATATTATGGAACACAAAATGCACACGTAAATAAATAAATAAATATTTATTACTAATAAAATAGATACGGGTTTTCGGGTCGTTACAGGTATTCCACGGACATGATAGTGATACGTACCAGCATGTTCATTGGCAAACAAAATCGAGTTGTTTTTTGGTTAATGCGTAACAATAATCACTCTCACTGTTGCTTTACCTTGAAATTGCACCGGAATGTGCACACTAAATGACAAATGTGAGTGTTTTACTGCCCAAGCTAAATCATGAACAACAGGCATATATAATTTAGAACGATTACCCGGTAACATCGATCATCTTTCGGTTTGACATTCCTTGTCCCATGTTTATATTATCTACTACGGTCACGCCTACTTCCCTTGTGGAGTCGAGCCAAATACCTCAGTCAGTAACTTTGATTGTGAGGCGCGTGACCTAGTGTCTAGAAAATAAATAATTGTCGTAGATGTATTATAATGGCAGTCAAATCGATTCTCGTTCGAGACGATATCATGTTACTATTGCTGTTTTGCACAACCGTTAACCTACTCATGACCGAGATATACCGAACATGTTGGGTATTCCACGGACATGATAGTGATACGTACCAGCACGTTCATTGGCAAACAAAATCGAGTTATTTTTTGGTTAACGCGTAACAATAATCACTCTCACCGCTGCTTTTCCTTGAAATTGCACCGGAACGTGCACACTAAATGACAAATGTGAGTGTTTTACTGCCTAAGCTAAATCATGAACAACAGGTATAAATAATTTAGAACAATTACCCGGTAACATCGACCATCTTTCGGTTTGACATTCCTTGTCCCATGTTTATATTATCTACTACGGTCACGCCTACTTCCCTTGTGGAGTCGAGCCAAATACCTCGGTCAGTAACTTTGATTGTGAGGCGCGTGACCTAGTGTCTAGAAAACAAATAATTGTCGTAGATGTATTATAATGGCAGTCAAATCGATTCTCGTTCGAGACGATATCATGTTCCAGTAACAAAATTGTATTGGAACATGCACACTAAACGACAAATGTGAGTAGTTTACCACGGAAACTAAATTATGCACATCATATATAAATATTTCCGAACGATTACCCAGTAACATCAACCAACTTTTAGATTGACATTGTCCAGTCCTGTCCAGTCATTCAACTTCTACTTTTACAGCCTATGTCTTGATTTTACATGGTGCATTCAACTCACGGGTTCTTGTGTGTGTACAAGAAACAAAAATGTTGGTAATATACGCTTAGATCCCCCTACGAGGTTAACTATGCGGTAGCTCCTAAAGGAGGTAACTTTACAATAGGCTGCAGGAGCCAACTGCACCGATTTGCAGTAGATTCTTTGAATTTTACATTTTACAGCCCATGTCTGACTTTTACATGGTGCAGTCATCTCATGCCAGCGTTTTAGACAATCAAGTCCACTCAAGCTTTATCGTGTGTGTACTTAAAAGTTGGAATTGGAACACATTGGGAAAACTCGATTTCTTTTCCAACCAAACCCTAATTATGTATGGGTTAGAGGAGCCAACAGCTCCTTGTGGTTCCCACAAGGAGCCATATGTTACTCTTCCAAAGCGAGACTACTTTTATGGATCTCACGTATGCAGTAACATGACAAATTACACAAGTCTAAGTTTTATAGAGCAAGCAAAACCAATTTTATTAAATTCGAACCGTCTTTCATATTTTTTTTAATTCATATTTTCCACGCACCCATAGCATGAAAGCAACCAACTCCAAGTATTACGATTCATTGCATTTAACTATATGTTATAAACAAATTAAACTTATTTATTTACACAAAGCGACACATTTTTTTTTGTTTATTGAGAAAACAAAACCACACATTTATTAGGGAATCACGCCACCTACTCTAATACTAATAAATTGTAATTTCTCAACATTCGAAAATTATACCTCAAATATTTTGGATATGTTGGGGATGATTATAATATGTTGTGAGATAAAGTAAAACGTAGTAATCAAAACTAGCCCTGAAAACAGCAAAAGAAAAAATTATAAATGAAACCATAAAAACATTTTACTAATAAAACTAAATTACTGACATCACATATAAATAGTTTCGAACGATTACCCAGTAAAAATTGTATTGGAACATGCACACTAAACGACAAATGTGAGTAGTTTACTATGGAAACTAAATTATGCACATCACATATAAATATTTTCGAACGATTGCTCAGTAACATCAACCAACTTTTAGATTGACATTGTCCAGTCCTGTCCAGTCATTCAACTTCTAATTTTATAGCCTATGTCTGGATTTTACATGGTTCAGTCAACTCACGGGTTCTCGTGTGTGTACTAGAGACAAAAATGTTGGGAATAGACGCTTAGCTCCCCCTACGAGGTTAACTATGCGGTAGCTCCTAAAGGAGGTAACTTTACAATAGGCTGCAGGAGCCAACTGCATCGATTTGCAATAGATTCTTTGAATTTTAAATTTTACAGCCCATGTCTGACTTTTACATGGTGCAGTCATCTCATGACAGCGTTTTAGACAATCAAGTCCACTCAAGCTTTATCGTGTGTGTACTTAAAATTTGGAATTGGAACACATTAGGAAAACCCGATTTCTTTTCCAACCAAACCCTAATTATGTATGGGTTAGAGGAGCCAACATCTCCTTGTGGTTCCCACAAGGAGCCATCTGTTACTCTTCCAAAGTGAGACCACTTTTTGTTGGAATAGAGATCATAAAAGGAAACGAAGAGAAGAAAATTATGCAGGAGAGCGAGCGGGCGCCTGGGGTTCACTAGGCGGGCGCCCTAGTTGGCAGTAGCAATGATTCCTGGTGGAAACAAATGCAGGCGGGCGCTTGCATAGAACCAGGCGGGCGCCTGGTACCACGTCACAGGATTCGGGAATTACAGTTTTATCAGGATTTCTCTTATGTTTAGGTTTAGGACTTATTCTAGGTTTGCTATATAAACAATGTTTCGCCCCATAACTCATTGTAACTCCATATTTACATATTATAGTGCAAGATCCTGGCTTGGTAGTGCCCCCAGACGTAGTCAAATATATTGACGAACTGGGTTAACAATTTCTGTGTCTTTTCTTGTGCTTTATTTCTTGTGCGTGTTTGTGGTGCCGGGTTTTCTTGCAATTTGCTTGGGTGTTGGGTGTTGGAGGGTCAATTCCACAACAACTGGTATCAAGAGCTTTGGTTGGACGATCAAAGGGGTTTATCAAGCAATCAAGAATGGGCAAGGATAAACAAGCAGTGGAGAAATTTGATGGGTCTGACTATGGATATTGGAGGATGCAAATAGAGGATCTCTTATATAATAAGGATCTCTATAAGCCTCTAATAGGAGTCAAACCAGAAAAAGAAAAGCAGGAAGTCTGGGATCTCATGGATCGGAAAGCCTTAGGGGTGGTTCGATCTACTTTGTTGAAGTGGATCGTGAAGACTACCAGGAAGGCGAAAACCACCAAGGAGCTATTGGATTATCTTACTGAGAGATTTGAAACTCCATCTGCTGCAAATAAGGTTGATTTGATACGCAAGATGGGTAGTCTCAAGATGCAAGAGGGAGGATCCATAGCTAAACACATCGATGAGTTTATGGATATTATAGACTCATTGACTACGTTGGAGATTACTTTCGGTGACGAGGTTCATGCGTGTTTATTGCTAGCGTCCTTACCAAGGAGTTGGAGCATAACGGTGACAGCGTTAAATGCTTAATTGAAGTATGATGATGTTAAGGACTTTCTCTTGGGCGAGGAAAATTGCATAAAGAAGTTGGGGACACCGTCTACTTTGGAATCGGTCTTGGCTACAACTAGTAGGGGAAGACCGGGATCTAGCAATAAAGGGAGAACAGGGTCAAGGGAAAGTGTAATCGGGGGTGGGGGAAAGTGTAATCGGGGGTGGAGATCAGTATGAGGAGAACAAAGAAAGACCAAGGGTTGCAAAAGGATCGGTAGTGTGCTATCATTGTAAGGAGTTAGGACACTACAAGAGGGATTGTCCCATGCGAGGGGATAAATCAGCGAATGTGAATATCGAAGGTGACGATGTACTGATTCTGAGTGTTAGTAGTGCGCTAGAATCATGGGTGCTGGATTAAGGGGAATCATTCCACTCATGCGGGCATGCAGGAGCGATGGAAAATTACACTTCCGGTGATTTCGGAAAGGTCTATCTGGCGGATGGCGAGCCTTTGAAAATCAAGGGGAGGGGGATGTCGGAATAGAAGCATCGCACGGGAACGTCTTACATCTACACTGGGTCAGTCACATTCCGGGTTTGAAAAAGAACCTGATATCAGTTGGGAAGCTGGGGGAAGAAGGTTACACGGCAACTTTTAGCTGCAAGAACTGGGTTATTACCAAGGAGGATTGTGAGATCGCTCGGGGTAATAGGGAAGGAAGATTGTATTTTACAAACACTAAGGATAGTATCGCGGTGGCGTCAGCCAAGGGTGATACGGTTTTGTGGCACTATCGATTGGGTCACATGGGTGAGAAGGGGGTATCCCCGGTAACTTCTCGGGGTGGTGTGTCATATTACATGACCTTCATTAATGATTCGATAAGGAAGGTCCAGGATTACTTCTTAAAAGAGAAAGATGAATCTTTCAGGATGTATAAGAAGTGGAAGGCCTTGGTGGAGAATCGGATTGGACTTAAGGATAAATGCTTGAGGTCTATTAATGGTGGGGAGTATGAGCTCGGGGAGTTTAAGGAATACGGTGATGCGAGGGAGATTCACATGGATATTCCAGACTCGGGTGGGAGCAACACGTTTCATGATGACCAAGATAAAGGGGTCACTGAAGATGAACCAAATACTCCAGGACCGGATATTCCGCTACGTAGATCTAACAGTGAGTGTAGATCGGATGACAAGACTCCAAGTTTCTCAAGCAAGGTGAAGTTGAAGCTGGGCATAGCTTCAACGGGGCTTGGAGAATAGGGGAGGAGGAAGGCACTACCATGATCGAGGTGAGCACTAGGACGACACCAAGGATGAGTTGAAGACGGATACGGAGTTTGTATACACGGTTGATCTCTAGGTGGGAGATTGTTGGAATAGAGATCATAAAAGGAAACGAAGAGAAGAAAATTCTGCAGGAGAGCGAGCGGGTGCCTGGGGTTCACCAGGCGGGTGCCCTAGTTGGCAGTAGCAATGATTCCTTGCGGAAACAAATGCAGGCGGGCGCTTGCATAGCACCAGGCGGGCGCCTGGTACCGCGTCACAGGATTCGGGAATTGCAGTTTTATCAGGATTTCTCTTATGTTTAGGTTTAGGACTTATTCTAGGTTTGCTATATAAACAATGTTCCGCCCTATAACTCATTGTAACTCCATACTTACATATTATAGTGCAAGATCCTGGCTTGGTAGTGCCCCTAGACGTAGTCAAATATATTGACGAACTGGGTTAACAATTTTTGTGTCTTTTCTTGTGCTTTATTTCTTGTGCGTGTTTGTGGTGCCGGGTTTTCTTGCGATTTGCTTGGGTGTTGGGTGTTGGAGGGTCAATTCCACAACACTTTTATGGATCTTACGTATGCAGTAACATGACAAATTACACAAGTCTAATTTTTATAGAGCAAGCAAAACCAATTTTATTAAATTTGAACCGTCTTTCATATTTTTTTAATTCATATTTTCCATGCACCCATCGCATGAAAGCAACCAACTCCAAGTATTACGATTCATTGCATTTAACTATATGTTATAAACAAATTAAACTTATTTATTTACACAAAGCGACACATTTTTTTTTGTTTATTGAGAAAACAAAACCACACATTTATTAGGGAATCACACCACCTACTCTAATACTAATAAATTGTAATTTCTTAACATTCGAAAATTATCCCTCAAATATTTTGGATATGTTGGGGATGATTATAATATGTTGTGAGATAAAGTAAAATGTAGTAATAGAAACTAGCCCTGAAAATAGCAATAAAAAGTAATTATAAATGAAACCATATAAATGGATCCCCACCAGGCACTTCATGTATCCCTATAAATAGCTTAAGCCAACTGAAACCTGTCCTCACAACCAATCAAAGTTCTTTACTTAAACCACAAACAAATGGAACACAACAGAGCGAACGATGGACAACCCCAACAACCACCCCCACCCCAACCCCAATTCCAACCGCAACCCCAACCCCAACTCCATCGGCAACCGCAACCCCACCACCCATGCGAGGAGGAGTCTGCCGAAGAAGAATTTGTGATGTCGGACGAACAAAAGATTTCTCGGTATATGGAAGATATGAGTGGCCCATACGGTCAACTTCGTATTCTCAATGATAGTGGCTATTTATAGTGTCCTTTTTGCATCATGAGAAACCGTCCAACCGTTGTTTGGTGTTTGGACAGTCTCATCGCGCATGCTACGGGGCATGGGCCCAATGCAGGTGCAATTGTTGAAAATGAGGACCGTCTAAGCCACATCGCACTCCATAGGTTTATCATGAGGTGTTTGTGTGGGTGATAGTTGTACGTGTTGGCGTGTTGTTTTATTTTTCGGCTATATTTGTCAAGCTTATTATTAACGAACTACGTTTTATTAACAATGATCTTGGGTTTATGTTCCCGTTATGTTTGCCAAACTTATTATAAAAGAACTAGGGTTTCTTATTAATGGATGAACTTGTTTTATCTGTGTTTGTCAAATATATTATTAATGAACGACCATTGGCGTACCGGCTAGCGCTGGTTTCAGCTACGCTCGATCCATACCATTAGTAATAAAAAAAATTTAAGGACCATATTATTCAATCATGAACTAAACCATATTATTTATTGACGTACTAGATTATTCCAAGAACCAACCAAAACCTTTTGTAATTACGCACGTTCATAAGTCAACATTTTATATATATATATATATATATTGTTTTTCCCTTTTTTTGTTTGACTAGAGCTGAGAATTGATCGGGGCCCACACCTACAGCCATGGGGCCGTCCCTGGATTTGCATCTATATAAACAAACAATAACACCACTATTAACACATTCAACTTCTTTCAAACTACACCCTAATTAAGTATATTAAAAAAATGCCTATTGCTCCAAATTCTAAAGAGAGGGACAATCCATAGTTTAATGACGAATGGCTGGCAAACAAAGAGGAGTTTGAAAGGAGCAAGGACAAAGCCCCATGTTTCGTGATACATCCACAAACAATTGGTGGAATGGATGAGTATGCATCGTCATTTAAGGTACTTTCAAATAGGGATTTAATGGAATTTTATATTTTTCCTAGGTGTGAAGATTGGAATGAGACTAATCTTAAATTAGTTTGCAAAGCTTGGGCCAAGTGGTGGCATGAGAGTCAAGAGTATGTTGATGATCACGCAAAATGGACAAGTTATATGTTTAATGGTTTTTATTGGGAGGATGTTAGAAAGAGTGGTCTCATTAGCCAGTATTTGAAGTGAACTGTCTTAGTATCTAGAATAAAATTTAAGAATATGTAATGAATATCCTTCTTATGCGTGTGGTTCATCTATCCGGACTGTAATTTTATTATTTTGTGTTTTTCTATTCCACCGGTCTAAATTATAATATGAGGAGAACCCCTTCACTTTAAAATGACTTGTATATGTTTTACATGGATGATCAAACGCGTGGTTGATTGTGAACTGAAGACAAAAAACATTGGGAAGGCTCACTTTCTCTTCCATCCAATGCCTTGTGTGTTAAAGGAGCCAAGCCAACTTTTATCTATTAATGCATGACAATCAATCTTCACTTTTTCATTATTTGTTTATATTTTACCTAGTCAAGTCCAATCGCGCGTGCTTGCTTTATGTGTTAAAGGATCCAAGAGCATGGTAATTCCCTTAGGAGCCAACTGGTACCTATTAATGTATGTAAATCAACTTTTACTTCGAGCAAAAGTAAAAATTACAACAACATCACAACGTAAATAATTTACACATATATCCCTATATATACATAAAGCCGGCCATCCAAAACTTATCCCCACTAAACCGATTTCAAAACACTTACGTAAACCCTAAGAGAAATGGATCCAACGAGACCAAACGGCAGAGAACCTCAACAACCACCCCCACCACTACCCAATCCCAACTCCAATCGTACTCCCACACAACCACCCCAACCCCAAACTGAGGAGGTCCCTGCCGAGGAAGAACCGGGTGAAGAAGAGATGATTGAGTGGTACACAGAGCTGTTGAGGACACCCGGTGGTATACTTGCTATTATTAACGAAAATGGCGATTTTCACTGTCCTTTTTGCGTCTTGGTGAGCGGTAGTACCCTAGTTTTGCATGCGGACAATCTCATTCACCATGCTAGGTAGTTTGGGCCTAGTGTTGATGCAAGGACTAGTATTGACCGGAGGCTGATGCACACCGCCCTCTATCGGTATATTATAGATCGGTTGTTTAATTGACGAGAGGACGAGGCACACGGCACACTATTGGTATATTATTATGGGGATGTTGTAGCCATTGTTGTTTCTGTTTGTGTTGTTTTATTTTTCTTCTATGTTAGTCAAACTTATTATTAATGAAGTAGTTGTTTATTTCTAATCAATGCACAAACGGCAACGAGGAGCAACAATTAAGGGTACCTTAATGAAATTCATATAATGGCTTGCCTATTAACCGCCCAGAAAAAGAAACAATCAATAATTATAATCAAGTATTTGAATACCCTTGTTGTGTGTATTACACATGTTCTTAATAAAAAAAACAAAAAAAAAAATATTACATTGCTAATAGACGATCATGGCTTATAGGTGATGTCTATAAGGTTCCCACTGCATAGTAGGTCTCCTAGGAGCCAACTGTCATATAGCAATATCAATCTGCAACCTTCACTTTGAGATGTCTTGTCTATTGTTTACATGGTCAAGTCTAGTCAAGCGTGCTTGCCTGTGTACTGAAGTAGGGGTGGAAAATTGGGTGTTTTGGGTTTACCCATTAAAGTTAAATACCCGGGTATCCAATGGATTTTGAACTTTAATGGGTAAACCCAAAACACCCAACTTGCCACCCCTATACCGAAGACATAAACAAGAGTAATTATTTATCGGTAATAGTAAAACGTCAAATATTTTGGAACAAAAAATTACTCATAAAATGTCATGTATTATGTAACGGAGGGAGTATCTATTATTTCTGACAATCAAACTTCTCTTTTTAACGTACTCCCTCCGTCCCAGACTAATTAAGGTTCATACTTTCCTTTTTGGGTTGTCCCAGACTAAGGTTCTTAGTTGCTTTATTACCTAAAATGGACAATGGGTCCCACTTGTCATTCTCACAACAAAAACTTTCTACACACTTTATCTCTCCGACTTTTTCATACTTTACTTTTCATATACTCACAACATTTATTTTTTCTTAATCTCCGTGTAAAGTCAAACTAAGAACCTTAGTCCGGGAAGGAGGGAGTATGTAAACCTACCTTAATCTTGACTGAAAGTAAAATATTACAACACTAATAACGTAAAGAAACAAGACATGTCCCCACCCCCCTATAAATATCTAGAGCCAACTAAAACTTACCCATACTCAACAAACTCCAAAATATTGAAATAAACTTTAGATAAATCGATCCAAGAAGACCAAACGGCGGAGAACCCCAACAACCACCCCCACCACTACCCAATCCCATTTCCAATCATACTCCCACACAACCACCCCAACACCAACCCCAACCACCTACCGAGGAGGTCCCTGCCAAGGAAGGGCAGAATGATGAAGAGATGATTGATATGTATGTGGAGCAGCTAACGCCACCACATGGCATATATTATGTTCGTAACGAAAACAGCGATTTTCAATGTCCTTTTTGCGCCCTTGTTCTGCCTCTGAACAATCTTATTCTTCATGCTAGGGAGCGTGGGCATAGGGCCAGGCCGAGAACTGATTATGATGAGATGCTGAGGCACGCCGCACTCTATCGCTATATCAAGAATCGGTTTTGGTAATTGACAGGAGGCCGATGCATGCCGCTCTCTATATGTATATTATGATGCGGATGTGTAGCCATAGTTGTTTCTGTTGGTGTTGTTTTATTTCCCTTCTATGCTAGTAGATCTTATTATCAATGAAGTAGCCGTTTCTTTCTGATCAATGCACAAACTGGCAAGGAACACAAGTAATGGTACTCGAATATAAAAACTTTGCATGGCTTGTTAACCTACAGGGAAAAAACATGGTTATAAAAAATATATATTGGAATTTAAATAACGGAACGAGGGAGTATATACATCTATTAAGGCTCAAAAACCCTTGTTATTGATAGTATTTTAATGGGTGAAACAATAACATTTTTTTAAATTACATAAAGATATCAAGATGATATCATAAAATTATGGTCAAAGATAGATTTAGATGACTAAAAATACAATAATAACAGTAAGCCTCAGTTCTTAACTATGCAAACAACCTATTCCAATATAGTTGATCAACACTTTTATTAGGGTAAATATAAAGTCACATTCAATCGTTTCCAAAATGTGGCTTACAAAATGATGTGTCAAAATTTTATTGGTGTTTTTTATTAGAGTGTGCCGGGTCCACAATCGATGTAACCAATAAAATATCGCCACCTCACTTTGTATCCATCATTTTGTGAACTTCTTTTGTGCCCCTAGCATTGCCCCTTTTATTATTGTCCCATTGAATAAAGACTTATCCAATTCAATAAGTAAAAGTGTTCTCAAAACTTTTATTTGAAAGACTTTAATTTACACTCTTTGAACTATGAATTTATACTATTTAATATCATAGAAACTATGTTACAATTATAAATGTATAACCCATATTAAATTCAAATATTAATTTAGATCAATCACTTTAAAACTAACGAATCAAAGTGAACCTCCTATTAATATTTCCAACAAAAAAGATGTAATTTTGCAAGGACACAAAAGAAACTCAAAGGTCAGTGACAAAAGAAACTCAAAAGGTCAGTTTCAATTTGCGTCCATATATATACAAAAGACTCAGCCACATTATGTTCAGATTATTCATTCTTCTTCTTTCTTAAAAATACACCCTCCACCTTTTTTGTTATTTTTTTGTTTGAATGCCGATTGCTACAAACCCATATTCTAAAGATAGATACAATCCATGGTTGCGCGACCAATGGTTGGAGAACAGAAGGGAGTTTGAGGAGTGCAAGGCCAAAGCTCCAAGGTTCATGAGAGATCAACAATTTATTAGTGGAATGAACGAGAATTCATCTACATTTAAGGTTATTTCAAATAGGGATTTGATGGAGTACTACATTTTTCCCAAATGTCATGATCACTATGACACTAATATTAAATTAGTTTGTAAAGCTTGGGCCAAGTGGTGAAATGAGACTCAAGAGTATGTTGATGAGCATCCAAAATGGAGGAGGAATGATCATGATTTTCGGAACCACATTAGGCACTTTTTTTATGTTACCAAGATTTGCAAGTGAAGTTTTTGTGTATTAACCAAATATTCGAATTTTATAATAAATCATGGTTTTATGCAATTCATCTCACTTATTTCGTTTTTACATATGATTACCAGAGTTTTATTTGTGCTACTCTAACATTTATACTGGAGCATGGTTTTATGCAATTCATCAAATCCTAATATAATACATAAGTGAGACTGTGAGACTGTTTACAATATGAATTGTTGTTAATTTTATTAACTGAGGAGATTAATAATTATCTTATTTTTTAATCAAAAAAGTCATAAAAAAATACTCAGCATCAAAATGTATTTTCTTAATTGATTTTTGTAAGGAATCATATTAACTATATTACCACTTATATATATTTTTTAGAATAGAAATTGAATAAATAATACATAAGTGAGATTGTTAATTTACGGATTTGATTCATGGATATATGAAAGGAGCCAACTGTACTGGTGGAATCTCGAGGAGCCAACCGGTTCTTTAATTGTATATATTTAATTCTTATCCAATTAATCAATACTCCCTCATCGAATCGTTTACTCAACCAGGGTTTTTTAATGGGACCCAGCCACTCTAAACGGCATGTATCCCCTTATAAATAACTAACGCTTTCATACTTGACCCTACACCAAACTCAAACCCTTATTTGAGTAATTAATGCCTAGAAAAATGGAACAACCACTGCCACCACCACCACAACCCAATCCCGATCATGCTCTGCCACTACAACCCAACCCTGATTATGCTCTGCCACCACAACCAATACACAATCCTAATCATGCTTCCCCAAGGCCACCCCAACCCACACCCCAACCCCAACCACCCTACGACCACAACTCTTGGGTGGACTCTAACGAGGAATAAGACCTACTCTCTGATGAAGACTTGATTCAATTATATGTTGGAGACTTCGAGACCGGGAGATATTTACTTCGTACTAGTTGGGGCCATCTTCACTGTCCCTTTTGCGAATATAAGACTAGTGGTCAAATGCCATATTGGAGTTGGGACGCTCTCCTTATGCATGCCAGGGATCTTGGCTGTACCGCGACACCTTCTTTGATATTTATATCGATGCCCAGATGCACACCGCACTTTACAGGATTATGTTAAGGGGGTGGGAGGGCCATCCTAGTATGTATTAGGCTGTTCTTTTCTTCCTCAACTATGTTTTTGAATATTTTAAGTATCTTGTTTAATTCCTTGAAAATTATAAAGTGTTACTATTTCACTAGTTAAAATGCCTCATACTGGTTAAAATGAAATATAAAAGAATGCAAGTGAATATAGAACATATATATACTCATAAGGGTTTATAGAAAATTCTTAAAATAATAGATGAATGTGATTTTTTTGGGTGAAGAATTTATATTAATGGTTAAAATGAATTAGTCACAAATGTATGTAAATATATAGCAAGGATTGTAAATTTTGCGCATACGTAGTAGTGAAGATGATTGTCATTCTTCACATTAACTGGTGGCTATTGCATGTACAAACCATTCTCTTTACTTTGATCACCTATTATTACACTCATAGGTATTTATATAAATAATTAAAAAATAACAGATGAAAGTACCTATTATTACACTCATAGGTATTTATATAAACAATTAAAAAATAACAGATGAAAGTGTTAGATAGATTTTGGTGAAAAAAACACAAAGGAGGTGAAAAGATATAACGTGGGAGCAATGTGGTAATTCATTATCAACGTTTTAGTAATTTTGAGGCCCATTGGGCCTTTTGTTATTCCTTTGGTTACTTTGGGCCAGGGCAAGGCTTGTGTGAATCAAGTAATAGCTCCACAAGGGAGCTAACATTTTTTACAGAAAATAATTTAGTCAGTTGGCTCCACTTAAGGTAACTCCTATAGTTATTTGTTTTTTTTAAAAAAAAATAATCGGAGGAAACTCCTATTATTACACTCATAGTTATTTATATAAATAATTAAAAAATAACAGATGAAAGTGATAGATAGATTTTGGTGAAAAAAACACAAAGGAGGTGAAAAGATATAACGTGGGAGCAATGTGGTAATTCATTATCAACGTTTTAGTAATTTTGAGGCCCATTGGGCCTTTTGTAATTCCTTTGGTTACTTTGGGTCAGGGCAGGGCTTGTGTGAATCAAGTAATAGCTCCACAAGGGAGCTAACATTTTTTACGGAACATAATTTAGTCAGTTGGCTCCACTTAAGGTATCTCCCATAGTTATCTGGTTGGAAAAAAAAATCGGGGGAAATTAAAGAGCGGCTTTCCCTTTTACTGCAACCAAACACTGAGGAGAGTGAACCGCCCTTTTCAATTTCAATTACGAACCCTAGGCTCGATCAAAACCCAATTTGCAATCTCGTTCAATCAATTAAGACAAGATTATGGGTATGGCCAATATTGGTTATTACATCAGTAATGATTTCTACGACGGCCAGGAAGGGCAACAAATAAAGGGTTACATTGAAGCTGAAGGTTTTGGGTTGCTTCATGTGCGCCAAACCTGAGTTGTACCAAGATGAATGCATGCAAATATTCAATAGCGGAGTGCGTGAGGGAGATTCGATAATGGCCACCGTCAATGGCAAGGATATCAAATTGACACCGGAGCTGGTATCTTTAAGGTACGAAATCCCTAACCATGATGACCTCATTTTGGATGCTTGGAATTCAACTAATATAAATTATGGTGATGCATACAAGCGTTTTACTGGTAAAGATTTCACCCCCAATATGATGTCCAGCGTTGTATAAAAAAAAAGACTTAACCAAAGCAATGAGCATTTTGGCAGATATAACAATGAAATCAATTGATTGTGCCAATTCATCCTTCAGTAAGTTGTGCTGCACAGTGGAAAATTGCTTGTTGGTTGTTATGTGGTGGTAAAGTCAATTGGTGCGCTGCCCTGCTGCACACCATTGTGCTAGAAAAATCCACAAGCTGCAAGTGTCCGAAGAAGACAAAACAACCTAACCATCACAGGTTTTTAAGTGGGTTGCTCACTTGTTGTCAGGGTTTGGATCTGCGTGGGGGAAGGTCTATCGATGGTTTCCCCTCATTTGATAAAAAAACATGGGGCTTAAAGAATCTAAAGAATAAAAGAGTAGATGAAACCGAGGCAATTGGCGATGTGGCACCAGTTAGGAGGAGAGATAAAGGAAGATTAAACCATTCTCCTGCCAATTCAAAAGCCAGTTTGGACAGCAACATGCATGTCCAAAAATTTATCGATACCCGTGCTAACAGCAGGACAAATGCCAACAACACACCAGATAAGTCTGCTCTGGCAACCCAAAATGACGAGACGTCAATGCAGTTGGTTACTGAAGTGCCACAAGAAACACATCAGGAAGAGTTTTCACATTCCTCTCCCACTACTTCACCGATACAAACCGATACAGTTTCAGTTGTACCAAAACCACCTTCACCGGCCAATAATTGTTGTAATGAAGGCATGCATCAGGAACCATCACCGCATTTACCGGACAATAACTGTTACAATGAAGGCATGCACCAGGAACAATCACAACCTTCATCACATCAAATTTTCCAAGCTAACCCTGAACCCTCCCAAATAACCCAAGATAACCCCCAACGACAACAACCCTCCCAGCCTCAGGACCTACCTTCATTACAAACAATTTCCCTAGCAATCCCTCAACAACAACCCTCCGTAAAGTCATAAGAAAACCCTGAACAACAAGCCTCCCAATCCCAAACACTTAACTTCCCCCTCTTACCATAGCGAGGCATCCAAACGTGTCGGTCATGCACCCAAGAAAGCTCAGCCATATTCTGGAGAGTCACAGGCAGGTTTGGAAACTAATAATCCATTCGTTTTTTAAACACCCGTTGGACACGGATATGTAGTGGACTATTAGGCAGAGAGACATTTGGTACCATTCAACAATAATTGTGGACAAGATCAGAGAAACCTACCAACTTTGGAAAAGCGCAAGAGAGAAATTACATAACTCCTGGCTTCTAGAGACTCACGATACGCGAACTGAGCGCGCATTAGCTTAAACATTCACATGTCAGGACTTCAATCACTTATTCAACATTCATCATGATATGTTTTACGAAAGATCAGAAGACGTGGGCCGTTAGTGTGGTTGGAGAGTGGCTTCAAAGAAGATTTTTCTGGCTTTATTTATTCACAAGGCCTACAGGAGTAACAACGCATGTCCCATATCTTTCTCAGATTTGTTTGTAGGTTCGGATGAACACAATGTGGTCGAGCCTTGGAATGGTACCATAAATGGTGGTGAGGCAGCTGCTGAGAATATATACACTAATCCCCATCCCACTTTAGATACCATCATGTCACGGGTCAAAAACTTAATCTCCCATCGTGTTACGAAGGCTGATTTTGAAGCCTTAATAAAATAAAACAAAGAGTTTGAGGATTCATTCCTACACCTTGTGAGAGATAAGTTCCGTAATTTTAGAGATGATGTGACTGGACGGCTTAGTGTATGGGAGGGTGCGGTGCAACAAATGTATGCGCGGCAACGACAACCAATGTACATTGATGATAAAATAAGTAGATCGTTCGCAAGAGCAGTTGCCAAGGAAGTGGCACGTTATGTTAATGCTACTCCTCAACTACAAAGTAAGAGAGCAGTTCCAAGTTCAAGCAATTCCGGATGGACACAGGGTCGGGCAGCGGTGACAGTACTAACTGAGCGTGCAAAGAGATTGAAGTCTGCTAAAGATTGTATTGATGTTGAATCCGAAAACTATAAGTATGTGGCCAAATTGGGCTTGAAGTGGAACAAACTACTCTTTTCAGCTAATGGCAACAGGGAGAAGCTTATTCATATAGTACAATCCAACGATTTTCCGTAAGATGTTGTTTTACAAGAGTGTATTATTTCTAAAATCCAACATCCTGATGAACCTACTAGCGATGAGAAGGATACTTTAGAAATTCATAATTTAGTTGAAGAGGCATTAATCGCTCCTTAAAGCCATATGTATAGTTATGTGTTTATAAATATGTATCCACAGTTTATAGGTGCTCATTTACGGTACTTTATATATCCATCCATCTATCTATCCATCCATCTGCTTGCTCTATCAGAACAAAGTTCTTCAAATTTTTCTTTTACATTTGTTATGTATACTTGACATTTAATGGAAATTTCAGATATAATAGGGCACTCCCTCTTAACAACTGTGGCACTTAACTAGTACAACTTCAAATAGTATCTTTGTCCCCATAACACTCAATGCAATAAAAAAAAAAAAACTAATGTTCCAACCACCTTCTACCTCCTGATCTAAAACAAACACTGTTTTTTGGAACTATACAAACCACATATCCTGAAGAAAAGCCACATCCATACCACAATTGCGCCAAAATATACCACACACATACTGCAATCGCGCCAAAAACAATTCTACCATTCTGATTCCGCACCATCAATTACGTCTGCTGTCGCTGACTACCGAACCTTCAAAGACATAAGAAAGGGGAGGGAGACGTTAACGACAAACTCACATGACAATCTTAACCCAAGAGGCCTACAACATGCATTCTTAATCCTACATTATATATATATATATATATATATATATATATATATATATATATATATATAGGGTCTTGCTCCTGTGAGAACCTTAAGTGTGTGAGAACCATGAGAACCACTTATAGCCTTTGGATTAGAAATAAACCAATGGTGCAAATTAGAGAGGAAGAAAAAAAAATGGTGGCAATTTTGAAATTATAGGCGACGTGAGGGCATATTGGTCATATCGCTTAAAAAACACAAACGCGCGCGCCGAAGTCTGGAAAGGCGAGATATATAGATACAAAAGGTATTTCCTAGTGTATCCAATGTTCACTTGGATAATTCATTGGATACATTACTTGGATAGATTAGGTCAAAACTAAATGTATCCAATGTTCACTTGGATACAGTTAGGAAAAAACTAATGTATCCAATGTTCACTTGGATAATTCATTGGATACATTACTTGGATACATTAGGTCAAAACTAAATGTATCCAATGTTTACTTGGATACATTTAGGCAAAAACTAATGTATCCAATGTTCACTTGGATAATTCATTGGATACATTAGGTCAAAACTAAATGTATCCAATGTTTACTTGGATACATTGAGGCAAAAACTAAGTGTATCTAATAAAATCCGACTTATTACAAAAAATGCCACCGCCTCCCTTTCTGTCGTCGACGTGTTCAACGCATAGCCACAATATAAGAACATAACGATACCTTACATGTTCTGCCCTTGAAGTTCTGACTTATTTAAAAATGCCACCGCGTCATCCACCCTCCCAAGCCGTCCCTTTTCTTCTAATCCAACGGCTGCTGTTGGTTCTCATGGTTCTCACACACTTATGGTTCTCATTTGATCACCTACCTATATATATATATATATATATATATATATATATATATATATATATATATAACATACCTTGTTGCATCACAAGTCCTAAAAATCGATCACCATCTAAATCACTTGCTTGCAGTTGATAAGAGAGGTCTGTCGGTTGCAACTGGGCAAAGGACCCGGTACTGCTCTGAAAGGCGGTATATGGTGGGTATCGACTTTGATGATTGGTACATGTTGCTCCAACATTTTGATTCAGGTTTTCATACGAAACTACATATACATCATCAGTTTCAATCATTGGAGTCGTTTCAACCTGGAAAGAATTGCAAAGAATTAATAGGGGGAAAATTTATTGAAACTTCTATTTGTACACTTGAAGTAAATGGTTTTCATTTTAACTGTGTTGACTGGCTAACTAAAGGCTGAGACTCTTCTTCAATATCGGTACAATCCTCATCAGGCTCGTTTAATTCAGCTTCCACATCAAACCTGGCTAGGGTGACTTTTCTTTTCCGGCGATTCCTTTTATTACGTTTCAGATGTAAAATGTCTAACCATGCCAGTGGCCTTTTATCGCCCTTCTTTACCGGAGACTTTTCTTTCCCCTGCTTCCTTGCAAAACCTCTCACGACATTGGCGTTCTCTAGATCAACAGGCGACGATGTGCTGGAATGCCCACCTTCTTGAGGGTCAGCGTTATTGTGGAGACATATGTTAGAAACTCGTTGCGAAAGATCCTTAAGGGTTTTCACAACAATTTGTGTGGCTTCTTCACATTCAGAAGCCTTGGACGTAATCGATACAATGTTGGGTACCATGGAATGGTAGCGTTGGGACATCCTACGATCTGGTTCCACATCAATTGTCAGCCCGGTGAAGTCAAGAGCACCGTGATGTCTGCCAACTTTTCTCCATCTCTTAAGGATGTATTGATCCGGGATATTTTTTATGTTCATGGTGTCAAGCACCTTGAGAGAGTGACAGCATAAGTAGCCACACATTACATACTTCGCGCAGTTACATGTCACCGACATAGTGGCCTCACAAGCAACCACCTCAAACACATTATGGTCTTCCTTATACACCCAAACCCGATACAAGCTACCACCTTCATTTTCTTCTGGACCAAAAATAACAAGCCCGCCTATTTATCCGTACTCCATTTTGAACCTTTCATAAATCGGTAGGGTGTATACTTGTGCAACTTGGAGTAGCATTGGTTGTAACTTCAACCTTTCGGGGAAGCATTTTTGCAGGTAGTTGTACTCCATTACCTGCTCATCCAATCTCTTCTTTCGAATAACACGCCCAAAACGATTAAATAACTCAATCATGTATATGTGTAGACACCCCGCCTTGGACCTCTCATGTCCCGATTGCATACACATTCTCTATCTTCCTCTTTTCTGTTAAGTTTTGTTACTTTTTGTTAACTTTCGTTACTTTCTGTTAAGTTCTTGACTTATTCCGTTAGTCTTGGATTTGACTAAGTGACAAAGTCAACCTTGAGTCTTTATTTAATTTGTTTTTGTTGACTTTTGTGGTGTTCATTAAGTTTCTGACTGATTTCGTTAGTTTCGGGACTTAACTGCATAACGGGACCAACTTTTGGGCTAAAAAATAGATTTTTTGAAGGTGGGACGTGCGCGCCTTTGCCATCCTTTGTGGGAGGCGTGTGCTTCCCATAGGGAGTTGGGATGTGCGCGCATCCCACCTCCAGGATCCCAGATTTTGCCAAATTTCCCTCCTTTTCTAATTTGTAACCCCCAAAGCCATTATGCCTTGGCTTGATCAGGGGAAGGGCCATCTTTGTGACCACAAACACATCCCTAACACCTATAAATACCTCTTCATTCCACCATGGAAAAAGTAGGAAGGATTTTGACTCAAGAATACTCTAAAAAAAAAAACATAAAAGTTCATTTTCAAAAGGTGGTTACTATAGACAACTTTGGCTCTTCCCCCATTCAAGCACAAGGTACAATGCTCACTTTCTTCTTCTAAAGTCTTAATTTTACAACTTCTCTTTATCAAGACTCTCTATTTGCTTTCTTCATCTCTCATCTCTTTTAATGAGTATGCAATCTCCATAAAACGGAATTCAACCAAAAGGCCACTTCACTATTGAAGTTTTGTCAAGGTTACATTCCAACATTATAAACATCATTTTAATTCACCATTCATTTATTTATGTAATTATTTGATATGTAATCTTTAGCATAAATTAATCAATAAAACAATTCTCTTTTATTTCCCTTTTATTTCCCCTTTCTTTACATTATAATTGTTAGCACTTTTCTCATATTAAAATAAGGACATTTAGCATTAGAACACCAAAAGTAGCAAGACCCGCGTAAGCGGGGCGGAGTGGGTGTTTAAGTACTTCCCACTCCGTCACCTAACCCTCGAACCCTTCTCTTCCCGAATCTCTGGTTTTGTACATAAATTAGGCTATTTCTAGGTTTTTCTTATGTTCCCTTAATAACATAGGTGGCGACTCTAACAAATTAAAACAAGTTAGACATCCTAGGATCCTTCCACCGCTCTAGCCAATCCGTGGTTTCCCGGGGTATCTATAGTGGCGACTCTGCTGGGGATGATTTAGAGGGTTAAACTTGCGTTTCTTACTTTTGGTGTTCTTATATCTGTTTTCTGGGCATTCTGGTAAAAAGGGTTGGAAGCGCGCGCCTCTGGCCTTCTTGGCCTAAAGCGCGCGCGTCTGACCCCAATTATCAGAATTGCCCGCCTTCCTTCTCGTCCTTCAATTACATGTTATTGTGCTAACAAGTTTCTGCAGGGGAAAAAGTTATTATTTAGGGTCAAGGCAATCCCTTGAACCCATGAGTTTGCAGGTACTGCCCAGAATCGGGCCCCTCTGCCCCTCTCTCTAATGCGCGCGCCTCCCGAGTAGGCACCCAAATGCGCGCGCGTCTGGTCCGTTTTCCATAACAGAAACAGTGAACAGAATGGACAGTTTTGACAGTGTGTGGGACCGGGCCTGCACATAACTTCTTTTACTTTCTGTTTATTTTATCGGTCACGCGGGTGATTCGAAAGTTGTAAATATGTGTTTATTTTCTTTTCTTTTCTTTTGAAAAAAAAAATTTTGTCCCATGTTGGACCTCACACTACGTGCACATATTCTTATCAATTGCTCACTATCGAGTCGCACAAGTTCATAACCCCAAACCCGTCGAGGCACGTCATAGGAAGTTTCAAGCTCCACCCGACCTTGACTCTTCCGAAGCGGTAAACCTCAGCCCGTGGCGTAGTTCATGACTACATGCCCGGGGTGACCTTTAAGCGTCTCATTTAGCCGAGCACAAGCCAACACAATTCTAGTTAGGGTCTAACACTCCGTGACTAAAGTCAGTTTTCATGTGTCGAGATTTACCTAAACTAATGTCTTCAAATCATACATGCCAAGTGGTTATCATGGACGAAATAAAAATCCGTCCCAAAGTGGTTATTATGGACGAAAATAAAAAATCTGTCCCCGCACGTATGCTTTACTACATTAATTTAGTTTAATCCCGACATGTGTAGGAATCACAAGCGTGGTGGAATCCGATGAGTATATGGGACCACGAGAAGGTCTATATACTAGTGTGACGATTCCACTATTTTTCTAGAAACTCCAAAAAGGACTCCGTCCTTCCGACTTTTGTAAATTAAAAAAAAAAAGTTTTTTTTTTCTTATGTGGTTGAGTCTTTTCTCTTGTTTATGGGTGAAATTACTTTACTCAAAAGGTATTTGTGGGACCAACCTAAGATCAACCGTGTTCTTCAATAGGTCCAATGGCTTCCAACGGCAACAACATCAAGGGTGAGAACATTTCTGTGTCCAACGAAAGGCTTTTCAACATAATAAGAGCCATGGGGGAACAAATGGATAGACATGTCGAGGATGCCCGACGCAAAGACGATTTGTGGCAAGCCCGTTTTGATCTTGAGAGGAGGATTCACAAAGAAGAGGTTTCCAAACTTAAGGCCCGTCTGCAAGAGCTCACTGACAACAAAGCAAAGGCCAACGGTAAAGCATGCTCAAGTGGCCCTCCCCACAAAGGCCACAAAGGTGCCGCCAACAACCGAGTTTTCACTCCTCTCCTAGAAGTAACCCAAACCGAAGCATTTGAAACTTTGGTGGCAAGTGGAAAGATCAAGCCTCTACAAGGGTACCAACCCAAGACGATCAATGCCAACCATGCCCATCACGAATATTGTGGCTATCATCAGCATAGCGGCCACACTACCGAGGGATGCTTCCTTCTCCGAAACATCATCCAAGATTTGATTGCCAATGGGGAATTTACCATGGGTGAAGAGCAACCGTAAAGCAAGGAATGAATTGGGTTTGAAATGAGGAGAACTACAACAGCGAAGACGACAACAACAATCTCCGTTTCTCTTTCTCTACCTAGTAATAGGAATAAAAAATAAAAAAAAAGAGAGTCAAAAGTCCTCTTAAGTGTGCGTTAAAGTTTTCTCTCGTCTTGCTTATGTTCAAGTTCGAGTCGGTCTTATCAAATAAAAGTCGTTCTTGTCCTCATACACTCTTCCAAGTTGTTCAATCTAATTCTTGGCAAAATGATGAAAAGATGTCTAAAAAAGTTTTAGAACGAAGGCCATCACTTGAACGCCTAGGGGCTAAACATCGTGACGAAGGCAACAAAATCAACGACAAATCCAAGACATCAAGTGCCAAAGCAAGATGGAGCAACAACCATGAAGAAATATCAAGCAATGTTTTAAAGGGGGATTAAAAAAAAAAAAAAAAAAAAAAAAGAGCTCGCTAGGTTGAAATCTTCAAAACAACCTAGGCAAAAGTTAGAGCACAATATTAAAAAAAAAAAAAAAAATCTCCCTCATTCAAAGAAGTTCACAACAACATCATCATCATCTACTAATAAAGGACGAAGCTACATCGACAACCATCACGACGAAGCAACAATTCCATCACGAGGAATGGAGTATTCACAAGAAATATGGTGACCTGAGCATCTACGCTGGAGGAACGTAGGCAACCTGCGGGTCCGGTCCCATGCAAAAAAAAAAAAAAAAAGAAGAAGAAGATATGTTTAGCCCTAGTGCGCTATGGTGATTGGCCTTCATCTCGAACTTGTCAAGACATCATTGTACGAGTCATTTGCCAATGAATTAATCACCTCAAGATTGAACAACTTTCTTAGATTTGGAATCGCTTTCACGTTCCTTGTAGAGTCTAGGGGCTTCTTATCTTTCAGCGATACTCCCAGTTTCTTGCAATCAAATTGGGGCTTTCTTTCTCTTCTTCTTAATGACTTACTTGCCTTCGTAAGTCAATCAATAAATAAAAATACATGTCAATACTAGGGGCTACTTCCCTAGTCAAGTCAATGTCACTCATCATTAGTGACAAAAAGGTCTCCACCGCAAAATCACATGTCTCTCATCCTTAGCTAGAGTCAATGCACGCTTCCTCATTAATCGAGTCAAAATGAAGACGCAAAAAAGATGCCCGCTAGATTGAAAACCCGAAAGGGCGGTCTAGGCAAAAAAACAGGGTGCGTCATAAAAAAAAAGTGAGAGAGTGAGAGAAAGAGAAGGGAAAGACAAATGGAGATCCCCAACCTCTAAAGAAGACAAGTTCTACATTAGATCTCCTCAGCAAGTCAATTCCCCACCGAGTCAACTTGAGAATCGGAAAAGGCTTGACAAGATACGGCACAACCAAAGGTCATTTTGGGTTATTGGCATAAGAGAGATTGCTCTTGCAATATGTATTTTCGGGTTCATAAGAAGGAAGGCCCGTGATAACCGAGATCTATCCAAGAATGAGCCCATCATTAAGGGGTACAAGGTTGCACAAATAATCCCCAGTCAGTCAATTGGTTTGGGCAGCAAATGGCAACAACGTGTAACTCAGTTTTCAATCTTCTTCAAGCATGTACCTCTAAAGTGTGCCAAAGGCTTCCCGAGAATAGAGTAGCTCTTGCCATGTCCTCTTATGTTTGTTCCCCCGCACGAGAACGAGTCTATGGTTTTGCTCAACAAATGACGACGCCCTAGGGGCTATGTGACTCAAGAACGAGAGCTTCTTCTGCTTCATTTGATAGTTAATGAGCCCTAGGGGCTACGCTCAAGAAAGATGTGTGAGACTATCCTCAAAGTCTCTCAAAGGTAATGACGAAAATCCTTCTTGTCATGTGTGCCTGTGCCTGTTCCCCCAATCAAGGATAGGCCTTTCTCGTTCTACTTGCAGTCAATAGTGGCACTCTAGAGGCTATACTCGAGTTTGAAACTCTCCCTCAGCAAGAAGCAATTCACGTCACCTCCCAACGGTGGCCCTAGCAAAGTCATGTGCAACATTTAAAGCTTCTTCTATCAATTTGGCACCAAAGGTCTCAAAGGGTTTCGCAATCTATAATCCTTTGGGCTACGGCATTACAACAATCCAAGAAAAGGACAATATTGGGGCTTCAAAATTAACAAGCTTTTGGACAATGGTACCCGAGCAATGCAATTTGGGAGTAGTCTTATGGCTTCATGAAAGTGATCAAGCTTCAAGGGTCTCTTAGTACTTCACGTCAAAGGTCTTCTGGTTCGAAAGGAGGGCTCCGATGTTATGAACGAATTTGATGATTCTTATGTTGTGACTTACGACAAGGTTATGAAGAAAACCTTAGAGAAAAAGGAAAAAGATTCAATATGCTAAACTCTATCAAAACAGGGTTATAGCGGGAAATGCCATGGCCAATCCCAATGTTTCTGCAATCCAGCACCCCCTTCTCCAAGATCAAAAGCAAAAAGTGTGGCTCTTGCGCCTCAAGCACTAGTTGCATCCAAAGATCCGTCTTTAGTTTAACTCAAGAAGAGTCAAGCAAACATACTCATTTGGGACTTTATCACACCAAGACCTTCTCATTCGCGACCTCGATGGCACCGCAAGACATTACTGCGTCTTTTGACGTAAGCTTTCCGCCATTTGGGTACCGACCACAATGAGGCTATCCATCTCCCCATCAAGAAGGAGATCTCTATCAAGAACCCTACCCAACAGTGCATCCGCTCTCAATACCGAGTTGACTCCGAGACATTTTTGGGGCTTTACATCAAAAGGTCTTCACATCCCACCATCTCCAAGCCCGCAAGCAACAAGTCCATGACATCTAGGGCTTAGCAATCTCTCAAAGCTTGAGGCTTGCTCACGCCAACAACAAAAGGCGATTTATTTAAATGGTCCAAGAGCTGATTTATCTTGGGGCTATGCAAGCCACTCAAAGTTTGGCATCAAAGGAGTTCTAGGGGCTTTACAATCAGAAACCCCTTGGTATCTCGACATCAAAAGCCTTTTGAAGCCCCGTAATTGACAAATCTCTTGGGGCTAGATATCAATCTTCGTTGGGCACAATAGCTACGACAGAATTCAAGCGAGGCAATCCGGACTTCGACCGAACATGATTTGATCTTGGGTTGGCTTTACAAATACACAATGGTTAAAATGGTTCACCCACGAACTAAAAAAATAAAAAATGACAAAAAGATTTTTCTTTTTCTTACTTGTGCAAAAAATATGTGTTTCATTTCACTTTGCTCCTAGCTTCTTCCTCAGCGTTCTCCATCATCCTTGAACTACGATGGTCTGATTCTTTTTAAGGGATACGTAGGCAGCCTTTTGGCATGACCAACCCATCATCAAGAGTGATCATACCTCCATCAGAAGTACAAGCGACTCATCTTCATTAAAAGTGTCTACATCCTTCATCCCGAATCAAGCGGCCATGGTAAGTGAAGGTATGAACATCATCCGTCAAAGCTCCTTTCAAATCACATCGCACACAAAAGCAATTTCTCCATCTTTGCAAAATCTCTCTCTCAAGCAAATCTCTGCTTTCCAAATCACATCACACCACAATAACAAATTTCTCTCAATTTCTATTTCACATCTCACACAAGCACATATATCTGCAAAAATCATACATATAACAGGTACAAGCATTCGACCAATAGACTCACAAACGGGTTCAGCAGAGGGTTCACCAACGGACTCATTCAAGGGATTCACTAAGGGATTCATCTAACGGATTCACCAACGGATTCGTCAACAAGGGTTCACCAACGGACTCATTCAAAGGGATTCACTAACGGATTCATCTAACGGATTCACCAACGGATTCGTCAACAAGGGTTCACCAATGGACTCATTCAAAGGGATTCACTAACGGATTCATCCAACGGATTCACCAACGGATTCGTTAACAAGGGTTCACCAGCGGACTCATTCAAAGGGATTCACTAACGGATTCATCCAACGGATTCACCAACGGATTCGTCAACAAGGGTTCACCAACGGACTCATTCAAGGGATTCACTAACAGATTCATCTAACGGATTCACCAATGGATTCGTCAACAAGGGTTCACCAATGGACTCATTCAAAGAATTCACGAACGGATTCATCCAACGGATTCACCAACGGATTTGTCAACAAGGGTTCACCAACGGACTCATTCAAGGGATTCACTAACGGATTCATCAAACGGATTCACTAACGGATTCGTCAGCAAGGGTTCACCAATGGACTCATTCAAGGGATTCACCAACGGATTTATCAAACGGATTCACTAACGGATTCGTCAACAGAGTTTACTAACGGACACATTCAAGGGATTCACTAACGGGTTCATCAAGCGGATTCACTAACGAATTCAGCCGGCAGATTTACAAATGGATCATGCCACCTCGTTTATCAATAAAAGTCACTCACACAGGGAGCGCGCCTCTATCTCTCGCAATTTCAAATTCCTGCATTATTTTCTTTCTTTCTTTGTCGATGTCCTCGGCGGTTGTCTTTCTTTCGTCGATACATTTTGCTTTGTAATCCATGTCGCCAAGGGGCTCTGTAGACACCCCTCCTTGGACCTCTCATGTCCCGATTGCATACACATTCTCTATCTTCCTCTTTTCTGTTAAGTTTTGTTACTTTTCGTTAACTTTCGTTACTTTCCATTAAGTTCTTGACTTATTCCGTTAGTCTTGGATTTGACAAAGTGTCAAAGTCAACCTAGAGTCTTTGTTTACATTTTTTTTGTTGACTTTCGTGGTGTTCGTTAAGTTTATGACTGATTTCGTTAGTTTCGGGACTTAACTGCATAACGGGACCAACTTTTGGGCTAAAAAATGGATTTTCTGAAGGTGGGACGTGCGCGCCTTTCCCTTCCTTTGTGGGAGGCGTTCTCTTCCCATATGTGGGTGGGATGTGCGTGCATCCCACCTCCAGGATCCCAAATTTTGCCAAATTTCCCTCTTTTTCTGATTTGTAACCCCCAAAGCCACTATGCCTTGGCTTGATCCGGGGAAGGGCCATCTTTGTGACCACAAACACATCCCTAACACCTATAAATACCTCTTCATTCCACCATGGAAAAAGGAGGAAGGATTTTGACTCAAGAATACTCTAAAAAAAACACAAAAGTTCATTTTTAAAAGGTGGTTACTATAGACAACTTTGGCTCTTCCCCCATTCAAGCACAAGGTACAATGCTCACTTTATTCTTCTAAAGTCTTAATTTTACAACATCTCTTTATCAAGACTCTCTATTTGCTTTCTTCATCTCTCATCTCTTTTAATGAGTATGCAATCTCCATAAAACGGAATTCAACCAAAAGGCCACTTCACTATTGAAGTTTGGTCAAGGTTACATTCCAACATTCTAAACACTATTTTAATTCACCATTCATTTCTTTATGTAATTGTTTGATATGTAATCTTTAGCATAAATTAATCAATAAAACAATTCTCTTTTATTTCCCTTTTATTTCCCCTTTCTTTACATTATAATTGTTAGCACTTTTCTCATATTAAAATAAGGACATTTAACATTAGAACACCAAAAGTAGCAAGACCCGTGTAAGCGGGGCGGAGTGGGTGTTTAAGTACTTCCCACTCCGTCACCTAACCCCCGAACCCTTCTCTTCCCGAATCTCTGGTTTTGTACATAAATTAGGCTATTTCTAAATTTTTCTTATGTTCCCTTAATAACATAGGTGGCGACTCTAACAAATTAAAACAAGTTAGACATCCTAGGATCCTTCCACCGCTCTAGCCAAGCCGTGGTTTCTCGGGGTATCTACACTATGTCACTTTTCAGCCACTGTTTAAGGCAGGCATTTATCCCCTCGCTAAGTTGGGTCGAGGTCATACCCAGTGTCAGTACCTCCCTTAAATAAGCACCCGCCCATTTCTCTCTCAGCTCGTACGTTTTTTTAAACCACCCCTCATCCTGAACACCCCATTTTTCTGTGAAAAGTTTCCACACAGTATCAAACTGATCCGGGCTCATAGACACATGCATGCAGTCGTTCCAATCCCTAACAATCCCATGTTTCAGTAAAATACCGTAATGTTTTTTCAAGTTTGTCGTGAGGTTCCATGTGCATAGGCAATGTTTTATTTCGGGCATAACACGAGTCAGCCCAATAGAAATTGCTTGAGCTTGGTCCGTGAATATGGTCTGTGGCTTTTTTTGGGACATGCAATGCAGAAAAGTCTTTAATAGCCATTCAAATGAGTCTCCAGTTTCATCGTACAACAGGGCTCCTCCAAATATAACAGTCTTACGGAAGTGATTGAACCTTGCAAATACAGCACAAGGACGATATGCATTGTTCATTTTGTAGGTCGTGTCAAACGCAACCACATCCCCAAAATTATTATAATCCTCAATCATCCTAGCGTCAGCCCAATAGATATTAGTTATCTTCTCATCACTATCCAATAAGTAAGCCGAATAGAACGCAGGGTTCTTAGCCCTCTCCTGTTGGAAGTGATCTAAAACCAATGATGCTTCCCCATGTTTCATTGAGCTTTGCCTAACAGTTTGCAAGTTCCTTTTCATGTCATCTTTAATAAAGGCAAGGTTCTCAACGCCACCCACTTCATTACCCATATACTCGTACACTTCCCGCATTTTAAGTCCGGACTCGCGTCCTAACTGTGCAACAATAGCTTGAGCAGGAGTGAAAGCCCTTTGTGACCTCAACATGTGCTTACACTCAGCTTTGTGTAAGACGTGGTTATGCCACTCATAGAACTTGTTTAATACGTACGCTTTCTTATCTTGATCCTAATGAATAGAAATAAAGGCATCACATCCGCAATGTATCTCATCCCGAGGATTCGAGGCACCCACTCTCCTATCATCCTTCTGTTTCACCCCTTTTTTTTGGCAAAAAATTTGCAATCCACCCTCATTGTTTTATCTTTGTTATAATGGCTTTGGTTAACACGAATGCTAAACCCTTACCGACCTGCATACGCATTATAAAATTCATATGCCGATTTTATAGTGATGAATACTTGGCCAATGTATGGTTTATCCAAGATTTCAACCTCAGGATCAAGCTCCATCTCTCCTTCCAGAGTGCCCATCCTGCTCATAATTACAAATATCTGTTTACAACAATTAATTATTACTACATGGAACAAAATCGCTTTAATGATAAGAGCCATGCACTTAAAGATTGGGAGCCTAAAGCAGAGCAGCTGCTAACGTATTAACCAAAGCCATCTTAACAAAGAACATAGGGATCTACAAAAAAACATAGGGATCTACAAAACCAAAGCCATCTTAACGAAAGCCATCTTAACAAAAAACTTAGGGATCTTAACAAAAAACACAGGGATCTAAAAAAAAGTCATCTAAAGATTTAGCCTTCGTATTAACCAAAGCCATCTTAACAAAAAAAAAACTCATATCTGTCTAATTTGGGATTGGAGTTTCACGATACAAAACCAAAGCGATGATGTCAAAATGTACTAAATGAAGTCAGGAGCGATGGAGTAATGATTGATTAGCTTAAATAAAAATGATTATGACACAATGTAATTTTTAATATAGCTATTTGCAACGATAGCTCTTGAAGGAGCTAACAAAGGTAGCTCCTTCAAGGCCTAACAAACAAGGCATGTGAATGTTGTACAGAAGAAGGTAACTAATTGTCACATAGGGAGCCAAAACCACAATGTAATTTTTAATATAGCTATTTGCAATGATAGCTCTTGAAGGAGCTAACAAATGTAGCTCCTTCAATACCTAACATACAAGGCATGTGAATGTTGTACAGAAGAAGGTAAATAAATGTCAACACAGGGAGCCAAAACCACAAAAGTATTCGTATGGGAGCCATTACAAAACGCAACCAACCAGGCATGTATTTATTATGCTGCATCAATAATAAATGTACAGAGAACCACACTGTTTGATTCGAGTTAAAATGTGCAAAAGACGCATACATCAACTACAAAAAAAACAACGAATCATAATTGAATACCAGTAAATATTAAATGTGACATTTTTGTTTTACCTAAACCCTTGATTTTCACGATCCTTTCATAAATCGTTCTTATCATACCCTAATCTTCCGATTGGGGTGAGGGAAAAACCAGTATCGCAGCAAATCAAGATTTCACCAAGCTGGGAGCAAAATCGCCTTTTGTGTCTTGGCTCCTTTTGATTTTTGAATAATGAAGCAATTAGGTTATTTGATCACTAATACCAATTAGATGATAAGACGTGTTTGAGCGCCAACATTTGAGCGGGCGATTCCAGTATCTCCGTTAACGGCAGCGTATAGCTCTTTCGAATACATAATTTTCCAATATTCGAAATACAGATGCAAACGACATCGTTTAATTAATTATAGCTCCAGCCATTGGATTAGCTCGTTCGACGTGGCCAAGATCTACACCATCCGTTGGAGCGGTGCAGCTAACTCTTCGGTGGAGCGGTTTGAAATCCCAATAATAAAGCCTTCTAGATATAATTTTAAACACATTTGAACAAGGCCATAGCCGACTCAAGAGGTTCATGATATAAATAATAAAGTCTTTTGGCTATGATTTAAGAAGCACATATTGATTTATCGCCAATGAGAAAAAAATAAAATAAATTGGATTTTTTTAGTGAAAGTGAGAGTGTACTTTGGTGTGAATTCTAGTGTTTTTTATAGTCAGTTGTAGCGTTTTTGATAGTCAGTGAGCATTTTTAAAGAACCTTTAAAACTAATGACTGATAGCCGGAACCCTTTAGACTGATAGTCAGTACATTTGAAATGGATAGCCAAATGGGTTTTTTTTTTTCAAATGAAATTTAGAAACCTCAAAAGACGTCATTTAGGCCCTCAAATGAGCCTTTGAAGTTTTTATAAATGAAGTTTTTATTGATGGCTAGTAGCAATGTTTAGAATGACACGCTGTTGTGTTACAAATGTTCAGTTCGTGTATTGAAGAGTGTCACATGGTGTTGAGAAGTTTCGATTATTTACAAAAATGTCACCACGCGTTATTTAAATAACTAGTGTTATTCCCGTGCGATATACGGGCTGTTACTTAAACCCATTTTGAATAAATTTTAATGCGTTGAATAAGAATGACTCATTAAGAAGAAATATTTTTACACATTGTCAAAAACTTCATTGAAGACAACATTGTCAGTAATAACATCAGTTTGACCATGTATGGTATTGTTTCATATTAATGTCTTAAGGTTAGGTGCATCTCTAACACGGTACATGGCAATATAGAGTTGACCAAGAAAGAATACCATTTACTTTAATAAAAGACCAACATTAATGACACAATATATTCGTTAATTGCTGTAACAACATACAATGTTGGAAATTTCCCTTTTCGCAAAATATGAAACATTTTGCCGACCTTTTAAACAGTCAAAATATATACTCGGCTATCTAATATAAATTAATGTTTTAATATAAACTTTTTTAGAAAATTACCATAATTAGAAACCCCGCTATCTAATCTATGAAGGTGCACTAATATTGGAATAAATAATCAATGTCATTAAAACAGCAAAAATCACCCTACAAAATCTTAGAACAAAGTATATAAACGTTATGCAACCCTAAAGCTAAATAAATCCTAATTAAAAAAAATAAAAAAGACAGATAATAAATTTAAAAGCATGTTTGAGGCCCTAAATAACATTTTTTGGGCCTTTTAAACCTTGCATCAAGGAGTTATACCCCATGACTTTTGTTCGTCTCGCTCCAACGTTTGATTTGATATGCGGTGCGTTCCGTGGTTGATTCAGAGTCAAAAATTACAACTGTTTCAGCTCGCGCGCTCAAATGACTCCAAAAACTTCAACGCATTTTGTCCGCATCAATTAGTAATTTTTTATTATGTATTGATCAAAATTCATTTTTCACAAAATAAAAAAAATTGAAAAGTATCATATAAAGATCAATCTACATGCAAAGTTCACTACTTATGTCAAATTAAAGATAATGACATATTTAACCTTATTTACCAAACTTTCTTATTTTGGAGGTGCATATGGGTCACATTCTAAAAATTGTAAGACTCATTTGTTTTTATATTACTTTAGATGTAGATTATCACCAAACTTGTACAATAATCTTGAATGTTAAAAGATAATTTTTCCCTTCATTGTTGCAAAATTTACCACTTTTTGTTATTATATTACTCCCTCCGTCCCGGTTTTAGGTTCTTAGTTTGACTATGCACGCTTATTAAGAAACCAAAACAAAAACAATGGAAATTAGTCAACCAAAAGTAGAAATTGAATGATATAAATGTCCAAAACACTATTTATAAAGCAAGTGGGTGAAAGTAAGTTAGGTAAGTAATGGTTTTTTTGTAATTAAATGAACTTTTTGAGGGTAAGATTTTCCAAAGCACTATTCATTCTGTTAGAGTATGACTTTGAAAAAGAAGTCAAATTTGAGAACAAAAAGGAAAGTAATTAAATCCTTTTGGGATTTAATTAAGGACTCCTTCTGTCTTCTGGTTTAGGTCTCTAGCCTATAAATACTAGCCATAAACTAGTATTTTTTTGTGCGTGATTCAATTGACATGGAGAGAGAGATCAGTGGTTCTAGATCTAGGGATTTGCATAGCTAGGAACTTTGTGATCAAAGTTCATGCAAACATAGATTAGTGTGATCATATTCTTGTAATTATTTCTCCACCATAATAATATATGTTTCCCTTTGCCCGTGGAGGTAGCCAATAGAGATTGGTGAACCACGTATATTCTGTGTTGATTATTTGTGTTTGTTATTATTTGTTATCTCTTAGGTCTGATTTACTAACAAGTGGTATCAGAGCCTAGATAGTCAAGGAAGATCAGGGCATTCCGCTGCGATAGAAAGAGACGGATTCCGGGATGGACCAGAAAATCGACAATTTTGATGGGAAGAACAGTTTCAGTTTATGGCAGATCAAGATGAGAGCCATGTTGCGAAGACAAAGTTTGTGGGCTCCAGTTGCTACTGCAATCAGGGATCACAAGGATCCAAAAGGTAAGGCAGATGGCGTTCCCACAGCAGAGGATTCGAAGAAGGCTGCAGACATGGTAATATTGGATGAGAAGACTCATTCAATGATTATCATGAGTCTTGATGATGAGATCTTAGCGGAAGTAGCGGATCAAGAAACAGCGCGAGGCTTGTGGCTAACGTTAGAGAATATGTATTTGACGAAGTCTCTAACCAACAAGCTCTATATGAAGAAGAAGCTATTCACTTTCCATATGTCTGAAGGTACGCCTATTAAGGATCATCTAGATCGATTTTCTGCTTTATTACTTGAATTGCGTAATATAGAGGTGAAAATTGATGATGAGGATGCTGCTCTAATTCTGTTGGCATCAGAGCTTGGTTGAAAAGGAGAATTAGCATCGACGGAAGAGATCCAAGAGCGAAGAAAAACAAGGTAGCAGTTTCTGGTCCGTTTTTATCCAGCGCAGCGGCGAAAAAAAAGGCGTAGCGCGTTCGTTCACCGTTGGATCGTGCTGATTTTTGGTGAGTAGCTTCGGGACTCATAGATCTTGGATCTGAACGGTAAAGATCGGATTTTGATGTTGGTAGCATCCAAAATTGTATCCGGACAGAAGCTGCTGGTGTTTTGTCTTCGATTGTATGCGTTTGGAGTTTCTTGTTGTGATTTCTCTTATTAGCACCAGTGCCTGGTTAGTTGAGAAAGATCAGGGCATTCCGCTGCGGTAGAAAAGATGGATTCTGGGATGGACCAGAAAATCAACAAGTCTGACGGGAAGAACAAGTTTATTATCTGGTAGAAGATTATGCATTGGGCGTGCAGATCGCGGGCAGAAAAAGTGCAGATCGCGTGCAGAAAACGTGCAGTTCGCGTGCAGTCTTGGTGCGGGTCGCGTGCAGTTTTTTTTTTCGTACAGCGCACGTGCAGTCCGCGTGCAGTGTCTGTGCAGAAATCTGGGTGTCTAGGTTGGACACATCTGGAGCAGTCAGCGATTGTTCATCTGTGCTAGAAATAGCAAATCTGGTAGATCTGAATCTGAAAGTTCGTCTGGTGTTCGGTGGTGATCTAAGAACGCATCTAGAACGTTTCGGTGTCTGGTATCTACATCTGAAGACAGAGTTTTGAAGCTAGGGTTCTGTGATCAGAAGTTAGCTGTCTGGTATAATCTGAAGATCTAACATCTGTTGTAATCTATTCTAGTGATCTAGAAGTAGATACAAACTCTGTGTTGCCCGAGGCAATAATCTGGTTAGATTTCAGAGTTGTACATCTGACTCCACGTCTGAAGAATTTTGAGTCGTCTACAGCAATGGCGAGCAGTGACAATCTGAATGAGGATGGTGAATATGCCCTAGTGACTGAAGAAGAAGCGTGCAAGGAAGTTGCATGGGTTCTAGATTCGGGAGTTTTTTATCGCATGTGTTCGCGCAAGGAGCAGTTTAAAACGTACGAGCAGAAGGATGGAGACTGTATTTATATGGCTAATGGATCAATCTGTGAAGTAGTTGGCATGGGCTCTGTAAGGGTGAGAACTTCTGGTGATAAATATCTCACATTGAACAAGGTAAGACACGTTCCTCAAGTAGCAAAGAATCTGGTATCACTTAGTCGGTTGGACAAGAAGGGATACAGTTTCAAAGGTGAAGGTGGAGTTCTGGATGTCTACTAAGGTTCAGATGTGATTCTGAAGGGCTGAAGAAAAGATTCCTTGTTTATCCTCCAATGTTCTGAGATTGGTGAGGGTGTTGGCGAGCAGGTGGAGCATCGTTTTACTCTAGGCCGGAGTGAACTGGGCTAGCCACGGCTAGAAGATCAACATATACCAATTGTGTCAGTCATGGTTGGCAAGATCCAATGTCGACTGGATGGGCCACGTCTGAATGACTGTTAATTGCCCGTTGGGGTGATTCTGGGTGTCCGTAGGATACATTGCATGCAGAAAATCTGATTGTCCAGAGGACAAAGTTGTTTGCCTGGTGAGGCAAATTCTGAGTGTCTTGAAGATACATGGCGCGCGCGAAAAATCTAGTTGTTCGGAGGACAAATCTAGTGTCTTTGACGAAAGACAGACTGAGGCAAAGGTTGAAAAATCTGGTACGAGGGATGTGGCTTAAGGTGGAGTCTATGTCGGAAGCTCGTGCATCTGAATTATTAGGGGAGATTCAAAGTCAAGGTGGAGATTGTTAGTGAAAAAGAAGTCAAATTTGAGAAGAAAAAGGAAAGTAATTAAATCCTTTTGGGATTTAATTAAGGACTCCTTCTGTCTTCTGGTTTAGGTCTCTAGCCTATAAATACTAGCCATAAACTAGTATTTTTCTGTGCGTGATTCAATTGACATGGAGAGAGAGATCAGTGGTTCTAGATCTAGGGATTTGCATAGCTAGGAACTTTGTGATCAAAGTTCATGCAAACATAGATTAGTGTGATCATATTCTTGTAATTTTTTCTCCGCCATAATAATATATGTTTCCCATTGCCTGTGGAGGTAGCCAATAGAGATTGGTAAACCACGTATATTCTGTGTTGATTATTTATGTTTGTTATTATTTGCTATCTCTTAGGTCTGATTTACTAACACATTCTTTTCCATTTATGAAATAAAGCAACTAAGAACTTTAAACTAGGACAGACCAAAAAGGAAAGTAAGAACCTTAAATTGAGATGGAGGGAGTACTATAGATTTCTATAGATATAGATGGGTGATTTTTTTCACTATATATTGATCAAACTTCAATTTTTCACTTAATTAAAAAATTAAAAATCATCATATACAAAACAAATTTACATGCAAAGTTGACTACTTCTACGAATTAAAGGTAATGATTTTCGTTCGTCTCGCTCCGACGTTCGATTTGATATGCGGTATGTTCTGTGGTTGATCCGGAGTCAAAAGTTACGACCGCTTCCGTGCACGCGCTCAAATGACTCCAAAAACTTCAACGTCTTTTGTCCGCATCAATTAGTAATTTTTCACTATATATTGATCAAAATTCATTTTTTTCACTAAATAAAAAAATGAAAAAAAAATCATATAAAAATTTAATCTACATGCAAAGTTGACTACTTGTGCCAAATTAAAGATAATGACATATTTGACCATATTTACCCAACTTTTCAATTTTGGAGGTGCATATGGGTCACATTCTAAAAATGGTAATACTTTCTTGTTTTTATATTACTATAGATTTCGATTATTTACAAAAATATCACTGCGTATTTTAAAATACGTTTTGCCTAATCACTAAGAAAAACGCGTTTTTACAGGAGACTAACCCAAAATGTTGGGTACACACTGTAAAACGTTCATTACCCCAATGTGAAAAACAAATCAAACATGTAAGCTCCATGTTGTACAAACACGTTTTACATTGAGTAGTGCACGTTTTACATTGTGTACCAAACGTTTTACAAACGTTGTCTCGTTTTCATAAGGTGGAGCGTTGGAGCAAACTTTCGTTGGAGCGGTTCTAAATTTAATTATTCACTATTAGAAGTACACCTTCTTTTCCATAATAAGTATAGTATACACTTTTTCATTTATATGAAAATTAAAAAATGGTGGAAGTGATGTAAATGTTGTGAGTATGAAAAGTGAGGTAAGAGAATGCGGGATAGTGAATAGTAAGCTAATTGGTGTTCTGAATAAGTAAAGTAAGAAAAAAAGTGAGTGGGCAAAATAGTAAAAATTCTTTATCATTTTAAAAAATAAATACTTACTCCGGGATAGATTAAAAAGAAAAAATTGAACACATAGAGTTGGTCTTGTGAAAAACTTGTTTTACCTTAAGCAAAGGAAAAACATGATTTTTCAAACACGCTGGTTTTGTTTTTTAAGACAAGCGGTGGCATTTTTGTAAATACTGGCAAGCATCGTAAATATCAGTGTGAATATTTTAAAGTGCCAGTCATTTGGACTGGCATTTAAAAACATTGTCGTTGTCACTTTTCAAAAGTGTCAGTGTTAGTGTTTAAAAGTGTCAGCCATTACACTGGCACTTATAAACATTGATACTGCTATTATCAAAAGTGTCAGTGATAGTGTTAATAAGTGTTAGTGTAACTTGGCTAACACTTTTTAACATTAACACTGGCACTTACGATTAGCGCTGAACAACTTTCCATTTATTACAAAAATGACACCGCGTCATTTTTAAAAAAGTGTTTTATGCTTAGCGTAAACCGACGTTAAAAGAATCCACAATTCCGTTTAAAAAAAAAAAAAAATCTACAATTGACATGAGCTTTTTCCCTAGCCTTTTTATGATTTTTATATACACATCATTATCAAGTCAAGTAACAAATCTTTACAATGGCAAATGAGTGGGATGAACATTAGATAAAAAATTTCCCATTTTTAAAAGTTGACATATACTCTGAAACAGAATAAAAAGAAAAAATGAGCCTATACTTTGGGACGAAGAGAGTAGTATTTATCTTTTTTCCACTACTTAAAAAAAAACACATCAACCATTATAGTAAACTAGTATAACACCTGTGCGTTTAACGCACGGCCAAAAAACTTTGACAAATAACGAAAAATAAATAAATAAAAAAACTAAAAATGACACTAAAAGATATTCATAATGAAATTAATAGTAACAATTACAAATTTTCAAAAATTTCCTTGTAAACAACACTTCATGGACAATGATTTCCACTTTCTCAAACACTAAAATTTCAACTCAGCACAAGTAGTTACCTTTATTATTTTTGAACGCTCATCAACTAAAATTTTAGAAACAATATGTATCTATTTTACCCGTTAAAATGGGCAATAACTAAACCAAATCTTACACCTAAAATAATTTTCAGCTTAGATTTGAGGTAAGGAAGTAAAAGTGGGAAACTCAAAATTCATTCCCTTAATTTATCCTTTGAAATCCGCCGAAATCGCAACTGAAGATTAGAATTTTAACATAAATTATCATATCATATATTAAAGGCTTTAAAAATATGTCAATACTTAAAAAATAAAAATAAAAAATATGTCAATGAGATTGTAACGTTAGTAAACTATATCAACTATGTATTTGAAGATAAAATACTATTTTGTTCCCAGCCAAGTCAAGATAGCTTCCGCTTTTCAAGCCTAAAAAATCGGCCAGCTTTCCCAATACCCAGGCCAGAATTACCATTTTCCAAGTATATGTTTTTAGAGGAATGTGTTTGAGCGAAAAACTAAAATAGAGAGAGGCTCAATCTACTTCAGCCATTATTTATATATAAATATAGACAAGGCTAAATCAGGATATGGGTCCGACCCGTGGGTTCGGATAAAAAAAAGAAGAAGAAGGGAAATCAGACTGAATCGCGGTATACATGGGTATGGTGCGGGTCCTACGGTTTCGAGTCCACAGGTCAGACGGGCCCTTATTCCTTTTCTTTTTTTATCAAATTTAACTGTTAAATTTTATATTTATATTTATATTTATATTTATATTTATATTTATATTTATATTTATATTTATATTTATATTTATATTTATATTTATATTTATATTTATATTTATATTTATATTTATATTTATATTTATATTTATATTTATATTTATATTTATATTTATATTTATATTTATATTTACCTTGATGTTCGTGTTCGTGTTCGTGTTCGTGTTCGTGTTCGTGTTCATGTTCATGTTCATGTTTATGTTCATGTTTATATTTATATTTATATATATGTTTATATGTTTATGTTTATGTTTATGTTTATATTTATATTTATATTTGTGTTGTAAGGTATGATGATTGAGTGAACAGCCACAATTTTTATAATGTTTAGTTGACATTTTATATTTTAGTTTGTAACAATCTAATCCATTAGACCACCTTTATCGGCAATCTGGCTTAAGATCGTTGGAATAAGACAAAAAAAGTTGAACAAAAAGAAAATGAAAAATCAAGGAAGATCACCGATCGGTTCGGTGAACCGAACTTGATCGCAATCTTCACAGAGGGAAAAATTCCAAGTTGTTGGGACACATGGCATTCATTTGTTGGTTGACATTTACTAGTTAATATTTTATATAGTTTCTTAAACTTATAAGTATATTTTAATTTTAGTAAAACATAAAATAAGAAAAATCAAAATTCATATGTTTTATTTTCTATAAAAAATTGAAATTCATATATTCTATTTTTTGTTTAACAGTTTCAATTTTAGTAATTAACTTATACAAATATATTACATGACATAAAAATAATAAAAATTGAGGTTGAGATATATATAATAAAAGAAATAAAAAAATGATAGATAAATTGGGTTGGGTTGGATTGGATTGGTTTGGATTGTGAATAAAGGATGAAAAGAAATATAGTTAGTTGGGGTTGTAGATTGTGTATGTGGAAGAGAGAGATATAATATTTTATTTGTAGATTGGGTTGAGTTAGATTGTTGATAAAGATGGTCTTAAGCAATTACAAACATAAAAAAGCAAATGTCAGTTTTTTTTTTTTTTTTTTTTTTTTTTTGATGTGAGTGAGTCAAAGTAACTTGATTTGATTGGAAAGGAAAAGAAAAGAAGCCGGAAGTAATACTGACATAACATTTGAAGTAGGAGGGTAAATGGCTCAATTTAAGCGAATTTAGAGATTTTAGACTACCCACAATGGTTTCAACTCTCCTCCCCAAATTCCACACTCACTTTAACACTTTATCCTATTCACCTCATATATACCTCATCTTTCATACACCCCTTTCATACAACCCCCCTACAATGCTAAGTTAAAAAAAAAAAAAAAAAAAAAAACATCTCCCTCCACTCATCATTCTATACCCCACTACTTTTATATCATTTTGATTTTTTATATATTCTCTATTTTTATGATTAGTAAAATAATAATAATAATTATTATTATTTATAATTAAAATAATATTTTACACTTTTTTTTGCAATTAAATAATTAGATAAATGACGATAATTATTATTCAAAATAAGAAAAGTTACAATACACTTAGCTCGCGACACAATTAATGAAAGACAATAAAATTATTAAATCACACATGGTTTCCGAACTTTGCCCATATGTGCTTGACTAGATCCTTCTGCAATTGTTGATGAACTCTTGAATCACGCATTTCCGATCTAGTACACACATGCTCTGCAAATGCAGGTAGTACCTCAGTCGAGAATGGTTGTTGTGTACTAGACCCACTTGCCTCAGGTTGTTGTGAAGTAGACCCTCTTGCCTCGGGTTGAAAGTCTTTCCAATTTTGAGAATAAGTATGTCGTTCATCCTCAACAATCATATTATGTAATATGATACATGACCTCATGATGATATCTAAATCGTCTATCTCCCACATTCGAGCTGGTTCTCGAATGATTTTAAATCGAGCTTGGAGCACTCCAAATGCACGTTCTATATCCTTTCGACATCCCTCCTGAAATTTTGCAAGCTTATCTTCTTCACTTTGAGGAAGTCTAGCTGATTTGACAAAAGTCAGATAAGAAGGGTATATACCGTCAGCAAGATTGTTGGTCCCAAAGGGGCAACAAGGGTATGAAAAATGCTAGAGGGGGGGGGGTGAATAGCGTTTTTAAAATTCTTTTCAAACCCTTTTGCAAATGAATGGCTTATGCGCACAACTCTTATTTTGGCTAAGTATAGCGCGCAGCAAGAGTGTGAAATGCACAGCGGAAGATTTAAAGCAGCTCTGCGCAAGGAAAGCTGCGCAGAGATAAAAACGTACGCGCTAAGTTTTGGCTAAAGAGTTGGATAAAATTGTGCTAGGGCAAATGAGCAATAACAATTACAGCAGTAAAGTGTAGCAATCTGAAAGATCAAACAAAGCAGTAATACATAAAAAGTTAAGCATGAAATAAGCAGTAAGAATAATGGACAAGCTATTTGGAGAGGCTCGATCAAGGAAAGATCTACGTCCTCTACCAAGATGGTTAGTCTTGGATTTCTAATGGAGATCTTATAATATGAGAGAGTATTACAAATTACAACTTTTGAGCTCAATACTAACTCAAGATCTATTATCTATGAAGAACAAATCCTAGACTAAACCGGTGTATCTCAAGAAGTTAGATCGGAATGATCAAAGCTTCAAGAGGTGTGTGTGTGACAGAAATTCTGGGCTCTATGAATATAAGAGATGAGGAGCACGAAGAATTCTGGTGATATAGGGCTCTTGGGATTTGAGCAGGAGTTTGAAGGTTTGAATATCTTGAAGGCTGTTCTAATGAATCTGGAAATATTGAGCAGCAGTCTTCAGATATTCAAGGTTTTCTCAATGAAGCATGAAACTCTAGCTCTGGCTGAACAAGCACTCCAGCTCTGCTTGGCTTAACGAGTACACGAGCAACTTTGAAATGAAGATGAGCAGGCTATATATAGCTGAGAACTTAAAACTAGCCGTTGATGCTCTGAGCAAGGACGATGAGCTGGCACTGTATGATTGGTACGCAGATGTCCTTTTATAGCCGTTGGAGCTCTGATCAAGGTTGCTGACCTGGCACAATATGATTGGTGCGCAGGTATTTTTGAGCCGTTGGAGACTGAGCATGAAGACCAAATTCAAAAGTTTCTTCTAGAAGGTTGACAGCTGTCTTCTTTTGAAATATGACCGTTGAAGCGTGTCTCCACTAATGGAGTTGCTGAGTGTGCTTACTTTGTCGTTTGTGCACACCTCAGCACTTTGGCTCAATCCAAAAAGTGTATCTTGTCTTGACGCTTTCCAAGCTTTTAGAATATGAGATCAGGAGATAAGAACTTTGACCAAGGTTGAGCGTGCGCGCACAAAGGCATGCGCATTGCCGGTGCGCACGGATGCTGCGCATGGGGGGAGCATGCGCACCATGCTTGGTCATACCAAAGGAAGATCTTTAATTCAGAGTTAGGGAATAAGATCTTGAAAACTGAGCAGGGTCAAAAGCTGCGAAAGAGATCTATGCGCAGTGGCGACCTGCGCAGAGAACATCCTGCGCAGTGAAATGAATCCTGCTTAGAAAATCTTCGATCCTTCAAAGCTGCAAGTCCTATAATCTAAGCATATACAATAAAATGGACTTGGCTAAAATTGAAGTATACAAACTTCTTACATAAGGTCCTAAAGTCCATAAAAATACTCATAGGTGATGGTATCAATCAATTCTAACATAAGTAGGAGGGTTAAGAGATAAGCATACCCAACAAAGATAATACGCCATATTATATTGATGTTGATTCACATAGAAATTAACCCGTGGAGCTTTTCCTTGTTCAACAACATCGAACAATGGCGATCGGTCGAGCACATTTATATCGTTCAATATGCCCGGACATCCGAAAAAGGAATGCCAGATCCATAAATCATGAGTGGCAACTGCTTCAAGAATAACACTCGTGGTTCCCTTATCACCTCTAGTAAATTGACCTTCCCAAGCAGTTTGACAATTTTTCCATTCCCAGTGCATGCAATCAACACTCCCGATCATCCCTGGAAATCCCCGCTGCTCACTAACTTCAAGTATACTTCGCAGGTCATCTTTAGTTGGGGCTCGTAAGTACTCTTGCTCATACAATTGAATGACCCCTTTGCAAAATCGACGTAACGTCTCCAACGCTGTAGTGCCTCCTATCTTTATGTATCACTACAACAAAAATGGCTTTTCCCGGCACTTATTTACCGCCACTTTCATATGTGCCGCTAATTCCCGGCACTTTTTCAAAAGTGCCGCTAATTTCCGGCACTTTTTCATAAGTGCCGCTAATTCCCGGCACTTTCTAACAATTTCCGGAACTTTATAAAAAAGTGCCGGGAATTAGCGGCACTTTTGAAAAAGTGCCGGGAATTAGCGGCACTTTTTCAAAAGTGCCGGGAATTTCCGGCACTTTTTATAATTTGCCGCTAAAAACAAGATGTTTGTTTTAAAATTTTTATTTAATTTTTAAATTTAATCATATTTTTCATGTAACTTTGCTTTAATTTGTTACTTATATTAGATTTTTATGGACTACAATAATAGAAATGCCCTAATATTAGTTTTTGTTTTGTAACAAATAATTGTATATGAAAATTTATATCAAAAAATGATTTAGCCTAGCGGTAGAAGGTGTGCTTCATATGCAAGAGGTCGTGGGTTCGAATCCGGGTAAATTCAAAAATAATTTTATTTAAATTAGCGGCACTTTAAAAAGTGCCGGAAATTAGCGGCACTTTTTGAAAAGTGCCAGGAAATTCCGGCACTTCTAAAAAGTGTCGGGAAATTCCGGCACTTTTAAGGTGCCTGTAAGTATTGCCGACACCAAAGTGTCGGAAAATGTGTCGGGAATAGCTTTTCCAGCACTTTTTTTCAATTTTCGGCACTTTTTAAAGTGCCGGGAAAAATCACTTTTGTTGTAGTGTATTCATCGATAGCATTAGAGACATACCATATGCTAACATTCTCATCTCCGTGGTACATTTTTCTAATGGAGATAGGCCTTCTTTGCCAGTAGCATCTTAGTGAAGTAGTTGTCATGGTTTGATAGGTCCGTGACGATTCGAAGGAATACATATTTCCGCATCCGATATCGTCGGCGGAATAAATCTTCGTAGGTAGCGTTTTCAGAAAAGTAGTCGTCAATCAGACTCTTATTGTGAAAAGCATGGTCTCTTTTGAAATGTTTTTTTTTTTTTTTTTGGTGTTTGTTCCAAAAGTGGTTTGACGATAAATTCCTCCTCCCATTCAAGTTGCCTTCTGTAGGATTCGACATCAAAAGGAACTCTGAAGGGATCCATTGATGTAGAAAGAAAGAAAGAAAGAAAGAAGAGATTAGGATTTATTGTTGTAGGAAGAAGGAAAGAAGAGAGTGTGATTTATAAGAAATTGTGTGGTTGAGGTTGACGGACATGATATAAGAATGAAATCAAGTTAATTAAAAGATAAGGATATCAATCAAGTTGAGTGGTCGAAATTCACGGACATGAAGAAATAATTCAATCGATTTAATTAAAAGATAAAATTACAAAATTCAAGTTGAGTGGTCGAAATTCACGGACATGAAGCAATAATTCAATCGATTTAATTAAAAGATAAAATTACAAACAGAGAATAATTAAAGTAGTACAGAATAGGAGAAAATGACATAAAGCTAGAAAACACACGTTAAAGTAGAAAACACACATTATTACAGACAATCTTTAAAGTAGCTCGTTAGACAACAGTTCAAACATCCTTTGTTGTTGTTCATCCCGATTATCCTTCATACTTAACTTCACCCATACTTTCATTTTTTTTAGCCCGAGCAATTTCTAGTTGAATGTTGTTTGCTTCCTCTTGTTGGGTGGATATCTTGTCCAATCGTTCCCAATCGCTCTGTTTCATGGTTTGATATTTTGTCCACCCTTCCTTTACCGGGCTCAAGCCTACGCCTTGATTTTTCATTTTACCCTTTTTCTTAGTTGAATCCCTTCCTATAGGATGAGGAATGGATCCAACTGAGTTTGAATCACCTCCGTCACTTTCACGTGATCTCTTGGATCCACTGCTAGCAGATCCCGTATTTCCTCCTACCATACTTGCAAAACGTGGTTGATCTCGGATAGAACGCCACTCCTCCATCAAATTAAAAGTGCCATTGCCTCCACTTGCATATAGTTCCTGAGCTTTTGTCAGTACATCGGTCTTCGACCACCCGGTTTATTGCATACGCTTAGCACTATCATAAGCACCTATCCATTTTCCCACTTTTTGGTATATATAATTATACCGATTTTTGCATGTACCTAATGAAAGAGTAGAGTCAAATGAGCCAAAATCGTTACAATATTTCGTAATCTTACCCCAAAACGCATCTGCTTTCTGACTATTTCCGACAACATTGTCGGTTCCATATTTCATATACCCACTAAGTAGCACTAAATTTTGTGCCGTCGTCCATTTGATGTTTTTTTTACGATGCGGGGTAGGACATTCTTCAGGGGGAGTATCTTCCATAGGTGCGCTAATGCTACCCTCACCCAGTTGTATTGAAAATTCTGGAAATTGTAATGGTTGAGAATTTCCAGAAATTTCATTTCTCATCCTTGGCATGTGAGGATTATTATGATAATAATGGGGCTGAGGTGGTTGAAATTGCATAGGATAAGGATATGCATTCCAATTTTGCACACCTGAAGGCATAAAATTTGGGACAGCTGAAGGCATAAAATTTAGTGGAAAAAAAGGATTTGAAACATTTTGGGGACGGGGTTGGTTGGAAGATTGGTTCTCTAAGTTAAAATCATTAGGATTGTACTTGAATGATGAAATTTTTTGGGAATTTTGAGTGTTGAAAGGATTATTATTGGGATCCATTTCACTCAAAAGATGATGATTTTTTTTTAAATGTAGGCTAAAATGGAGAAGGAAAATTGAGAAAAGAGAGTTTTTCTTTTTGGTGTCCAAATCTAATGAAACTTGCATCATTTTATAGGGAAAAAAATGCTGAATTTTGGCCAAAAAAAATAAAAAATAAATTCTAGGTGATAATTCAGCTCAAAGAATTGAGATAAAAAAATTAATCCAAAAATCAAACGGACCAACCAGACGCCGCCACGTGGCAAATACAGGAAAAAACAAAAAAAAGCGCTGGCCTATCCACACGCGCCCTGTCGGGCCGTGTGGTTCACGCGCCAGCTGCCTGGCCAATATGGGGACGCCACGTGTGAGTGCGCCAGCCTTTCCCAAAAATTCCACCGGTTTGAAAACTTTCAACCCCCAAATTCCACACCCCAAATTCCACACCCCCCCACAATGGTTTTATACAACCCACCCCATTTTCCACCCCCATTGCACATAGTCTTAGAGCATCTACAATGTGAGCTTTTTAGGAGCTTTTTGTTTTTATGAAAAAACACTATAGAGCTTTTTGCCATTTTTGAAAATGAGTAAACGACCAAAATGACCCGCGTACTATATGAATTCAACCAATTTGATCTGCGTACTATCTAAACTACCAATTTAACCTGCGTAATATTCATATATTAGCCAAATCAACCTAAATCATCAATAAATATAACGAATGTTAGTATTTTAACATCTATTACAATAAAATTTGTCAAATGGGCTATACAATGTATATTTTGCAAAAGTAAAAGTTTAAGGGGTGTATATGTGCAATATGTTTAAAATTTGACAATTAAAATATTTTTTCAAATGGGTTATAATTATAATTGTAATCCCTAATTTATACCCAGGACTAAATCACCATTACTCCAAATTGCAGCCCCACCCCCACGCTACATCACTCACCGCCGGCGATACCACTGTCATCTTCCCCATCTTCCTTCCACCTCGCACTCCATTCTCCGGCGTCGTCAGCATCTTTTTTCCTCTCTCTGAACGAAACTTTCTTGCGCGCCTCCACCTTGATTTCCGACTCCCACCCCGCCCCAAACAGATCTGGAAATAAGTCTTGTTGAAATAATCCAAATTTTGAATTTGCATCTGTGTGTATGTGTGTGAATCTTTGTGTATTTGCGTGTCTATGCGTGTATGTGAAGGGGGCGACAGGGGACGAAATCGATTGAGATACTTGGAATGGAGGGCGATAGGGGACGACGACGGGGGGAGGGAAAGTAAACGGAGGCGACGGTTGATGCAACGGTGTGGGAGGAAGTAAAGCGTGGAAGTGAAGGACGGAAAGAGAAGGGAGGCGCATGGAGAAGAGACGATAGAGAGAGGGGGGGAGGATGAAAGTCTGCCGGTGAAGACCATTTCTGAATCTCTACAGATGGCTCCGACCACCACCTCAATTTTTTGTTGTTTCAGCACCGTCATACAACGAGCCCGCGCTTCAAGTCACTCATCGTCCTCCGAGCGCCGGGAATTCGAGAAAGAACATAGACAGCCGGGAATTTGGATCTGGAGGACCTGAGTTGAGGAGATGAAAGATCAGATTCAAGTAAGGGGATGGGAGAGGGGGGAAGAGACGGCATAAGGCAAGGGAAGAGTGGGGAAAGGAGGAGGAGGAGGGGGCCACCGTGGACGGCGTTTATGGTGGAAGGGGAGGGGGAAGGGATGAAGAGCGTATGAACCAGGAACGGCAGGAAGACGATTTAGGATTAGATTTTTCAATTTTCATTTTAAACCCTAGGGTTTATTTGTAAATTATTTTTCTTGGCATATTTGCCCATTTATATTATGATTAATACATATAGATTTTTTTTTTTTACTTTGTAATATCCGTTAAATTTCTAACATTTGTTAAAACCCATTGATGTATACTAACGATTTAGGTTGATTTGGTTGATTTATGCATAGTACACAGGTTGATCTGGTAGTTTAGATAGTACGCGGGTCAAATTGGTTGAATTCATATAGTACGTGGGTCATTTTGATCGTTTACTCTGTTGAAAATGTTAAAGAGCTCCTTGCTAAAGAGCACTCTTTGTAGAAAGAGCTCTTTGTAGGTGCTTTTTAATTAAATATTACATATTCCCCATGTTGACTATTAAATATTAACCAATAGTTTTATATTTATTTTATTTTTGGTGTTGAATGTGGGGGCCACAAAAAAGTTGATGAGAAACTTATACCATTGTAGAGCTTGCTTTGAGTTTTTATTTATTGACTAGAAAATGATGTGTCATATTGAAATCACAAAAAAACTCTTTGAAAGAGCTCTACTATTGTGGATGCTCTTAGTCATCAAATTGAGAATTTTTTTTGATCAAATTGAACCACAAAAAAGTTAAATTGAACCAAATCAAATTGCAATGGTTTGATTTGATTTGGTTTGGTTCGGTTTGGTTCAGATCGCGCTTCAATGTGGTTCATATCGTAGTTCAGACGGTGGTTCAAACCACCATTCAGCCATTGCTCATAGTACTATATATTAGAATTTAGGAGAGATAGACGAAGTCAATCATACATGGTAGAGAAGAAGTAATATGAAAGACTCAAGCTTATTATGATACTAGAGGGACATATATATAGGGTTACATAGAAAGTTCTAGAGTTCTAGTCTAACTTGTTGTACAAGATACAAATCTCCTAATTGATATATACATAATATCTAGGTTTAATATCTAAAAGATATTTACAAATATAGTTGGAATATATAATATTCCTTATACGCCCCCGCAAGATGGACGATCCTTGGATAAGTCCAATCTTGGAAAGTCATGAGATGAACCGGGTGTGATGAAGAAGTTGAGGTGGATGAGTTCACGGAAGCGGGTGATGTTGCCGTGATGAGTTGGCAAAGGTTAAAGCACGTGGTGTCACCTTGGTCGTCACCTTTGTATGGGTTCCACCCCTCACGTGGAAGATAAATTGGTCGTCACAATGACGAGGTTGTAGTGGTTACCTTGTAAGGGATTGGGGTTTTTACGTCGGAAGGACAGTGTGAGTGGTTTCTACGTCGTAATGACGGGTTTAGGTGTTTATGTGTACAGGTGCGGGAGCTTGAGGGAAGATGGGTAGGTTATAGGTGTGACATGGCAAGAGGGGTTTGGCCGTGGTTTATAAGTGTGACACTCAACTATGAGGGTTTGTCGAGGTTTTGGTAAAAAAAAAAAAAAAAAGAAAAACTGTTTTTAGGGTGTTTGAGCCAAGTTTGGTACTGTAGGTTGTGGATTTTCTTGGAGGAAAAGGTGGTTGGTGGTGATGGAAGAAAGAAAAAAAAAACTGAGTTGCGGCTTTAGAGGATGAGCAGAGGGCGGTGTTTAGTGGTGGGTTTTAATGGTGGGCGGAGGTGAGAGGTGAGGTGATGTTGTAGGGTGAGGCGGCTATGGGTTCTCCGCAAGGGTTTGGGAGGTGTTTTGAAGAAAAATAAAAAGAAGAAGAGGAAGTAGGGTTTCAGCCGTAGGGGTTTTCAGCAACATAGCCGTGAAAAGCGAAAAACAACACAGATTCCCGTATGTAATAATTATTCAGCGCAACAGTTTTGAAAGTGCGATTCCGGTTTCGTTTGTGGTCCGATCGGGATGATTTTTTCGCCTGGGTTTTTATAAGAGACAGAGCTTCGATCCTATCGGTGTCGATCTGGAGTTCCATGTTTCTAGACAGGTAAATTTTCTGGTTTAAGCTGCTGCAGTTTCTGAGTATTTTGGGCTGTTTTGGTGTGTTGGTTTAGAGAGGCTGGGTTTTGAGAACGAAGGTGTTTTGGTTAGGAGGGGTTTGAAGATGGAGGTTGATGAAGGGTGTGGCGGCTAGGGTTTTCCGCAAGGAGGTGGTGTTAGTTGGTGTTTGATAAGAGAGGGTTTTTTTGGATGGTGGAGTTGGTAGTTGGTTTTGATGGTGGATAGAGGAAACGTGTGGTGGAGATAGTGTGGTAGGCTAGGTTTTTTCCAAGAAGTAGTAGGGTGGTCATGAGGGTTTTTGCTACAACGGGGCATGGCGGCATGAAGGTTTTTGCCGAGGAGTGTGGCGGTATATAGGGTTTTACCGAGGTGTTGATGATTTTAGGGGAAGGAGAGAGTTTCGACTATGGGGTGGTAGCCAATTGTGGTGGTGGTGTTTAAAGGGGAGATGGCTTTGTAGGTGGGTGGCGTAAGCTAGTGGGGTGGAGCGGCTTTGCTAGGGTTTCGCCTCTAGCGTTTTTTGTGTTGTCGGCAAAAAGGGTTGTTGCCTAGGGTTTTGATAGAAAAGTCCCATATGGATCTTTATTGCTCTGATACCATATTAGGATTTAGGAGAGATAGGCGAAGTCAATCATACATGGTAGAGAAGAATTAATATGAAAGACTCAAGTTTATTATGATACTAGAGGTACATATATATAGGGTTACATAGAAAGTTCTAGAGTTCTAGTCTAGCTTGTTGTACAAGATACAAATCTCCTAATTGATATATACACAATATCTAGGTTTAATATCTAAAAGATATTTACAAATATAATTGGAATATATAATATTCCTTATACTATACAGACTATAGTTTTTCATCATATTTTTATTTTTAACAAAAATTGGTGATTATGGAGGAAGAGCGAGAGGTACTGGAGGAAAAAGAAGGGATGTGGGAGAAAGACTTTAAGAGAAGATTAAGAGAAGAGTAAAGTCGGAGGAAGAAGAGTACTAAAGGGAAGAAGAGTACTAAAGGAACATAGTATCTAATGGAAGAGAACACACTACATAATAATGTTAGCCATGGAAACACACTACCTAATGGCAGCAATGGAAAAAACTAGGTTGACTATGTGCTGCAACGAATATTACAATCGATTAAATGAATATTGATAAAATGCAAAATGAGAGTAAGGAATGGTCTATTGTTTCAGGGGCTCTGTTACCCGGACTTTTCAAATATGTTGAAGTACCCGTGTCCGATACGTATCGTGTCCGACACGACACCCGGACACCTGCTTTTTCATTCGGATACGAGAAGAAAAATCTGAAAGAAAAAAAGGAGTGAGTTGACTTCATTTATAAAGATTTAACAAATTTTAATGTTGTTTTACTTAAATATACAATATATTTTAGTAAAAAAGGAGTGAGTTGACTTCATATATAAGTAAAGTATAAATAGTCTATTTATACTATTTTGATTTGTCCTGAAATAATGCTCGTATCCCGTACCCGTGTCCAAATTTACGACGGTGTCCCAATGTCCAAAATCATTAACAAAATTGTATCTGACACTAGGATCCGTATCCGTGTCGGATCCCGGATACCGTGTCCAGGTAACATAGTTCAGGGGTGGATATTACTCTACATGTATATGGTTAATATATGCGTTCTAACAGTTTGGCTTAGTGATTCAGTCTGGCAGTTCGGTCTCGCAGTTTGGTTTGGTTCGGTCAAGTTTGGTCCAAGGGTTAAACTACAAACCAAACTTAACCATGCAGTTTTTCAATCTGTTACACCGAACTGAATCACTTATGCTCAGAAACCAAACTTAACCATGCTCAGAAAATTGAAGCAAGAACAAATCGTTGAATGGAAATAGTAGCTAGGGGCGTTCCAGAAAATTGATGAGCCGACCAAATGGGACGGAGGGAGTACTAGTCAGCACTATCAATCCAAGCTGCTGTACCGACCAAATGGGACGGAGGGAATACTAGTCAGCACTATCAATCCAAGCTGCTGTAACATCTTCATGGGAAAATTCACTAGGGTAAAATCGCTCAGCCTCAATTCGTTTCCATCATCTCCGGTGACCTAAGTTGTATGGGTCTACTATGTTATTGCTCCTGCTCAACATCAAACCATTACATGGGGAAGTGGGTGTCTCCATTAGTCTACCTCAATTATTTTTCTCTTTATGTGAAACACCAGGAAAGAGGAAATCCCACCGGATCTGTGAAGGACTGCGTTTGAATACGAACAATATATGCAAAAAGGGCGAGCCTGTCGGAGTTCGCAGAGTGCTGGAATTGAAGGTGTTGTCGGTAACGGCTGTGGGCCGGATTCGGTGATGATGGAGAAGAAGATCGGAGAGAAACAAACTTGCTACTACAAGTAGCGAGTTTAAGCGAGGAAAAAAAGAAAGTCGCCACTAGCACTAGCGAGTTCCAAAAAATGGGTCACTTTGGCAAATAGTTTGACAAAGTTGTCATTTTGAGAATTATTAGTTTAAAACAAAATTATTTGATTAAAAAATCCTAGATCTTGTTTAACAAAATTATTGATCATGTGGAGTCATGTGGCTAAACTTTGTTATATTTTTAACGAATTTATTGACTAATTGTGCACATTCAGCCCCCTTCCCCCCTTTTTCCACTTTGGCAATTATCATAGACAATTATCAGAGATTTTTTTTTTACCAAGAAAACTCTATATTATGGTCAAAGTTAATCTTTTGTTCATATAAATATAGTCTGATACCCAACTATCTGTCCATGAAAAAGCTTTAAACTCCATTAATAATTTCAAAGGACGTAAAGAGTGTTCTATGCTGATGTTTTGTTTGTGATTCATTTTTCATATCAAATAGTTGTGTTCAAACTCAATTAATACACGTTGAAAAGGTTTTTGACTCATATCTCATAACCATCATTTTGTAATATAGTACTTTTATGGCACTTTGAAAATACAATGTCCTTATATGGAATAAGTAATAAAAAAGGACCCTAAATCTCCAGCACAAATTATTATTATTTTCAGATTTATCAACTTTCCAGACAACATAACTGCAAAACACAAGAAACTTTTCCTCTGGTTATAACACATACTCCCTCCGTCCCATTTGAAGCTTCAGCATATCGGTGATGGCACAAAAATTAAGATGATGAATGTAAGAAGGGTTGTGAGAGAGAAAAAGTTAGTGAGTATGACAAGTGGGGCCTACAATTTAAATATGTGGAAGGGGAAAGTTAGTGGGTATGACAAGTGGACCCCATAATTTAAGTATGTGAGAGGAAGAAGTGATTGGGTATGACAAGTGGGGCCTACATTTGTTACCATTTTAGGAAAGGATGAAGCTTTCAACGGGACACCCATTTGGATAAAATGTGAAGCTTCAAATGGGACGGAGAGAGTATTTACTTGAAACACACTGACAATATCAACACTGGATAAATAATTGCTTCTAAAGTTACATACACAAACAGTTTAAAACACATTACGAACATTACACCAATACATACTATAACAGAAAAGATAACTAAGTTTTTTTTTTTTTTCTCCCAAGAAATATAGCGGATTATATAAACGTACCACACAATAATGCTTCAGGTTTCATGGGTTCCTCAAATGGATGAGATCAAAGATCCATGCTTTATGCGAAAGGTGAAGGAGATGCAGGTCAACCTTTGTTTCTTCTCGTCATCCATCGTCATCCTGAGAGTGTACGAACCCTGAGTACAGCATGGCAAATAAAAAGTCAATACATTAATTATCCGTGCATAAAGTTCTTACATTTCTAAATTTAACGAAAATTTACAGCGAAAATGTAGGAAAATAGAAGTAGAAGATGGGATGATATGATATTTTTGTTCATTTTCCCCCTAATTTAGTACTCCAATGGAAATGTTAACCCTCACCATCTTGAAATCTTTGAGAATCATAGTAACCCCTATCGGACCATTTGCCCAAGAACAAATCTCTTACACTCCCTCCGTCCCAAAATGATAGCCAATTTCCCCTTTTTGTTTGTCTTAGAAAGTTAGTCCCATTTCCAAAATTAAGGCTTCAAATCACTGCATTTTCAAAACTTATGATGTAACCTTAAAATGTTTAAAAAATTCAAACAGGACTATCATTTTGGGACGGAGGGGTTATTTCAAGGCTGCAGAAAGTTCATTGTTGGCAGGGGATATGTCAAAGGTGAAGGTGAAGGAGACACAGGTAAATCACAGCCCGAATCCGCATCTAGCGGAACTTCAAATGGTTGATCACATCATAATCACCAACTACTCATCACACAGAGCAACAGTAACCTCGTTATTTATATCCGGATAGCATTTTGTTGTTGAGAGAGCACTTCGATATTATTCCACTACACTTGTATAAATAACTCGTAACTTAACCAATCAGTATACTCCCTCCATCCCATTTTAAACTTCAAGAAATGGTTGGGTACAAAAATTAAGAAAAAGAGTGAAAAAGGTGATGTGTTGTGAGTATGACATGTGGGGTCCACAAATAAAGAAGTATATACAAAACTTTCCTTTTTAGGTTTTGAAGTTTAAAATGGGATAACCAAAATGGAAATTTTTGAAGTTTAAATGGGACGGAGGAAGTATAGGTTACTAGAAAGTATCCAGATTCCTTTGACATACTGCATCATGTTTAGTATAGCCCGACTATTTTCCAAAGAAAGGCACAGATTTTGAATGGACTCAGGGCAGTTTTTCAACTAGTTTGCCAGATTGCGAGCATTACGTAAATATAGGCCCCATAATGATACTCCCTACATCCCGGAAAGATAGCCCAATTTGACTTTTATGGTCAACACAGTCAAACTTTGACAATTATTTAATGAAAATCCAATTATCCCTATGCAATTCTAAAAATTGTTATTATTACACCTTTAGGAATCCTATGTAACAATTTTTAGAATTTCTTATTGAAAATTGGATTTCATTAAAATAATGGTCAAATTTCATTTGAGTTGACCATAAAAGTCAAAGGGGGACTATCTTTCTGGGACGAAGGGAGTATAATTTAGTGCATCTTCAAGGAGGTACACCCAAGTAAAGCTATAATCTCCAAAAGTTTGGTATGTCAAATGGGACCATCTTTTTAGGACGTAGGGAGTATTTTGATGGAAGTACGGTAAAAAAATATGAGACTTAATGAAATATCAGGTGACAATTTACTTACAGATGGTGTAATTCCTGGTAGAGTTTGACTGTGAGATAACACAAATTTCCCACTTATGGGGCAAGGCGTCTTCTCACATATATCGTGAGCCTCACTATGGACAGGCACAGAGAACAATGAAACTTGAAGATTCAGTTTCCCCCCTGATATTGTTTGATCTACATTGAAGAGTAGCTTTATCAGTAATGGGAAATAATATGTATAAGGGTCATGACTTCATACTAGTATCATAATAGAACCGCTATTATTTTTCGTTCTTTCTTCTCTATATTCACCACTAAACAAAGAAGTCATGCAGCACACAAACCATTAAAATGCAAGTAGATTTTGTCCCCTTCCTACATGTAGCAAAATGTTTATGGTCCAAAAAGAGGGTGAACTTTATATATTCGTGTGTGCGCGTGTGTGTGTGCGCGTGTCGAAGTCCAGCAGAGTATCATGATCATCTATTTCTTCAGTGTGGGGCTGCTTGGTTTCTATACAACTAACTATTTGTATAAAAATAATAATAATAATAATAATAATAATAATACTCCAATAAGGGAAAGGAAGGGACCAGAAATTGCTTGATACACTTGTGTGAGTGCTATGCTTTGGTACTTACAGACTGAACACACTTTCAGAATTATAAGATCAGGCTTTATCATTGACACTTTTGTGGTTAGAGTAATCTTTCTGGCTTCTCTTTGAGTAATCACAGGGGTGTCTTCCAAGGTATCCACTAACGAACATCGGGTCCCATTCCCTAGATTAGTTGTATCAGTATTCATTTCTTTCTCTTCGTACTTTTTTTTTTTCTTGAGGGAGGGGGGGGGGGGTTAAGGGGGACTGCAAAATGGTCCTTTGGGTCAACTTACTTTTGGAAAATATTTACCCAGGTCAGTCTACTCCCACGTTATTCATTTAGACAACTTTTATCGGTTTGTCTTCAAAGTTACTATTTTACTAGATACTCCATCTCTAAAGGTTACTACTTTTATTTCACCCTAAATGCTAGTCCACTTTCTAAAAGTTGAACAAAGTTCTTTTTAGTTTCCTGTTATAACCCTTTTTAGTACTAATTTCTAATGAAATATGCTTAGTTTGTCGGAGAGCTAGAGAATGTAGAAATATAATGCACCAGAAATCCACTTAAAAATGCAAAATGCTACAGGGAAAAAATAAACACCAATCACCTCAGGGGAGCCCTCGGTGAATGCAGAATATCAAGACGTGTTAAAACTAGTCCTCAAGCTGAAGCTGACAGAAGCACAAGATAAAACAGAATGACAAGAGGCAGGAATCGTCCCAGAGGAACTGGTAAATTTCTTTCCGTCCCAAAGTTACCAAATAAATGCATAAATCACTAATCTTTTTATTCCTATTTGCCTCTCTTCCCAAGGTACAACATGAGGAAATAACCAGATCACATGTCAAACCCATTCATTGTTTGCAGCTTGAAACAGGATTTTGCATTCCATGAAATGTGCAACCGAGCAATTGAGCAATGAAGGGGGTTAAATCTAGTTTTCCCTAATAAGTTTTCCCAGAACTTTCAAAACAGTGGCGGAGCCAGAAATTGAAGGAAGGGGGGGGGGCAAAATACGTTGGGGCCAAGGAATGATGAATGGGGGTTCGGGGGCAGCGCCCCCGATTTTTTTTCGGTGTTTTATATATACTGTACAATTCAATTTTAGGCATAAACATATAGTTAAGTACTAACTTTAATGGTGACAATAAAACATCTACAAGTCAACACATATGCTCCCTTTGCCTCAAAATGATATTTTTATTTGCCATTTTTCATCGTCCCAAAAAGTCCTTATTTTTACAGCTTAGGCTTAAAAGTGCACAAACAACTTGAATAGTCAAATGTTAAAATTATTTTGAGACAAATGGAGTATAACACAAAGTATCCAAAGATTTAACATATATATTTGTTTAACATCAACCTCATTTTTACTCACTTACCTCACTTTTCTTATATAATTCCGTCTTAAAAATAAAAGTGTATTCCCTCCGTCCCATACTTATCGCTACTTATTTTTCTTTTAGTGTCTCATACTTAGTGCTACTTACATAAAATATTCTATTTTCTCTCTCTCTGTCACGGAGAGAATATATTTGTATGTACAGTGTGTATACGTATATACTTTTTTTTTTAACACACATACATATATAGTTAACTGCCATTATTTGAAAGAAAAAAAAAATGAAAAGCCAAGGGGGGCAGTTGCCCCTGCTTGCCCCCTTGTGCCTCCGCCAATGTTTCAAAAGGCACTACTTTTTCCCCAAAATTCTCTATACCCCTCCGTCCCATAATAAACTACACCAAATTAGAAAAACACGAGAATTATGGGAAAACACAAAATTTATGGTTAAAAAATGGCTGAGATTCTAATCTCACCGGTCTCAGGTCCCTTAAAATCCCTTGAAAATTTATTTATCAATGTTACATATTGGTCCTTCCTCAAATTCATTTGAAGGTGGGGAACATGGAAAGAACTAATTTCTGGGAAGAGATTTGGGTAGGTAATGCCTCTATTCGGGGAAAAGAGTGGAGAAAAAAATGTTCTATAATAGGTATAATAAAAGGGAAAGAAAAAAGAAGAAATAATTTCAAAGATAAAGTTCTATATAGAACTACAAAACCCGAACTTATGTAGCTCAATTTTCCAATCTCTGAACAAGTCGGTCTTAAATAATCCTCAAAAAGCTCCCAAAAACGATGCCTAGAAAGAAGCAAGGAACACAATCCTCACAAAGGCTCCCTTTATTTGGGGGAAAACAAAATGTTTTTCCCATTTTCCGGTGTTTGTTAAGCACCGGAAAATGGTTTTCCCACTTTTCCGAGTAAAATGACTTACGGATTTCTCCTCCCCAAGTCATTTTCCGGAAAATGTTAACACCCCCACTCACACACCCAACTCACCATACAACCCCACGCTACCCACTCCACCTCCAACCCCAACCCTCCCACACCCCCACCCAAAAAAAAAAAAAAAACTTTTTTTCACTCATATTAAAACATTCTTTTAACACCTCCCCCGCCCCGCCCCTACCAACCACCATCCACCCACCCCCCAAAACATCGCACCGCCAAAATCTCTTGGGATCTCTATCCTTTCCAAATCCCTAAAATTGAATTTGAGGGAAATCATTTACAGTACAAGGGTAACCCCATCGTTCCCCTAATTTAGAAAATGTGCTCACACTACAGTCTCCAAGCAATAGGATAATGCTAGAAGAGGTGATCTTCATGAGATTTGCTTTGACTACAGCACACAACATACAAATATCCGGGACAAAGCCTTATATGGGCGTCTCCATTGTTGAAGATAATTGGGGTTCAAATGACAAAGCACTAAATACCCTACATAGTTATCAAAATGCATTCGCTCGCCTCGCCTTTTTGGCACCTTTAGGAGTCGGCCACCTTTTAGAATTAGGGCAGGTGCTTGTATGCCTTTTTGTGAGAGGCGGGATCCGCCTTTCCTCTTTAGGGTAAGAGGCTAGACGCGTCCGCCTTTCACAAAGGCATGTTGTTGCATTGTATTTGTTGTGCAGCTACTATTAAATTCGCTTCTAATTTTATGTTGCTTTTAGCCATACCGCTTGAAAAAACACTATATTCACCTTGTCAAAATGTTTGACTTACAAGTACAGCGGCGAGTTGCGACTCATAGGTGAAAGCGATATGATCTATTCGCCATCCAGTTCTCAAAATTGAGGTTCATTTTCATTTTCCCTCTGTGGGTCGCCTGGACAAATAGACATCTCAAATAATGAGTATAGTAGAGATATTTTGCTTAAATGAGTTTTTCAGCACTTCCATGTTGGGGAACCCGTTTTGTTATTAATAGACTACGAAGGAAAATATGAAGAAAACCCTAGAACTTAGAATCTATATTTATATATTCAAATAAAATATCAAAATTATCGCTGCAACAGAGCTCCTGTTGCACCTCTATTTTCTACTTCATGTACATTGTTGATTGTTTATTGTCTCTCCACTCTGTTTGTCCGGTCTCTACTCTCCCGGCGTGAGACAGAGACACAAAATGGGTGTAGTTGGCGATGACGACGGTATAACTTCTTCGATTTTGGTTAATTTCTTTATATTCTTTGATTGCGGCTTGCTCTTATTTCCTCTTATCTTTCTCTTTTGTTTCGGTACGATGTTATACCGATGAATAAGATAAATACCGTGTGCCCATAAATTGGTGGGTGAAAGCTGAGGATTTTTAGGCCTTAGTCCCTAATTCCATTTTTCTTGACTTTGTTTATTTTCCCTTTTTCCTTAAGCTTAAGTTTATTTTCACTTCTTAAACTACTTGTTTGTTGATTTGAAGATTGTAGTTTAAACGGATATGAAATATATGTGTGTGTGCGCTATTTTTTCTTTTCACCATCTTGCTCGCCTTCTGGCCGCCTTTTTGAACTACATTTGAGGGCATTGAGTTTGAATAACTTGGGGACTTATACGTGTCATTAGCTCATAACTTCTTTTTTTCGGTAGTCACAGTCCTTCCCATTTCCATCCAAGGCGCCCATCACGATTCGGGCTTTTGTATTGCTCTGACACTTAACAATTCTCCCGATTTCCCCTCTCCTCTAAATGACCTCATGCTACTTGCTAACCCTTTCTTATAAATCAAGTAAACTTCTAAATGGCTATATATACATTCCATGGATTGACCATCTAAATGAGTGAGGAAAAAAATCAAAAAATTAAAGGATTAAAATATAAGGTTATGAAATTAAATATTACCGGTTGACCCAGAGATGTTAAAGGTGGCTTCTTTTCCGGCAATCACTGGATTAGGCAAGATGTTGACCTCATCCACCTTAACAGCATAATTTTGTTTCGTATCTACAAGCAATCCCAGTAAGATATCAGCCAGTTGTACCCAAAAAACAAAAGTAAGATATGTATAAAACAGAAAAATCAAGTGCCACCTCATTTGCAGTAAATTAAAATTTTGGCAATGCAGTGAATAAAAAAACACGGCTCTACAGCTTAGGGAACAAAACTATAGGAGTATATACCGATCCACAATAAAAGTAGAACTACACAGCATGTTAATTTGCCAAATTTACTCAAATGTATTTGTACTCTTCAGAGTTTAGACATCAGAGATACTACCATGCATATGATTTTTATGTTTCTTAGACAATTTTGTTGTATATTATGAATTACTCATTATCTTAATTTAATTATTTTATTATCATTTACTTGTAGCTTCATGAAATTACATTTGAATTATTTCATTTTTTAAAATAAAAGTACAACAACCTTCAAAAAAAAAAAAAATGTACAACTACATATTACAACAAATTCTAAAGAAAATGCAATAAGGAGTTGTATGGCTATGGAGTGTTGTACCATACAACATCCTAAAACTTTTCAATACAATTAGTAAATGAAATTATAAGCATCATCCATTTTCCTTGAAATAAAAGCATAAATAAATGTCTTTATTTTTTAGCCTCAAAGTAAACGGAATTTGAGAGAATAATGTATACCGCAGTATTTGACGGTGGTGGCTTCACCGGAGAACGACAGCAATGCAGCTACCAACAGGAAGGAGGCGACGGATTTGAGCCGGAGCATTTCCATCGCCGATTGGGAGATTTCTAGCAACAGGGGAGATGAGAGAGACTACAATTCACACAGGTAGAAAAATTGATTTCCCCAAATGTCTCTCTGAATGTGTGTGTTGAGTGTTTATTGTGGGGGCAACACGGCACGTGGACACTAACGTGGCACAAACCCTTCCGCATATTTGATGGTTGGTCCTTCAATTTGATACATTGGTACCAATTAGCCCTTGTGACCTTATTTGTTAGGCTTTCCCTTCTGAAAATATTTTGTTTACACAAAAAACGATCGACACACATACATACAGCCGATCACAGTGACGGATTTAGAAATAAATAAAAGTGGGTGCACAGTAAAAAAACACTAGTGCGAATCTAGGTCATCTACTTGATAGAGTAAAGCTTTAACTATTAGACTACATCAAATTATGTGAGTGGATAGATTAGCATTGGTGATGGCCAATATGGGTGGTCCTTCGATGAGCCTGGAAGCCCGTGGCCCTTATAGCTCGTGCTCGCCAACCCGCGGTCTAAGCCCACCCAAGGCCCGCATGGATAAGAGCACAAGCCAAGCTCCCAATACCAAGACAAGCCAGATCGGCCCGCACATTTTCAAGTTCGTTTGGCTTGTGATCCATTGGATTTTTTTTTAAAAAAAAGAAACATATATAATTTCAAATGCCTTTTTTTTCCACATTATGAAGAACCCTTTTGAATAATGGAAGAGGTCCTTTCATACGGACCTGGATGTTAGTACCCAGTTTTAAAATTAGTTATTCAAGCATTCTAGAAAGTATAATGACTTTATAGGAACTCAGAACCCGCAAAGAACTTAACCCAGATTTCTAAAAAAGCCCGGATATTAAGATAAATGCGTCTGATCGGATTATTATCGAAGATAAACACAGATTAGGGTTTTCCAGAGTCCAGATCGAGCTGCTTTCTTGGGAACCACGCCAAACAGACAGACGGGTCGGGCGGCCAAATCCGACCCCGGCTGGGAGCCACATTGTCCATCTCCCAAAAAGTATAAATAGGGGTCCTCCCTCAGTATTTCGATACACAATTCTCTCCCTAGAGTTCCAGAATCAAAACTGACGAATAAACTCTTTGTTTAAGCTTTTTAGCAATCTGAAGTTTTGACGAATCTTCTCAAAGATTCAAGGCTAGATGTTGCCAACATTGGTAAGTCTTCTAGTATTTTTAATCATCTTCTTGCTATATTCGTAGTTTAGATCTAGTTTATGCATGTTCTTGTTATGTTTATTCATATATTCATCATGTTCTTCATGCGTTCTTCATGTTCTTAGACTGAAACTATATATTCTGCTAGATTTAGGGTGTCGATCTTCATAATATTTATGTTATTTCATGGTCTATAATGATCTAGGGTTTCATCAAACCTAAACTAGATCTAGGAACTACTTCATACTATGATATTTAGCTATAACGTCCCATGATCACCTAAATCTCCAAGGATGAATGGTGATAATCACATATCGATCATATCGATGGTGTAATCATCATTATATGATGTGATCATCGATTAACTTCTTTCTCTCCCCTCCACCTTATGCATGATCCCGTTTTTTAAATATATTCCCATAAACACCGCACACAACTAACACCCCTTAATCATGATAGAATTCTGATTCGTTGGGCGATAGGAGTGATCACTATAATATTATTCTCAAGTCGTAACTTAACCCCTGAACCCATTAACATGTAAAGCATTTTCTCAATGCTTTGGGCTATATCAAAGCGGCATGACGACTCTTAAAATTAATAAAAATGTTTTAATTGGAAAAGTGAGTCTATTGGAATATCTCATTTCGGCTCGACTATTATATGATTATTACTTAAAACTTCCCGCGTGTTGTTGAGTCGGAACGGGTTATTCACACCGGAGGGTTTTTGCCCGTTTCAACAAACGAACAAAGCGGGGCAAACACGTGTGATTCGCGGTCTCAAAGGCAAATGGGTCGGGCCGTTTGTAACACCCCAATTAATTAGTACATTTTGAATGCATACACTTGATTATATTTATGTGTGTGCACTTAAGTGTTTAGTTTACTTTGTGCATTTTAAATTTAATATAGATTATTTTGAATATAATGATCAAGTTATGACATATTATTACGAATGATACTACTAACATTAATGTAGTAACTTTTTCTAAGTAGACATGTCTGCTAAATTGTTATTATGGAGGTTCTTTGTACTTAGGATATTTAAACTAATAATATAAAATATAAAAGTAAAAACAATTGAATTTTATGGGATAAGAACTAGGCATGACCCATGGGTTTTTTCATGTAGTGCTTTAAAAAGACAGCAACTCTCATTACATGTGACATAGGAGGAGGTGGCACCTTGAGAAATATTCATTTTATGTTGTTTGAGTGAGTCATTGATTTCCACCAAGATAGTGGGATACTACACATTTAAGACCCTGTTTGGTAAAACTGAAATTAAACTCTGAAAATGTAAGAGCTGAGAAAGTAGAGCTGAAATTATTAAGTTGCTAAATTTTAAGAGCTGACAATTTAATTATGTTGATCTTAAAATTAAGTGCTGAAACCAGTTTTTGTGTTTGATAATGACAATCCACATATAGCTTAAAATAATCAAAATTCCAACTCTACCCTAAAAAACCTTGTCCAGTCATTTCAATAAAATCAAGATAGTTGACTCCAGCCTTATAATAATCTCAAAACATAATTAATCAAATATAATTTACTCCAGCCCAATAATTAAAAAAAGTTAAATAACAATAATGAAAACTTAAATTAATTTTCTGAGTTAAACATTTGTGTTGCAATTTGTTCTCGCAAGTTAAGCATGAAATTTTGATCGGCTACTCTGGATCCAGCTCCTCCCACATTTGCGATATTGTTGTTGTGTTGTTGGTCATTCTCATTTCGAGTATTTGCATCATTAAATTCCTCAAAAAATGCATCTGACACTTTAGATTTTCGAATGAAATTATGTATTGCAGCACAAGCAATCACAATATTTCTCTGGCTGGAAAGGATATGGTGCAATTTTTTTAATATTGGGAAACGTGCTTTTAATACCCCAAAAGAACACTCAATCACATTTCTTAACTTGGCATGCGACTGATTGAACAACTCTTTTCTTGTTCTAGCACGTCCACCACGTCGAAAATCAGATAACCAGCATCGTATATTTCGATACGGAGTCATAAACCAACAAGTATGCGTATAAGCTGCATCACACAAGTATTCGTCTACAAAAGATAAACCATATAAGTATTGATAAAATTATATGTACTTTCACAACTTGTTAATATAGCAAAAAATGTACCTTGTGATGGGAATGAAAGTTATTAGCGGAATCATTTATAGTTTCTGAAAGCACCCTTGAATCATGCGCTACTCCTTCTCAACCAGCTAAAATATAAGTAAAAATCATATCAAAATCACAAATGGAAAGTACATTTTGATAACATTCTCCCTTTCCTCGTCCTCTATATGGAACTTGTTCATTTAATGATATTACAGCACTGATTAGTGTTACATCAAGTGCACCCACAACACCCTATATGCATAAATTTATTAATTAATTATACAAATATAATAAAAAATTATAAAATCAAGCATTTAAGAATTACCAAAAAAAATCTCTAAGATGATGATGTGATGCACTCTGGGACATGTCTATCCTATTTGTGTTTGGTATAATCATCTCTTTCGAAAACTTCAGTATTGCTACTAAAACTTCATGGAAATACGTGTGTATTATGTGTGTTGAATGATTAAATCTCCGCTTCACAACACGATTTCGAAGGTTGTGACTTACAGTTATAACAAACATTGCCATCTTCTCTTCCAAATATATGTAACGACTATTTTTCAGCCAGCCTCTATTGCGAAAATAAGCACATAGTTCTAAAAATGTTTTTTTGCTCATCCTCAATATTTCTTGACTATGTGCATCATTCCCATTAAGAATTTCTTGCAAATATGCAGACCCCGTAAGCACTGAATTTGTGTCTGGCTACCGTCCAAGTTTTTTCTGTTTTATTATTTTAGTAACCAATATTAAAACAGTGAGCTTTATTTTATTTTTTTTCGCTTAAAATAATTACGTAATAGAATTGTTATATTACCAAAAAATAAATAGAAATAACATTCGAAAACAATCAATTTATTATCAATCACGAAAATTTAAAATGGTGAATATATGATTAAAAAATCCAAAACTATTTAGCGTACCTAACTTGTCATTGCACTCTAATAGGTCCCCTAGGACTTTTATTTAAAAATTTTTAACTAGTCCTAATATAATGAATAACTGTTATTAAACTTTTATTCCTCATATCTAGAGATATCCCTTCTTTTTGCCATTTAACTCTATACATTTCTTTCTCACTTCCTTAGGCTTTTGGCTCATCGTCACCCATTGCTCTTTACACTACAAGAAATAAGGCTTTCCGCGACGGCTAAAATCCATCGCATAAGGAAATAAAACCATCACCTAACGAAAATACGATGACTTTAGTCATCAAAAGGTTAGTCGCCTAATCCCTTGTCGCTAAAGGTATATGCGATGATAATCGCCATCGTATAAATTGACCAATATTCTGCGATGGTAATGCAATCGCTAAACACATTTATTATTTATTTTTGTAATTTAATAAGAAAATAAATAGCCATCACATAATGTGATGTATATCGATGATTTTGCCGTTGCATAAATTCCTCTGATACACGATTGGTTAACCGTCATCTTAAACAAAGCATGTAATACGATGGTAAAAGCAATCGCATAACATATGTATAATTTATCTTTTTATTTTATTAAATAATAAATAGCCATCGCATAATGTTCTACAAATCGATGATTATGCCATCGCATATGCTAAGGGTCCACAACAATTTTTTTATTGAATCTGCACCCCTCCCCCTTTGTAGTAGTTTTTTACCTAACAAATATAGAAAATATATAGATAAAATTTGTCAACTGGACAAACTGCCACTACATAAAATTTAAGCATTACCAAATATCACAATGTTATCATTGAAAAAAAAAAAGCACCCTCCATGGAATGGGAAGATGAGCAGTAAAAACCTGATTCAATACTCGAATAACCTGATAAGACAACAAAAATGTCACTCTTAAGCTATATTTAAAAGCACATATGATAAAAACAGAACATGAATTTTACTTCAAATATTTTCTCAATAATGCTTTTACTTATTACTAATGGCGAACTTCAACTCTCAGTAACCTTATTCTTAAACTCTGCAGTAAATAAGTACAGAGGCTACTCGGTTGCTTATATTTTGAAAACATGAAGCAAATGATATTTCACTTACCACACAAGCCAGTGCAAGAGGAACAAAAGTGAGACTTTTCTTCCAATTGCCTTTTTCTGAATGTTATAGTCTATTAAAAGAGAAAAAAATTAGATCAGTTAATATGACAGCAGAATATATATGTGGGTAACTAGGTACCTTAGCACCAACACTGAATTTGAATCCGAGAAGACGGCCAAGGGGAAGTCCAAGTGCATAGTAACATCACACTTTCATGTATGCTAAAAATGTTTGCCATCCACACCAAACAGCCACACCTAAAAGTCACAAGAAGGCTTTCAAGAGCAGAAAAATAATTCCCCTGCATAAACCAAAAAAAAAAAAAAACACTTCAGTTATTATTTTAACTAGAAGCAGGTAGATCGATTTCATTTACCTATCCCAAGACCATTTAGGCTCACTTGGAGACTCTACAATTTTTATGACCACCAAAAACACAAAAGTGCTTGTCCACGTTTACGCAACAGAGTCAAAGATTTTGCTGCAGTTTAAAGTAGATAGAAAAATACAAACATTTAGATAGAGAGCTGTTAACGAAAAACAAAATGGCTAATTAAGTACTCCCTCTGTCTCGAAAAGTTTGTTTCATTTGACTTTCTATTATCAACATCAATGCAAACATTTAGATAGTAAAATAAGTTAGTGCAAAGGAAATACTAATGCATATATTTAATAATAAAGCATCATCACAAGCATCTGCCTCTGTCTGCATATCATTTCGTCAAGAAATTAGCATACTATCACAAATACTCTTTCCGTCCCAAAACAAATGTCCAAAAAAAATTAAATTTCCTCTCAATCAGACCAAAATTTGAAAACTTTGTGGACATTCATTTGGGAACTGAGGTAGTACATGTTTTAAGTTTGGGAGCTATTCTTACATAAAAGTGAATAAAGAAAATATAAACTGGCATGAGAATATTGAGGGGCAATCTTAGGGACAAGAATTGAGAGCAAAATCTCTTAATAGAAGTAAATGAGCTTAGATCAATTTCCAATAATATAATCTCTGCATTTGGATTCTCATTTTTTATATTTTCTTTCACTTTAGCAGCCTTCTTTAAATCCCTTGCTGGAATCACAACCCTCACTCCCCTCTTTGCCAACACTCTAGCCATCTATGTACTTAGGTCATGTTCATTAAAGATTCCTTACACGTCAATCAAGACAATATATTACTACCTCTGTCCCTAAATGAGTGTCCAAATTTCATTTTAAGGGACATAACTTTTTGTACAATTTGATGGCAAAATTCATATATAATCTTGTAATCCTCTTTACAAACATTTAGTTTTTGCAAGTATAAATAGATCGGTGAAAAAAAAATTGAAAAAAAAAAACTTTTAGGGACAAAGTTATGATCAAAATGGACACTCATTTTGGGAAAAAAAAAATATCCTAAAAATGGACACTCATTTAGAGACAGAGGGAGTACATTTTTGGAATTAGCAACTATACACTCCGTACATTTGATTGTCAATTAAACTGCATCCGTGCATACATCAATGAACTTAATGTATTAAATGAAAAGAAGACTATGTAATGTGTATAGGTGTCTATGATTACCTGCAATAATATGAGAACACGCTCAATGTTTCCAAAACCTGAGGCCTCAAGAAAACATTGGTTGATATTGTCTACACCTCCTTCCACCAACATGCCCATCAATCCTTGAATTGCAGTAGCGCGGTCATCCTGAATGCCCAGCAATCTTTAAATTCCAATCTGCATCAAAAGCTTAAGTGAAGTCCTTTGTTGTGTGATTTTCAGCATTTTCAAAGGGAAGTAAATAAACTGAAGGTAATGCTTGATTGCAAAAACTGAATGCAAAAGGTTCTAGCTTTGCCAAGTTAATGGTCAACAATAGCTATGCCAATGTGATCAGCAATTAAACTGCAGTTTATAGGGGATAATAAATTTTGAATTTTTGATTCAGACTAAAAAATTGCACTTAATGGAAAATCTGAAAGTATTGTATAAATGTCTTTGTCCACATGATTTGAGCACTACTGTTAGAATTGCTTATGTGTTATGATTAAATGCTTAGCAATTCAGACTAAACATACATGAACACTTGTACACAAAGGTAGACAATACGGAGAAATAGATCTAGAGAGAAAAAGACTACGACTTGGGAAAAAAACTAGGTTTACACTGCTGTATAGAGAGGGAAAAAACCTCACCTGAGCGGTTGAGCAGCGCCAGAACTTAATTAACTACTTCTTTAGCACACCGAAGAGCTCTGACCTATGATTACACATAAATCTTCAAAAAATATGGAAAGGGAAAGAACAACTTCAAAGTCAAACCCACCTTCACAAAAGAATCAGCACCTAAACTGAACCTACGCTGGACAAAAAATTGCAAAAGGTTTTTTTTAGGGAGGAAAGTAATAAATATCTGAAGGGGATTAAAATTCACTGAGCAACAAGATTAAGTCACGAAATAGAGGGATAGGGTTAAGGTCAAGGAGAAAGATGATATCGTTGTTGTTGATGTGGAGAGTGATGAGCTCAAACCAGAAAGTGACTTCATTGCAATGGCCAAACTTTAGGAATACTATATTCAAGAGGATAGCTACTCAATTTCTAAGTTGCTGAAACAAAATCAGAAACAAAAACAAAATTCAAACCAGAAAAATGAATCTTGTCAGCCCAAATCCATCATAAACCCCTAAAAGGCATAGAAAACACGATTTAAAACCTTAGAAAAACAAAAGAAAATCCATTCCATACAACAAATCAAAGCAATAAAAACCCTAGCTTTACAAAATCTGAAAGAGAAGGACTTAGGGAAAGTAAAAATTGGGTACGAAGACTAAATCAGATGGAGGGATTGTTCTAGACCATGTCAAATTAGAAAGAGAAAAGGACTTAAGGCATATAATTATACGTATTGCCCTGGCAAAAGATGCTGCAAGCTACAATATATAAGGGATCCGTTACTTCTAAAGTTTCATCCAAAATCTTGTTGCATTCGTCGACATTTGGTCCATCAGACTCTTCTAATGTATTTAACACTTTCACCAAGCAACCACTAAGATCATCGTTTTTGCCTCTTCTCGACTCTTGGCATTCGGTATTGGTTCTTCTTTGAGTTCAGCTGGTGTATCAAGAGGATCTGAATCTAAATCAATCGGTAGGTGAGATGAAGACCTAATTTCATATGTAGGCAATCCTTGCTGCTTTCCCGGTTGCTAATATACCATCAAATACTGCACTCAATTCCTCGTGATATTGTAATCCTTTATATCGATATTTACTTGCATTTGGATTACCCTGTCAAATTAAAATCTATACATTATTTATATAATTTTGGGATTGAGGAAGTAATAAATATGCTTGATTTATTTTAAAAACATACCTTTATGTACTCACCCACTCCTCTGAACTCATTATCACAGTATTAGTTATTGGGTCGTACACATTTCCCGTTTTGCTTATTAGTTTAGCCAAAACTATATACTTTTTCTTCGAATACTCCCACTGATTCTTGAGTATCTTATGTTTGAAATCAATACCTTTCTTCTCCAGTAACCTTTCTCGGATGATTCTTTCAAGCATATATCAATGAACATCTTGCACGGTAAGCTTAGACATTCCTACAAGGAACACACTAATCAATGGTCATTCTAAACACGTGAACATTCATTATCCTTAACTTTGCTACATATGACTTTTGCTCCTTAATGTGCATTGATACTTCTATGCAGATATATCTCTAGATAAATAAACCTGACAATCAAAATATATCTAGTTTCTCTACTACTACTACTAGCTGAATTATCACTGATGATATGTTTAATGTAATACGCGTTTTGGGACGGTGGAAGTAGAAAACAAGCATGTATTAAATGACACAGGTACAAGCTAGCAGCCCATTATATAATACTCTTTTTGTCTCAAAATGATAATTTTACTTTTTTTCGTCATTACTATCAATAAACTTTGAGCAACAATGTAAGTTGATTTAATTATACTAACTAAAATCTAAAAATTGTTAGCTCAAAGTTCATTCATAGTTATAATAATAAAAAAGTAAGAAGATTATTTTAGGACGGAAGGAGTAAAACAAAATAATTGAATAAAAGAAACATAATGGAAGCTAATAACAGAGTAGGCTCGGCTGTAGCAACTTTTCACAATGAAGAACACCTAATTAAACAACAGCTTTTTCACAATTAAAAACAACCAACATTTGGCAATTAGACAACACTTTTTTCACAATAAAAAACACCCAACAAAGAGGTGTGGCTCTCCTAAAATATCTAGTACCTTTTACTTGTAACACAAGATGATATACTACTCAAACAAAAAATCTGATGCACTTGCAGCTACTCCCCAATTTTGCAGCTCATCACCATAATAGGTGCTTGCTAAAATGCATAATATTTACTACTTTCGTCTCAAAATAAATTACTAAATCTTCTCTTGATAAAGAGAAAATTCGGAATTCATATTGAGTCAGAAGGACTAATAAATTGTAAGTGCAGACACTGATGCTATCATAAATGTTGCCATCACCTCCAAGATGCTATCCAGACGTATTTTTGTGATAGTTGCACATTTCTTTTTATCTAACATTATTATTCTAATCATATATTATTTCTTGCAATATGTTTGTTGGTTGGTCCATTTTAAAGGTGGTTATGTGAAGATTAAAGTGAAAAGGGTTAGTTATTCATAAAAGGAGTTTTATGAATAACTTTCTAAATGTGGAACACATGGGGAAATGAAGAATAACGTGGTGAAGACTTAGTCAAGGCTTGTTGGCTGGTTTTAAAGAGAGTACAAGACCTTTGATGCGGCCGAGTACAAGGAGGGAAAGTATGGACTTGGAGCTCAAGTAAATTGTTGCTATTTTTTGTGGAACTTGAGCAAAAATGGGGGAACCACTCACCCCACTCTCTCACCCACTTCAGCCAAGTTATCACACATGGGGAGCAACCTCCAAGACTCCCCATCCTATATAAATGCAAGGGTGAATACAAAGAAGATGCACCAAACCAACAACAACACACTTTGCATTAGGGATTAAGCACTCCTTGGTTCTTAAAGATTCTTCCTCCCATAATTCTTTCAACTTTCAAAAACTTAGGTTGAAGAAAGTGTCTTGGCTAGGATAGAATTTCGTGCTTAATTTCTCTTCGTTCCATAGAACTTAATTGTAATAGTTATAGGGAACTTTCGATCTTGTACTAAAAAAGAATTATCATATAGTGGATCTTGCCTTTGTGGCTTACTCAAGTTATATATTTATATAACTTGAGAAAACAAATTGTTGTTCCTTTAAAATTCTGTTGCATTTCTGATTTTCAAATTGTTTTTCGTAAGTGTGTTTTTTCAGAAGTGCTATCGTAAGTGTTGTTATCACTCAGGATGTCACTTACTGTTTTTCAGGCCATTTGGACAATTTTAATTGGCGTCAGAGATGGTCACTTGACACACTAAGTGTACGTTCTAGTTGTCATGGTCTACGATCCTGCTAATCCGAATCAGAAAAGAATTCATGTTCTTGATGGGGCAAATTATGCCTATTGGAAGATCCGCCTTCGTTCGCATATCAAATCAATTGATATTCGGGCTTGTCTATCTATCATAAATTGTTATTCTGTTCCATTGTTACCTCCGGATGAAGATGGTGACGTTCAAGTCAAACATGAATCCGAGTGGACAAATGAAGAGAATAACCTTGCTAGTTTTAATGAAAAATCCATTAATGCTATTTATGAGTGCGGCGATATGCATGTTTTTAAACTCATTCAAAATACTTCCACTGCTAAGGAAGCTTGGGATATTTTACAAAGATTTTGTGAAAGTGATAGTAGTGTGCGTGAAACCAAGCTTCGAAGGCTCACTAGCAAATTTGAAAGACTAAGGATGGGTGAAAATGAAGATATCACTTCATATTTTGAAAAATTAATAGATATTGCTAATGAGTGTCAAGTTTTAGGTGAACCTTTTACAAACAAACAACTCGTTTCAAAAGCTATTAGAACCCTTCCTGAACGTTTTAACATAAAAATTTCTTCAATTGAAGAGGCTCACAATCTTACCCTATGGACATAAACTCTTTAATGAGCATTTTGCAAAATTTTGAGTTAAATCTTGCTAATCAAACTGAGGCTACTAAAGGAAAAACTATTGCTTTGAAAATTCAGTCCTCAGATGTGGCTAAAGATGAGGAAGAAGAGGTCTTTGAAGGCTTATATGAAAATGCTAGTGTTGCTTTACTTGCTAAAAATATAACTCTATGCTTAGAAAGTTTAACAAAGAACAAGTGCACGTTAAAGCAAAGGATAAGCAAACTAAGGTGGTTGATTCAATGCCGAAGAGGGTCTTTCCATCTATTCAGAAAGGGAACCAATTACGAACGGCTGCCTCTGATCAATCTAGATCAGATCCGAAGTACATTGAATCAATTCAATGTCATGCTTGCTCGGGTTATGGTCACTATGCAAATGAATGTGCAAACATTCTAAGAAATATGGGAAAGAACATGTGGGTGTCTCTCAATGACAATGAAGATGAGGGACTAGACTAAGAAGAAGAATCATACCATATGGCTATGTTGGTCACCACATGCGACCTGAATACCGAAGATGTTATCACTAATGTTACCCGAAAGGAGATAACACCTGAGATAACACTTGACATGTATAAAAATTTTGTTTTTTCTAATGCTGTATGTTTTATAGGTTCTACTAATCTTGATTCAGGAAACATACAAGAAGAGGAGGTTAGCAAGGGTGAGCTCATTGAAGGCTTAAAGAATCTCTACGAGGAATTACTTGAAGAATGGAAAAAAGAGAACAAGTTGGTGATATTCTTAAACAAAGAGAATCAGGAGATGAAGGCCAGATTGACTCGTCTTGAAGTCTAACTCACCAAGAAGGACACCGAGCTGGATAAAATCAAGGCAAAATTAGCTCTTGCCGAGTCCACTTTGAAAAAACTCAACACTGGATCATCCAAATTGGATGAGATAGTCAACCTGAGTAAACCTCTCAAAACATGTATTGGTTTTCAATATTCTTTAAATCAAATTGTTTTGTCATTGTCTATTGAGGAAAATAACACTTGTTTTGTGAAAGAACGTGGAAGTGATAAAAAATTCTTCAAGTGAACTTTCTGACAAAGAGAAAGTGTGTCAATATTGTCACACTGCTGGACATTCTAAAAACAAGTGTCATACTTTTTTGAAAAAACAGTCCAGTACTACAGTGTTGCCCAAAGTGTTGCCCAACACTTCAGATAGCACTGGTTGTCAGAATGACAAAAGCAAAGCTATTAAAACTTGGAAACCTAAAGCTAATCTGAGATGTGATATAGTCTATACTGCATTAAAGTCTAATGTTGAGGGTTCATGGTATTTTGATAGTGGTTGTTCACGTCACATGACGGGAACAAAAATGTTTTTAAAAGAATACGAATCCATTCAAGGAGGTACTGTCACTTATGGTGGTGGAGGAAAGAGTGAAATTATTAGAAAGGGTACTTTGAGTGTTGTTGGATTTCCTGCTCTAAAAAATATCTTACATGTAGATGGTCCTATAGCTAATTTAATTAGTATTAGCCAACTTTGTGATGACAATCTTGAGGTGAAATTCAGTAAAGATACTTGTGAAGTTTTTGATAATGCTAACAATTGTGTGATGACAGGGACTAGATCTAGTGACAATTGTTATCTAGTTGAAGACAAACAGGTATGCCATTCATCCCAAATTGATGTTACCACTTTATGGCATCAAAAGTTGGGACATATTCATTTTCATCACATGGAGAAGATTGCTAAGTTAGATGCTGTTAAGGGGGTTCCTAAGTTGGAATCTAATAATAAAATCGTATGTGAGGATTGTCTTAAAGGTGAAGCCACTGTGGAAACTCCTTTAATTTTATTAGAGGAGCTTGAAGAGAATAAACGTGAAATTATTGTCCCAGATGTTAACCAAAGTGTTGCCACTAAAACGGCAACACCTCAGATAGCATTTGACTCCAGTCCAGCTGCAGAAACTGAAGAGCAGAATTTTGATGATGCTGAGGTACATGGTGATTTCATAAGGGATCCACCTACCAGGATCAGAAGGAATCATCCGGTTACTCAGATCATTGGAGAGGTCAATGAAGGAATACAAACTAGGAACAAGGAGATGGTTAATTATCGAGAAATGGTAAGATATGTGTGCATGTCTACCACATACACCAAGGTAAAATACTCCTGTTTTGTTTCCTTATTAGAACCTAAAAATGTTATTGAAGCCTTAAAAGATAATTTTTGGATTCAAGCTATGCAAGATGAGATTGAACAATTTACCCGAAATAATGTTTGGTTTTTAGTTCCCCATCCTACTAACACTAATGTCATTGGAACAAAATTGATTTTTCAAAATAATACGGATGAAAAGGGTAATGTTGTTCGAAATAAAGCTCGTCTTGTGGCTTAAGGCTATACACAAGTCGAAGGTATTGACTTTGATGAAACCTTCGCACCTGTATCTAGAAATGAGTCAATTCGTCTTCTCTTGGCTATAGCTTGTTATTTAAAAATTATCTTATTTCAAATGGATGTTAAGGCCGCTTTCTTAAATGGATATTTAAATGCAGAAGTGTACATAGAACAACCCAAAGATTTTCAAGATCTGTTCCAACCACATCATGTATATAAGCTAGAAAAGCTCTTTATGGGCTAAAACAAGCCCAACGTGCATGGTTTGGTCGGCTAACTAATTTTTTACTAGAATATGGGTTTGTTAGACGCAATACGGATACTACTTATTCATTTTAAGACATGGTAAGGAACTTGTCATTGCTCAAATTTATGTTGATGACATAGTCTATGGCTCTACTTCTCAAACATATTTAAACGATTTCGTAGAGGCTATGTGTAGATACCCCGGGGGACCACGGCTTGGCTAGACCGCCTAAATTACCTAGGATGTCTACTTGATTTTAAGAGTCGCCACCCACGTTTTAGAGGAACGCGAGAAAACCTAAGAAAAATAGCCTTTTTATATGAAAACCAGAGATTCGGGAAGAGAAGGGTTCGGGGGTTAGGTGACGGAGTGGGAAGTACTTAAACACCCACTCCGCCCGTCTTAAGCCGGTCTTGCTACTTTTGGTGTTCTTGATGTTTACATGTCCTTCTATTTAATTGTACTAATTTGTGCTAACAAGGATAATGAAAAGAAAGGGGAAATGAAAGAAAATACTTTTATTGATTAAATGTCAAATGATTACATGTTGAACGATTATTGTTGGTCCCAAAGGGCAACAAGGGTATGAAAAATAGCTAGAGGGGGGGTGAATAGCTGTTTTAAAATTCTTTTCGTACCCTTGAAAAACTCAATTGCAAATGCGCACTTTATCAAGTAAGCGTTATGAAATGCGCCTAAGTGAGTGAGTGAAATGCACAGCGGAATTTAGTAATGAAAAATAGGCGCAAAGTGATAAAGGGAGCGCAACACACACACTAAGTATTTTGGCTCAAAGTGAGTGAAATAAGGAACTAAGGCAAATGATATAACAAACACAACACAATTCAGTTCAATCAATCTACAATGAGTAAACAAGCAAATAGTGAGTGAAAATAATAACTTGAAAGAAATAACAAGATAATAACACAAGCTATTTGGAGAGGTTCGATCAATGAAAGATCTACGTCCTCTACCAAGATGGTTAGTCTTGGATTTCTAATCGAGATCTTATATAATGAGTGAGTGTTACAAATTACAATGTTTGAGCTTATACACTAACTTAAGATCTATTACTATGAAAGAACAAATCCAAAACAATAACCGGTGTATCTCTAAAAGATGGATCTAAATGATCAAACTTAAAGAGGTGCGTGTGTGTTCTTAGTATCAAAGCTCTTTAGATCTTTGAGATGAAGAGCACAAGAAACTAAAGTGTTAAGGCTTGAAGATCTGGGCTAAGGATGAAGGTATGAAGATGTTCTTGAAAAATCTGGAAAAACGAAGGCAATCTTCAAATCTTCAACAAATGCTTTGAGAGAGAAATTCTTGAAATTCTAAGCAAAACTCAGCAACTTCAAAATGTTGAAGTTATGGGGTATTTATAGTGAACTTCAAAAAAACTAGCCGTTGGAAATCCTTGTGGATAAGATGATCTGTCGCTCGTTGATTGGAGCATGCATATATTATGGCCATTTTGACACTCAACATAAATGTGACCGTTGTGGACACGTGTCAATAGATTAGGCGCATATGCATCTTTTAACCACCGTTGGATCATTGGCGTAATTTGAATTCTCTTCAAGTCTTCGAGTCTTCAATAAATCACTGAGTGTTGAATAAACACTTTGAAGCGCGTTTGAGCCAACAGGCGCATTGAGCCAAGAGGCGCACAGTAAGCGTGCGCTTAAATCAAGGGGCGCATATGCGCGTAACATAGCTTATGAAGAAATCCTTATGCGCGCACTCTAACTGGCGCATGGCGCGAATGTAGAAGGCGCGTGGCGCGTGGCGCAGGAGGCGCATAAGCGCGGCTCAAACTCACTGAGTGATTTTTCTTGAAACTTGATCTTCTTGCCCTATTTCTAAGCCTATTCTATAACAATGGACAACTTAAAAAATGAAGTATAAATACTTCTTACATGTGGGTCTAAAATCCATGAAATAAAACTTAGGTGATGGATCAATCAAATCTAATAAAACCTATTACATTTAAAACTGAGATATATGTGGGCATACCCAACAATCTCCCCCTATTTGATTGATGCCATTACCTACTATATCAAGGACAAACATTATACTTGATAAAAACATGTCCAAATGAATGAAATTGGTAATTCATGTCTCAAGTTAATGTACACACTAGTCCAAAATATAGATTCCTAATCTATTCCAATAAGAATAAAGAGTTACATATGGAAAGATAGAAACAACAGTTTAACACATTCAAGATGATATATGATTTTTAGTTTTTGAAATGTGTTTAAACCAAGTTTAAACTTGATGCATAAAAGTATGAAACAATTCAATATGATGCATATGAATTTAAACAATATTCATTGTTCTACAAACAAGGAGTTTGAGTGAACAAGGTTTGATAATAAGTGATGCATTGTTCTCATTAAAACTTGGGGTGTAAGAGTTACAAGTTACAAGTTTCGAATAGAACAAAAGCAAAAGGTGCTAAAACAAGTAAGCACAAAGTCACTAACACAAGAGTTGATTCTATTACAAAAAGGTTCTAAAAACTTACAAACAAAAATAATAGAAACTAAGGGTTGGGAGGCGCATCATCTTCCTTCAATCCTTCAACGATCTCTGAAACAGAACGCTGAATTTGCTTTGCGAGCTGATGACTACGGTTCGCTAACCCTTGAGTGTCAGTGACACTGGAGTGAGTGGCAGTGATACCGTCTCTAATGTAACTCAAGTGATTCACATTGATGTTTTGGTATTCATCAATGGAGCGCTGAGTGATTTGCTGCTGCTGTGAAATATTTTCTTCTAAGATTTGAATGTGAGCTTCAATGGCATTTTGAGCCGTGATAATATCAGAAGAAATATGTTCGGCGCGTCTGTCAGAGCTAGAGTGAGCAGCAGTGAAATGAGTGACGACCAATTCTTTCAGGACATCCAACTTAGATACAAGTACATTCATGTTGGATTGAGACGCAGCAGACTGAGGTATGAAAGTAGGCGCAGAAGCGGTGGTTTGCGCCTGATCAGTATGAGCTTGAACCTGAGTCTGCGCCGGAGGTGGAGAAGGAGCAGAGAGTTTGTCCTTGAGAGAGTTCATCTCCCCCTTAATGGCAGCGATCTCTTCGGATTGATCAGTGAGTAAGGAAGTAAGAAGCTCAAATTGAGATTTTATATGAGACTGTCCTTGCTCTAGATTTGCTTGCCCCTGCTGTAAAGAATGAAGAATGGAGAGTACCTTGCTCAAATCGGGAGCAGATGGAGGAGGCGCAGGGGTAGATAGTGGCGCATCATCTTGAAGGGGCGCAGAATCTTGAAGGGGCGCAGAAGGAGATGGAGGCGCAGGAGGAGGTGAATGAGTAGGAGACTCAAATTCATCTTCAGTTTCAACATCAACAGTTTCAACAACAACTGTTTCAACATCAATAGTTGCTGTTGTGATCTGATCAGGTCCAGGTGGAGGCGCAACTGGAGAAGGAGTGCGCTGAGGGATGGTTTCTTGCTCCCCCTGAACTGGTTCCTCTATGTCTGAAATGTCATCGCCGAAGAAATCAGAGAGGAGTTGTACCCTTGACACGTTGGTCCGTTGAAATTTGAATGAGGGCGCACGGGGAGAGGAGGCGCGTTGAGAAGGCGCGCGCTGGGTAGGCGCGGAAACAGAAGGCCCTTTCTCAATATCAGCACTTGATCCAGCGCCTTTCATGCGCTCTAACTTTTTTGACTCAGCAGCTTGTTTGGCTTGAAAATCTTCATCTCTTTTTCTTTGAGCCTCAAGCCTGCTGGCTTCCTGCGCTAGCCTTAGATCTCGTTCTTCATCAGTTTCAAATCTAGTACGTTTGATTGGCGCACGAGGAGGGTCATCAACCACTCTTTTTCCTTTGCTTTTCTCTGCGCCTGGCACGGGATCAGCGCTTTGTCTAGCGCTTGCCTTCACTGCGCTCTTTATTAATGGTGCGCTTTTAAGGACAGGCGCATCATCTGACTCTGTGTCTTCATCAACTAAGCCTCCAACAGTCTTGATTTGAATTCCTTTGGCGCGCTTCGTAGGCTTCTTTCTGCGCTTCTTGAGGTCCAAACTCGCTTTACCAAACATTGGAACATCATTGATCTTGTATTCAGGATTCTCATTCAAAAACTTAACTAACTCAGGGTAAGTTAGAAAAATTTTTGTGAGAAGAAGGCAGTGAGAGCGGAATCGGGTCTTTCCATCACTTTTGTTCTTCACAAATTTATCAATTTGCTCACGCAGAGTCTTGAACAGAATGTGAGGCCAGTGAAGCTTCTCCTTGGCCATGATGGCAGCTGTGTATTCCCATTGTTCCACCGTGAATCGGTTCACATTCCCAGTTTTGAACACAATAGAAGTTCCCACCAAGTGCGCGATGTGAGTCAAGAGTTCTCCACCATCTCGAATTTCGGTGTTTTTGATATTATTTTGAAGCGTGGGAATATTTAGAAGTGAGGCAGCCATCTTGTTCTGATCATCAACAGAGTAAGTCATCGGACGCCCAATAATGCGATCTTCACCCGTAGATGGAAAACCGAGCAAGTGTCGAATCACAGATGATGAAATATGGACGTCAACATTTTGAACGCGCGCCTCAATCCGGTAGTGAGTGCGCCCATTTACATCAATTTCCACTAGAACAGCAGTGGAAAAGAACTCATCCACGAGGAGCGCAGAATAGAAATCTTGGTCCATGGTGAATAAAGGGAGCAGACCAGTAACGCGCAGAGTCTCAATGATTTCTCGCCCAATTACTTCACCAGACAACTCTAATAGATCAAGAGTTTCTTCTAATTTAAAATTTGCAAGGTCCTGAAAAAAATGATTGATATTAGAAGTGACATAGGCGAAAAAAAAAACATAAAATGATCAAAGTAACATAGGCGCATGAAATAGATAGGCGCATAATTGAATCAGGCGCACAAAATTAGAGAGAATCAAGGCGCATGATTGAATTAGGCGCATAAAATATTAAAGGCGCATAGAGTTACAAGGCGCATAATATGGGTCTATGTGAATACTAAGGAAAAATAAAACAACGAAATTTGACCAAGTACGAAGTTAGGCGCATAAGGTTTTAGGCGCAGAATGATTTAAGCGCATATACAAGTAGAGGCGCAGAAAGCATTCAGGCGCATAAAAGAATAGGCGCATAAAGAAGTATATAGGCGCATATCGTGAGAAATTTAACTTAGTAAGAAAAACAAACAACAAGCATTTAAAAGACAGAAATGAAAATCAAAAAGTTCAAATTTTCGAAAACAAGGTAGAAAAATTTTTAGAGACCAAAACATGCAATGTTGACGAAGAACACGAAGAACGACCCTTGAATGCTCGAAGAACACCAAGAACACGAAAATCATGAAACTTCACCAAACTAGACAAATAATATATCAAAATGACCGCATGACAACAAGGAATCTAAATATGTAAACAAAATCATGAACAAATCAATAATAAAAGCACAATGATCAAAAGAATGACCGAAAATTTTGAAAAATTTTGAAAACAAAAATTCAGATTTGTAACAAACAAAGCATTGATCGTTGAAATGTTGGTTTTAAAAGATTCGAAATCAATAATAGAACACAACCCAACAAACGATATAGAAAACGGATCATCGAAACGAGAGAAATCAAAGGAAAATGAATCCGGGTTTTGTAAAAACGAAAAAAATCACTGAAAATGACGAAAAAGAAAAAAATTCAGAAATATAAGGAGATTAAAGGTTGAGAATTCATACCATATCGTCTTGTGTAGATGTTGATGCTTTCTTAGGACCCATAAATTAATGTAAGTATATAGAAAATGAAGAAGAAAAATGAAGAAGATGGAGAGAGAGAGAGATAAGAGTCGGGGAGAGAGTGAGAGGAGAGTTGGTAGGAGGGAGTGAAGGAGATGATGAATATTTATAGGTTAGGTTCAAAATTTTGCACAGATATGGAAAAAAACAGTCAAAAAATTTAAAAAGATGGGAAGTTGAAAGGATGGCATTAATGAGGGATTTGAAAAGGCGGCTAATCATACCAGGTGCATTTATGAGGGATTTGAGATTTGAGGTGCATTAAATGCTGAATGACACAAAGTGTCATGATGTGACATTTAAGTTTTTGAAAAACTGCTCCACTTTCCCTTTAAGTGTATGAGCAATTTTGACTAATTTTTGCACAAACACCAAAAACATCTATTTTGGTGTAAGTTTGGGGTGCAAGAAATATATCCCAGAAAATAAAATTTTTCGAAAAGCGTAAAACGAGGGAAAAATTTAATTGCACAAGTACCCTTGAACAATTAAAGGAATGTCAAAAGACATAGATTCCTATAATAAATGAACAGAATTAACATACCTGGTACTTGTGTATTTAATACGTTCAATCATTGAAATTGAATTTTGAGAAATGATTGAGCCGCAATAGTTAATGCGCGCATGAAGGGGCGCATTACTTCAGCAAGGCGCATACTCATCTAGGCGCTTTATTCATCAAGGCGCATAAGAGATGGTTAAGGTCGCATAAGCGTTTTAAGCGCATGGATTGATAGGCGCGCATGGATTGTGCGCGCAGAAAATGAGGAATGGGCGCGCAGTATAGATGGCGCATAGATTCCTTGAAACTTTTGAAAAGTTGATTTTAATCATTTGTACCTAATATACTCATAACTCAACACAACATAAAGTCATTAGTATTGACAAAACTATATTGAATTTAGTTGAGTTCAAGCATACCCATTTCACCTCTCAAAAACATGAACCGTTTCGCGTCAAGTGCTTTCGTTAGAATGTCGGCGATTTGATAGTCGGTTCCCACGTGTTCCAAATGAATATTGCCTTTCTCCACGTGGTCTTTGAGGAAGTGATATTTGATGTCGATGTGCTTGGTCTTTGAGTGCATGACAGGATTTTCAGAAACCGCAATTGTTGATGTATTGTCGCAGTAGATGGGACAATTTTCTTCGATGATATCATAGTCCACCAATTGCTGCTTCATCCAGAGTATTTGGCAACAACAACTTCCCGCAGCGATATATTCGGCTTCGGTTGTTGAGACGGATACAGAAGCTTGTTTCTTACTTGCCCATGACACAAGTCGATATCCGAGGAAATGACAAGTGCCACTAGTGCTTTTCCTATCAATTGTGCATGCTGCATAATCCGCATCTGAATAACCTACAAGTTTAAAGTTCAAATCTTTGGTGTACCAAAGTCCAAGGTTAACAGTGCCAGAGAGATATCTTATAATACGTTTCACAGCAATTAAGTGTGCTTCTCTAGGGTCGGATTGATAACGAGCACAAACACAAACACTAAACATAATATCGGGCCTACTAGCAGTAAGATAAAGGAGTGAGCCAATCATACCTCGATAGAGCGTTTGATCAACACGTTTACCTTTTAGATCTTTGTCGAGTTTGTTGCCGGTGGCCATTGGAGTATCGTATGCTTTAGCGTTCTCAAGTCCAAACTTATTGATTAAGTCTTTTGTGTATTTGGCTTGATTGATAAATATGCCTTCACTCATTTGCTTGATTTGAAGCCCGAGGAAGAATGTGAGTTCTCCCATCATGCTCATTTCAAACTTGCTCTTCATTAGTTTCTCAAAACGCTTGCACAACAATTCATTAGTAGAACCAAATATAATATCATCAACATAAATTTGAACAAGTAATTTATGACCATTATGTTTGGCAATGAAAAGAGTTGTATCGATTTTACCGCGAGTGAAGCCTTTTTCGATGAGAAACTTTGATAGTGTATCATACCATGCTCTTGGTGCTTGTTTGAGTCCATACAAAGCTTTCTGGAGTTTGTACACATGATTTGGAAATTGTGAATCTTCAAACCCAGGTGGTTGAGCAACATAGACTTGTTCTTGGAGTTCACCATTTAGAAACGCGCTCTTCACATCCATTTGATATAACTTGAAGTTTTTGTGAGCGGCGTAAGCTAGAAATAATCTGATAGCTTCAAGTCTTGCTACGGGCGCAAAAGTTTCATCGTAGTCAATTCCTTCTTCTTGCCTATAGCCTTGTGCAACCAATCTTGCTTTGTTTCTCGTGATGGTTCCATTCTCATCCATCTTGTTCCTGAACACCCATTTTGTACCAATCACTCCATGATCATTTGGTCTTGGAACTAGAGTCCAAACCTTACATCGTTCAAATTGATTGAGTTCTTCTTGCATTGCAACAACCCAATTAGGATCTTGGAGCGCTTCATCAGCATTCTTCGGTTCAATTTGAGAGATAAAAGCAGTGTAAGCATCAAAGTTTGTAGCTCTCCTTGTACGAACACCAACTTGTAGATCACCGATGATATTAGCAATTGGATGACCTCTAACTTCACGAATTTCAGGAGGTAAGTTAGGTTGAGTCGTAGTAATTTGAAGGTCTTCAATTGGTACATCTTCACCAGATTCAAAGTCATTGAAATTTGGGGGTTGAACTGGCTCAGAATTGAAATTTGGGTTTACACCAGATGCAGCAGTAGAAATAGGCGCGTGAGAGGAATCATGAGGCGCATCATTTGAGTGAGGCGCAATAGATGATTCACCAGGCGCATTATACATTGAATTAGGCGCATTTGATGTAGATGGATTTTCTTGTGTTGATAGATTCTGATCTTGAGTGGGCGCAACATAAATAGGAGCACCTGTATCATTTAGCTTAATAGAATCATCAGCAACATTTGGAGCCAAATGTGGCTCAAGGAGAGAATGTTCATCAAATGTAACATGTACAGATTCAACTATCACTAATGTAGTTCTATTAAAAACACGAAAAGCTTTAGAGTGTTTGGCATACCCAACAAAAATACTTTCGTCGGCTTTGGCATCGAATTTACCTCTATGTTCATTTCCGTTGTAGAGGATATAACATTTGCAACCAAAGATCTTGAAGAATGCAATTTTGGGAGTTCTACCACGCCAAAGTTCATACGGAGTCTTGTTGTGAAGTTTGTTGATGAGGGAACGATTTTGAGTAAAACATGCAGTGTTGATAGCTTCTTCCCAAAAGTATTTAGGCAATTTAGCTTCAGCTATCATCGTCTTTCCCGCTTCAATCAACGTTCTATTCTTTCGTTCAACAACGCCATTTTGTTGAGGGACTCCGGCGGTTGAAAAGTTGTGATCTATCCCATGATCTTCACAATATCGAGCAACACCGTTGTTCTTGAATTCTGTTCCATTGTCGGATCGAACACTAACGATGTCATCTTCTTTTTGGGTTTGGAGCAGTCGAAATAAGGTAGTGAGAATATCATAACAATCATCTTTTGTAATCATCATCTCCACCCATGTATATCTTGAATAATCATCCACCACAACTAGAGTATACTTGTTTCTTCTAATGCTTGAGGTGGAAACTGGTCCAAATAGATCAATGTGAAGCAGTTGCAAACATCTTGTAGTTAAAGGATTTGACTTGCTTGAAAATGACTGCTTCGGTTGTTTGCCAAGTTGACATGCGGCGCACTTTTTGTCATGATGATCAGCAACCTTGGGAAGTCCTTTGACAAGATTATTCCTGCTGAGTTTAGATAGATACTTGAAGTTCAAGTGACTTAAGCGCTTGTGCCACAGCCAACTATTTTCGTTCACACTTTTTGCTACAAAACAAAGATTAGTACTAGAGTTCATACTATGGAAATCAATAATATAAATATTTGTCTTACGATATCCCGTGAGTAAGATAGCTCCAGTTTTGCCATTCTTGATAAGACATTGCGTTGAAGTGAAATGGCATTCTAATCCTTTGTCGCAGAATTGAGATATGGATAATAAGTTGTGTTTGAGCCCTTCGACGAGTGAGACTCTTTCAATGCACACTTTGTCTTTCTTGAGCTTTCCATATGCTACAACTTGACCTTTGTTATTATCGCCAAATGTTACGGAGGGACCTCTTTCTTCATGGACATCTTCTAATAAGGATTCATCTCCAGTCATGTGTCTTGAACACCCACTATCGAGAATCCATTCATAATTTCTAGCTTTTGAAGATCCAGCCATGAAACAAAGAACCTGAAATATAGACATTTAAGCAGGTCCCCTTTATTCCTTTTGGGTCCTAGGGTTAGCAACTTTTGACAACCCACTCTTGCTTGACCTTAGGATTTTTACGTCCTTTGGCATTTAGAGTGAATCGCAAAAGGCATTCCACGGCCTTGTGTCCTGAACAATCACAAATAGAACAATGATGAAAGCCACCAATCACGTGAGTTTTCACAAACTCTTTACTTTTCTTGGGGATGGCATTCTTTGGGTCAGATGAACTAGACTTAACAAAATCTTTCTTTTGAAATTTTGGAGCGCTTTTTCTCGGAGGGCGCATAGGGCTAGGAGGCGCACGGCGATGAGGCGCGTGGCTCTTAGGCGCATAATGAGCACTCGGAGAAGGAGCGCGCCTATTTTCAAGAATGATTTTGCTAGGAGATCGTTCATCTGTAGCTATATCTTTCCCATTAGCTTTCCCAAATTGCTTCGTTGGGTAGACATAGTGGAATGTTTGTCTCTTGACTTTTTCTTGTCCTTTACCCATTGAATTAGAATGTTTTTCCTTGGGAATTTCAAAAGTTTGTTGGTTGGTAAATTCACTATCTCTTTCAGCGCAGACATCACATTTAAAGTTGTCACTAGTTGATGAGAATCCCAAGCCACTTTTATCACCACTGACTTTTTGGGACTCAAATATATTCTCCATAGTGACACGAGAATTGGACCACTCATTTGTAATCTTTTTAAGATCAGTAATTTGAGCAACCAATTCATCGTTTTGAACTTTAAGAAGTGAGTTCTGTTCTGTTAGAAAAGCGTTTTTAACAGTAAGAGGAGTCATGCTCTTTATCTGCTCCTTAAGGAGGGTGAGTTCAGATTTAAGTAGAGATTTCTCGGTCTTAAGCTGGGAAATTTCATCACATGATAGTGCTAAAGCTTCCTTCATACTATCAAATCTAGTGATTACCTTTTCAGCCTTTTTGAACAATTTTTCTTATTCAGCAATCACTTCATCATCATTGATTTTGGAGATTGGAGCAGTTGGTTCAACCTGTGGTCTAATGTATGCTCCTTTTCTCAATTTGTTCCTTGCTCCAAGATCACACCGTGAGAATAGCAATCCACCATCGTTTTGAGCCGGAGTGAGAAAACCTTGTTCAACGAGCTCGCTGATGGTTGGTCCTTTCTTCTTTTTCACTTCTTGAAAACCTGCAGATTTCTTGATAGGTTTATTCAAGTCATTCATATCGGGAACATCCTTGGAGAAGTCATCATCAGAATCATAAGCATCAACTTCATCATCATTTGCCATCAAACAAACGAGTCCATCATCGGAATCTTCATCGCTCTCATCGGAGTCTGTTTCAATCCAAGTGTTATGCTCATTTGCTGGTGCTTCTTCTTCAGCAACCATTCCCTTGTGACGAGTGAACTTGGGAGTGAATTTGGGAGTATGGCTGCTCTTCTTCTGCATATATTCAAATTTGGGGATCGGGCAGCTTGATGCAAAATGTCCGGGTTTCCTGCAATTAAAACAAACAAGATCTTCTTTTCTTTTTGAATCACTGCTCCTTGAAAACTTTTGAGGAGCTTTGTTGGTAGATCCTTGAAATTTGTTGGTTGAGCCGGGTCTTGAGAATTTTCTGAATTTTTGAAATTTCTTCACAAATAAAGCGAAGTCTTCATCATCCATGTCTAATAGCTCAGAAGTAGAAATTTTGGGATCAGAGCTTTTCTCATCTTGTACAGGCACAGGAGTAGGCGCAGGTGTAGGCGCAGCTTCTCTGTGCGCCATCATAGCCATAGATTTTGACTTTCCTTCAGTTTCGCTGATTCGTTGGAGTTTGAGTTCGTAAACTTTGAGATTTGCATATAGGTTCCTTAAAGTCCAAACATCTAAAGTTCCAGCGTCTTCAAGAGCGCTAGATTTATGTAGGTATCTTGATCCAAAAGCTTGTAGAAAATTTACATTCAAATCTTTGTTGGTAAACTTCATGCCAAGTGAAATACATAGATTGATAATTTCACAGTAGCGTTCATAAGTTTGCCTCAAGTTTTCACCGGGGAGTTGAGAGAAATTGTTGAATCTCTTTTGTACTTCGTATTTCTTGTTCTCCTTGCAGACGGTGTCTCCTTCAATATGCTCTTCAATAGCATCCCATAGCTCATTAGCGGTAGCACAATGCATGACTTGTTGTTTCATAGCCGTGCTTAGAGTGCTTAAGAGAATGTTTCTTGCTTTGCCATCATTTGCAACTCTTTTAATTTCTTCCTCGGTCCATTCTTCCCTTGGTTTTAGAACTGTAGGTTGAGCAGCGTTGGTGCGTGGATTTGGATTCGCCTTCATCGGAATATAAGGTCCATAAACGACGGTGTCATGGAGCCTTTCATCGATTGAGTTGAGATGAGTCAATATGCTGAATTTCCACACGTCAAAATGATCTTCATCAAAGACCGGAACGTGAGTGTAGTTTGCAGTTGCCATAGGTTTTGAGTTTGCCATTTAGAATCGGCACCCAAGCTGTTAAGCTTGAAAAACGAAAAATGTTTTATAAAGGTGTTTGCTCTGATACCACTTGTTGGTCCCAAAGGGCAACAAGGGTATGAAAAATAGCTAGAGGGGGGGGTGAATAGCTGTTTTAAAATTCTTTTCGTACCCTTGAAAAACTCAATTGCAAATGCGCACTTTATCAAGTAAGCGTTATGAAATGCGCCTAAGTGAGTGAGTGAAATGCACAGCGGAATTTAGTAATGAAAAATAGGCGCAAAGTGATAAAGGGAGCGCAACACACACACTAAGTATTTTGGCTCAAAGTGAGTGAAATAAGGAACTAAGGCAAATGATATAACAAACACAACACAATTCAGTTCAATCAATCTACAATGAGTAAACAAGCAAATAGTGAGTGAAAATAATAACTTGAAAGAAATAACAAGATAATAACACAAGCTATTTGGAGAGGTTCGATCAATGAAAGATCTACGTCCTCTACCAAGATGGTTAGTCTTGGATTTCTAATCGAGATCTTATATAATGAGTGAGTGTTACAAATTACAATGTTTGAGCTTATACACTAACTTAAGATCTATTACTATGAAAGAACAAATCCAAAACAATAACCGGTGTATCTCTAAAAGATGGATCTAAATGATCAAACTTAAAGAGGTGCGTGTGTGTTCTTAGTATCAAGGCTCTTTAGATCTTTGAGATGAAGAGCACAAGAAACTAAAGTGTTAAGGCTTGAAGATCTGGGCTAAGGATGAAGGTATGAAGATGTTCTTGAAAAATCTGGAAAAACGAAGGCAATCTTCAAATCTTCAACAAATGCTTTGAGAGAGAAATTCTTGAAATTCTAAGCAAAACTCAGCAACTTCAAAATGTTGAAGTTATGGGGTATTTATAGTGAACTTCAAAAAAACTAGCCGTTGGAAATCCTTGTGGATAAGATGAGCTGTCGCTCGTTGATTGGAGCATGCATATATTATGGCCATTTTGACACTCAACATAAATGTGACCGTTGTGGACACGTGTCAATAGATTAGGCGCATATGCATCTTTTAACCACCGTTGGATCATTGGCGTAATTTGAATTCTCTTCAAGTCTTCGAGTCTTCAATAAATCACTGAGTGTTGAATAAACACTTTGAAGCGCGTTTGAGCCAACAGGCGCATTGAGCCAAGAGGCGCACAGTAAGCGTGCGCTTAAATCAAGGGGCGCATATGCGCGTAACATAGCTTATGAAGAAATCCTTATGCGCGCACTCTAACTGGCGCATGGCGCGAATGTAGAAGGCGCGTGGCGCGTGGCGCAGGAGGCGCATAAGCGTGGCTCAAACTCACTGAGTGATTTTTCTTGAAACTTGATCTTCTTGCCCTATTTCTAAGCCTATTCTATAACAATGGACAACTTAAAAAATGAAGTATAAATACTTCTTACATGTGGGTCTAAAATCCATGAAATAAAACTTAGGTGATGGATCAATCAAATCTAATAAAACCTATTACATTTAAAACTGAGATATATGTGGGCATACCCAACAATTATATTAAGAGAAAAAATTAAATGTAAAAAATGGAATTGAAATGTGGGAATGTAACCTTGGCCAAACTTCAATAGTGAAGTGGCCTTTTGGTTGTATTCTGTTTATGGAGATTGCATACCCATTGAGAAGGTAAAAAGATGAAGAGAATGTCTAAATAAAAAGAAGTAAGATTAGATTAGAAGAAGATCATACCTTAGCTTGAGTGGGGAAGAACCAAACTTGTCTATATCAACCACCCTTGAAAATGATGTTTTTTGGGTGTGTGTGTGAGAGTTGTGAGTTAAGAAAAGTCCTTCTCTTGTTGTGTTAAGAGAGTTTTTGTTAAAGAGAAAATCCCCTCTTCCATGGTGGAAACAAGAGGTATTTATAGGGTAGGGGTGGTGGTTGTGTTGACAAGAATGGTTATTCCCCGGATCAAGCCAAGGCATAATGACTTGGGAGTTTACAAATTAGAAAAGGAGGGAAATTTGGCAAAATTTAAGATCCTGGAGGTGGGAAGCGCGCTCCTCCCGCACCCCCTATTGGAGGCGCGCGCCTTTCACAAAGAAGGCCGGAGGCGCGCTCGTCCCATCTCCAGAAAATACATATTTTAACCCAAAAGTTAACCCTGTTATGCAGTTAAGTCCCAAAACTAACGAGATCAGTCAAAAATTTAACGAACATCACAAAAGTCAACAAAAACAAATGAAATAAAGACTCAAGGTTGACTTTTTCACTTAGTAAAGTCCAAGACTATCGGGGTAAGTCAAAAACTTTACGGAAAGTAACGAAAGTTAACGAAAATTAACAGAAAAGAGGAAGACACAAAATGTGTATGCAATCGGGACATGAGAGGTCCAAGGCGGGGTGTCTACAGAGCTCCTTGGCTTTATTGATATACAAAGGATATGGCAGGATCTATTTTGCTGAAGCGGGATCCGTTTGCTGAAGCGAGATCCGTTTGCTGATGCGGGATCCGTTTGCTGAAGTGGGATCCGTTTGCTGAAGCGGGATCCGTTTGCTGAAGCAGGATCCATTTGCTGATGCGGGATCCGTTTGCTAATGGCGGAATCCGTTTGCTGATGGCGGGATCCATTTGCTGAAGCGGTATCCGTTTGCTGAAGCGGGATCCGTTTGCTGATGGGGGATCCGTTTGCTGATGGCGGGATCCATTTGCTGATGGCGGGATCCGTTTGCTGATGCGGGATCCGTTTGCTGATGCGGGATCCATTTACGGATGGCGGGAACCGAGGCTCCGTCTGCCAATATGTGATATTGTTGTGTTGCTTGATGGAAAGGTGGTGATTTTGCGGTTCACCATGGACCGAGTTGTTGTCATTGAACTGTAATTGTTTGACTCTATGGGATGCAGGCGTAGTTGACGGCGGATCACTTTCTGCTGGGGATGAAGTGCCTTGAGTTGCAGATGTTGTTGACCTTGTGGTGGTACCTGTTAAGTGTGTGCTTTGCAGGTATATGTGCTTGTGACATGTATGAGATGTGAAATGGCAGTTATGAGAGAAATTGTGCTTGTGGTGTGATGTGATTTGAAGGCAGTTCTGCATGAGAGAGAATTTTTGTAAGAATGGAGAAAGTGATTTTGTGTGCGGTGTGATTTGAGGAAAGCCTCGGATGTATTCATACCTTCACTTACCATTGCCGTTGGATGGATTAGTGTTGTGGTGGTGGATGCCTTGATGCTTTTGATGAAGAATGTCCATGCTTTGGATGCAGAATGATGATGTTGGTGATGATGAATTGTTTTTGCCTTTGATGGAGTGTCGGTGAGATGGTGTCGCGCCCCTGACCCGTGGTCCTACTTGGCTCCACGACCGGGACACGAGTGGAAGACGTTGTAAAACACTTTTAGAAAAAATTTCGAAATATACTTTCAGAAAGTTTAACAAAATCCACACTTGAAGTTCAAAGACTTTCACTAACTTTCAAACAAACTTTTCAAACAACTTTCACAAACGAAAGTATTTAGCCCGAAAGCTTACAGACTTTTATACAAATGTACATACACCAACATTATCCAAAATATAGGTGTTACAAGATGATGAAGTCAAGGAAACTCTACCCAAAAGGTTATATATCTATGTAATGTAACCTTGACAAAACTCATATCCCAAACTCTTACCACCACGACGTCCTCCCGTGCCAAAGTGTCCTATTCACTGGACTCGCCTTTATCTAACACAGTAAACAAATAAGGGGTGAGAATGAATCTCAGTAAGTTACTAAAATGCAACTATGTTACATGCTGATATGATAATCATAAAGATCAATACCAATAAACAATCATGTAGCAAGTAAGCACATAATATGAGAGGCTCCCTATCGCCAACCGTCCCATACCGGTTGGAAATAACGACCAACTCATCATACAGCACATAAGGCGGAAATAAACACTCATACATGGATACTGAGCCAAGGTTCTCGAATCAAACATATAACCATCTGAGAGGTATCAACTGAGCAGCATCAAAGAGCTGAAGCCGGGATCCCGAAAACCAAACCATAACCAATAGAACCAAAGTAACCAGAGAGAAACATATATCGCAAAGTCAGAACTCAAATGCTCACTCGAGGGAGCTAGTTCATCCCATCCAAGGCCAATCTGGACTGGGGGTTAAAAATGGGAAAACCAATGGTAGAAGCCTTACAATGAACTTGGCTCGTGTGCCATTATAATCCCTACCACTGTCCCGACTCCATAATACAAGACCAGCTGGACTTTAAACACGAGCATAGTAATGAATACTTGCCTAAACAACAACCAAGGACAATGATTCCAAAGTAGGGAACCAAGCCAAACACATCACAAAGATGAACCAATCCAAACTACATCAAAAGATGTTCAACCAAATCCAATTAACATTTAGTCAAATTCCACAACACTTATGTTCACAAAGGAACCCATTTCAAACACTAGGGTGTTCCACAACAACCCTCTAGGTACTCTAGGATATCACCTAAGACCTAGACCAAGATTGAACTTTAAATCCCTTGAAATGAAACAACTCAAATTTTCAGTAATTATGGGCGGTCGCCCAAACCAGACTGGGCAGTCGCCCACAAGCCTAACTCAGAATTCTCAATTTCTCCTGCAAATCAATTTCATCCGTCCCACGAGTAATAGTATAATTTTTATCATATACTTATTTAACATTTAACTCAAGTTAATATTTTACCGTCCCACAAGTATAAATATAATTTTTCTAATATACTAATATACTCATTTAGGGATACTTTCATTCATTTCCCCATCCCACGAATAATAGTATAATTTTTATAATATACTTACTTAACCTTTAACTCAAGTTAATATTTTATTGTCCCACAAGTATAAATATAATTTTTCTAATATACTAATATACTCATTTAGGGATACTTTCATTCATTTCCCCGTCCCACGAATAATAGTATGATTTTTATAATATACTTATTTAACATTTAACTCAAGTTAATATTTTATCGTCCCACAAGTAGGAGTATACTTTCAAACACTTATACTAACATTCTCAGGTATATAAACCAAGTCACTTATCCAATATACTTATACTCCCTTTGTCCCAAATAAACAAGTATCACAAAATTCATCCAAATCACAAAATTAACAATTACAAGTATCAAGTATAACATTTATGACCATTTTAATATTTAAAGGGGAATTAGTAACTTACCTATTTCAGGAAAAAGTATCGCAGAAATATGTTTTGTTCGGGTAGAAATGATCTACTCAACGCCCTGATCATTTTTATATAATTAGATTTTAAAACGGAGAAGTAATTAAAAAGATATAAATTAAAATAGGATGAAACTTACCTTTTTTCTTTTTTGAACCAGAGAAAATTGGAAAAAAGCACTGTGTGTGTGTGAAAAAAATACGCAGAGAAGGGGAGAGAAATGAGATAAGAAGCAAATGGATATTTTAAAAGTTTCACTCAGGCCCCTCAACTTTCGGTTTTAACACTTTAGCCCCTGAAGTTATATTTTCACAAAGGACCCTAAAGTTTCAACTTAATCATTTAACTCCTTTAACCATTATTACTACTAACTAAATAAATAACAAAATTAATCAAATAATATGTGCAAGTCATAAAATATGATGCAACACATAAAATGCACACATAATGCCAAATTAAAATCCCCAAAAATATAAAATAAATTGGGACGGGTTTTTGGGTCGTTACAGATGGTATTCTGGGTGATGGGTTGGTCGTGCCAAAAGGCTGCCTACGTATCCCTTTAAGAGAATTAAACCATCGTAGTTCAAGGATGATGGAGAGTGCTGGGGAGGAATGCTAGGAGAAAAGAAAAATGAAACACATACTTTTGCGGAAGTAAGGAGAAAAGAAAAAAGAAAATATATATATATATATATATATATATATATATATATATATATATATATTTTTTAGTTCGTGGGTGAACCATTTTAAGCATTGTGTGTTTGCAAAGCCAACCCAAGATCAAGTCATGTTCGATCGAAGTCCGGATTGTCTTGCTTGAATTCTTTCGTCGTTGCCGTTGTACCCAACGAAATGTGATGTCTAGCCCCAAGAGATGTGTCAGTTATGGGGCTCCAAAAGACATTCGATGCCGAGATAAGGGGTTGCTGATTGTAAAGCCCCTAGAATTCCATTGATGCCAAACTATGAGAGACTTGCATACTCCAAGATGAATCGACTCTTGACCTTTTCAAATAAATCGCCTTTTGCTGTTGACGTGAGCAAGCTTCAAGAGAAGATCATTGATACCAAGCTTCAAGAGATTACTAAGCCCCAAGTGTCGTGGGCTTGTTGTTTGCGAGCTTGTAGACGGCGGGATGTGAAGACCTTTCGGTGTGAAGCCCCAACTTATCTTGGCATTGTATTGAGAGCGGATGCACCATTGGATAGAACTCATGAAAGTGATCTCGCTCTTACTCTTGCAGGGGAGATGAATTGCCTCATTGTGGTTGGCACCCAAGTGGTGGAAGGCCCATGTTGAGATGCAGTAGGGTCTTTGGGAAATGTCTCATGGAAGATGGTGATGTTGTTGCGGATGATAGGGTCTTGACGTGATAAAGTCTCGAATGGTATGTTTGCTTGAGTCTTCTTGAGTTGAACTAATAACGGATCTTCAGATGCAGCCTATGCTTTAGATCTTGGAGAAGGGGGTGCAGTACTTGCAGAGACATTGGGATTGGCCGAGGCATTTCCCGCTATAACCCAGTCACGTGAGCTTAGCATATTGAATCTTTTTCCTTTTCTCTAAGACTTCATTCATAATCTCGCTGAAAGTTCTAACAAAAATCATCAAATTCATTCATAACATCGGAGACCTTATTCAAAGTCGTGGGAGATGGTGACGTTGTTGCGGAAGATAAGGCCTTGGCGTGATAAAGTCTCAAATGGCATGCTTGCTTGGGTCTTCTTGAGTTGAACCAATAACGGATCTTCGGGTGCAATCTGTGCTTTTGATTTTGGAGAAGGTGGTGCAGTACTTGCAAAAACATTGGGATTGGCCGTAACTCTGGTCGAGTTATCATATTGGCATTTCCTTGAATCCTTTTCCTTTTCTCTAAGACTCCCTTCATGATCTCGTTGTAAGTTCTAACAAAAATCATCAAATTCATTCATAACATTGGAGCCCTCATTTAAAACCAAGAGACCTTTGACTTGAGGTGTTGAGAGACCCTTAAAGCTTGATCTCTTTCATGGAGCCATAATACTACTCCACATTGCATTGCTTGAGCATTGTTGCCCAAAAGACTGTCGGTTGCGAAGCCCCAATATTGCCATTTGCTTGTATCACACATCTTTCTTGAGCGTAGCCCTAGGGCTCATTAACCGTCAAATGAAGCAAGAGAAGTTTTCTTTCTTGAGTCACATAGCCCCTAGGGCGTCATCACTTGTTTAGCAAAACAAGAGACTCGTCCTCGTGTGGGGGAACAAACACAAGGGGACATGGCAAGAGCTACTCCATTCTCGGGAGTCTTTCGGCATACTTTAGAGGGACATGCTTGTAGAAGCTTGAATTACATGTTGTTGCTCGCTGCCCAAACCAACTGACTAGCTGGGGATTATTTTGTTCAACCTCGTACCCCTTCAATGATAGGCTCATTCTCAGACGGATCTTGGTTACCACGGGCTTTCTTTCTCATGAGCCCAAAGATTCACATTGCAAGAATAATCTTTCAATAACCCAAAATGACCTTTGATGGTGCCATATCTCGTCAAGCCTTTTGCAATTCCAAAGTTGGCTCGGTGGGGATTGACTTGCTAAGGAGACCCAATGTAGAACTTGTGCAGTTGTCTTCCTTAGAGGCCGGAGATCTCTATTTCTCTTTCCCTTCTCTCTCTTACTCTCTCTTTTTTTTATGACGCACCCTATTTTTTTGCCTAGACCGCCCTTTTGGGTTTTCAATCTAGCGGGCATCTCTTTTGCGACTTCAATTTTTTTTTTGACTCAATTAATGAGGAAGTGTGCATTGACTCTAGCTGATGAGATAAGACATGTGATTTTGCGGTGAAGACCTCTTGTCACTAAAGATGAGTGACATTGACTCGACTAGGGAAGTGTCCCTAGTATTGACTTCATGTATGTATATTTTTTGAATAACTCACGAAGGCAAGTAAGTCATTAAGAGAGAAGAGAAAGAAAGCCCCAGTTTTATTGCAAGAAACTGGGAGTATCGCAAAAAGAAGAGAAACCCCTAGACTCGACAAGGAACGGATAGCGATTCCAAATCTAAGAAAGTTGTTAAATCTTTTGGTGATTAATTCATTGGCAAATGAATCGTACAAAGATGTCATGACAATTTCGAGAGGAAGGCCGATCACCATAACGCGCTAGGGCTAAACATATCATCTTTCTTGCATGAGACCGGACCCGAAGGTTGCCTACGTTCCTCCAGTGAAGAGGCTCAGGTCACCGTAGTTCTTGTGGATTCTCCTTTTGTTGATGTCGATTCATCCTTGGAAAATGATATTGATCTTGAACTTCTTTGATTAAGGGGGATTTTTTCTTTTTTTTTTTTTTTTTTATATGCTCTAACTTTTGCCTAGACTGATTTGAGGATTTTCAACCTAGCGAGCTCTTTTTTTTTTTTTTAATCCCCCTTTTGAAAACTTTGCTTGATTTCTCCATGGTTGTTGCTCCTTGATGTCTTGGCTTTGTCGTCGTCGATGTTTAGCCTCTAGGCGTTCAAGTGATAGCCTTCGTTCTAAAACGTGTTTAGACATCTTTTCATCATTTTGCCAAGAATTAAATTGAACAACTTGGAAGAGTGTATGAGAACAAGAACGAGTTTTTATTTGATGACTCAATGGACTCGAACATTTAACATAGGACGAGAGAAAACATTAATTCACTCTGAAGAGGAATTTTTACTCCTTTTTTTTTTATTCCTACTACTAGGTAGAGAAAGAGAAACGGAGATTGTTGTCGTCGGCCTTGTGGCATGATCCCTTGTTGAAGCCTCATTTCAAATTTGAGCCCCTTCCTTGATGAGTTCTTGCATGCTCTCACTCTTTAACTGTTGTTCTTCACCCACGGTAAATTCACCATTGTCAATGGATGATGTTGCGGATGGAGAAGCAATCCTCGGTGAGGTGACCGCTGCATAGGTGATAGTCACACCACTTGTGGTGGGCATGGTTGCGACGCAATGGTTGTGGTTGCTTGTACCCTTGGAGAGGAGAAATTTGTCCCTTTGCTTTGAGATCTTCATAGGCCTTGGTGACAGTCATGGCTTGGAGGGGAGTGTACACACGGTCGTTGGTAGAGCCTTTGTGACTCTTGAGAGGCGAGCCAGTTGAACATGCCTTACCGTTAACCTTTGCCTTTTTATTGGTGAACTCTTGCAAACGAGCCTTAAGTTCGGACACTTCTTCCTCATAAATTCTCCTCTCGAGATCAAGACGGGCTTGCCACAAATCATCCTTGCGGCGGGCATCCTCGACAAGTCTATCCATTTGTTCCCCCCATGTCTCTTATTATGTTGAAGAGCCTTTCGTTGGACACGGAAGCATTCTCACCCTTATTGTTGTTGCCGCTTGAAGCCATTGGACCTTTGGAGAGAACACGATTGATCTTAGGTTGGCCCCACAAATACCTTTTGAATCAAATGATTTAACCCACAAACAAGAGAAAAGACTCGAACCACATAAAGAAAAATGACTCTTTTTTTTATTATTTACAAAAGTCGGAAGAACATAGTCCTTTTTGGGGTTTCTAAAAAAATAGTTGAATCGTCACACTAGTATATAGACCATCTCGCGGTCCCATATACTCATCGGATTCCACCACGCTTGTGATACCTACATGTGACGGGATTAAACTAAATTAATGTCATAAAGCATACATGCGGGGACGGGTTTTTTATTTTCGTCCAAAATAACCACTTTGGGGACGGAGTTTTATTTTGTCCCATAACAACCATTTGTTTCTTTTGGAAACGGCATGTATGATTTGATGACATTAGTTTAGGGAAATATCGGTACATGAAAACCGACTTGGTCACGGAGTGTTAGACCTGAACTAGAATTGTGTGGTTGGTGCTCAGCTAAAGAGAGGCTTAAGGTCACCCCCGGATGTAGTCATGAACTACGCCACGGGCTGAGGTTTACCGCTTCGAAAGAGTCAAGGTCGAGTGGAGCTTGAAACTTTCTAGGACGGGCCTCGACGGGTTTGGGGTTAAACTCGTGCGACTCGATAGTGAGCAATTGATAGGAATTGTGCGCGTAGTGTGAGGTCTAACAAGTGACAAAATATCTTTTTTTTTAAAGAAAATAAAATCAATAAGCACATAATTACAACTCTCGAATCACCCGTGTGACCGATAAAAATAAACAGAAAGTAAAATTGTTCATGTGCAGGCTCGGTGCCCACACTGTCATTTTGTTCGGTTTTTGTGCACTGCTTCTGTTCTGGGAATTTACCCAGAAGCGCGCGCCTCAGAGCATTGATATGTGAAGCGCGCGCAGTGCTCCATGAAGATTGGAGGCGCGCGCATCTGGGGTACCTGTCAGAATGTCAGACACTGTGGACTCAGGGGATTGCCCTGGTCCCAAATCATGTAACTTTCCCCTGCAGAAACTGTTAGCACAGAAACATAAAATTTGAAGAACAAAAATGAGAGGCGGGTGATTCTGGTAGAAGGGGTCGGACGCACGCGTTTTAGGCCAAGAAGGCCAGAAGCGTGCGCTTCCCACCCTTTTTACCAGAATGCCCAGAAAACAAAAATTAGAACACCAAAAGCAGAAAATAAATTTAACCCTCTACAGTCCCCAGCGGAGTCGCCACTGTAGATACCCCGGGGGACCGCGTCTTGGCTAGAGCGCGTGAATTACCTAGGATGTGTACTTGATTTTAAGAGTCGCCACCCACGTTTTAGAGGAACGCGAAAAAACCTAAGAAAAATAGCCTTTTTATACCAAAGATTCGGGAAGAGAAGGGTTCGGGGGTTAGGTGACGGAGTGGGAAGTACTTAAACACCCACTCCGCCCGGCTCAAGCCGGTCTTGCTACTTTTGGTGTTCTTGATGTTTACATGTCCTTCTATTTAATTGTACTAATTTGTGCTAACAAGGATAATGAAAAGAAAGGGGAAATGAAAGAAAATACTTTTATTGATTAAATGTCAAATGATTACATGTTGAACGATTATACTAAGAGAAGAATTTAAATGTAAAAATGAAATTGAAATGTGGGAATGTAACCTTGGCCAAACTTCAATAGTGAAGTGGCCTTTTGGTTGTATTCCGTTTATGGAGATTGCATTGTTGGTAGTGGTGCCCTAGGCACGTTTAATAAACGTTGTAATTGTTATCATTTATTTCATATCAATAAAGAGATGTTTTGATTATTATTATTGTTCATGTTTACTTATAATAATCTCCGTCCCTAGTACTTGTTAAGCACTAGTATAAAGGCTAAATGATCATGCGATGATCATGTTAGATTTATGGGTACTTGTTTGGAACAATGCACTGGACATGACCCGCTGTATGAGATTTATGTCATGGTCTATGTCGAACATATATCTCATATTAGTTATGTCATTTGAATCCTTAGACATGAAGTTATTATAGTTTTCCACTTGATGAACATTATGTTTGACATATTCAAACGCTACCTTTAACCGGGAAGTTATAAAGGGTATGATTGGCATAATCGGATTCCCGTTGGGAAGAATAATAAGCTAAATGGATTTGTCCCTCCACGGAGAGACGTCAAGCTTGGGCCCCTCGAAGGAATGATGTTGATGAAATGTTCGGCCGGACTCAAATGGATTGATTGGATCAATAGCATTTGGATTATCAACATATTCGGAATCGAGAAAGTATTGAACAAAACAAGTTGACTGTTTGACCATGACTTGTGTTCAATGACGTCGAGGACAAAGGGATTATGACATATTCTAAGAGGAATGCGAACTTGTATCTAGTTATACTAATTGGGTAGGTATGACGGTTTGCTAGAACCTAATCATATCTTATGGTTTCATGTTTGAACCCATTGCCAACTTAGTATAATCCTAGAGGGTCACACACAATAGAACGAATCTTTAAAAGGACTACATTGGAATTTTGGAAATTCTGGACTTTCTGGGGAAGTGGGCGACCGCACATAATGGACTGGGCGGCCGCACACTTAGCTCAGATTTGTACTAGTTTGTTTCAGATAGTTGTGCGACCGCACAGTGCATTCTGGGCGGCCGCACAGTACTGTCGGGTGGCAGATTCCTAATTTGATTAGGAAACGAATTTTGGACGGATTTTGACACAAGTTTCCTATTTGGAATAGGTCATACTTGTGTATAAAAGACCAAATTCGGCCAGCACTCTAGGCTAATGATTTTGTGAGTCTCAAAGAGTTTGAGAGATGGTTTATTTTGTTCCAAGACATTCTTGGTTGAAGAACAAAATAAAACACAAAATAAATTCCATATAGTTCTTTTGATTGTGAAAAGGTGTTTCACAATTTGGTCTAGCAACTAAGATCAAAGAAGCTCCTTTGATATTCGTTCGGAAGTGTGGATACGCTAGAGGGTGAAAATCATCATCTTCAAAGTTCGTGTTCAAGCTTTGTGATTGTGATCAAGTCTTCAAACCTCCACCAAAGACCAAGAGAATTTGATAGCCATCAAGGGTTAGTTTATTCCTTTATTCTTATGTCGTATTTGATTTAATCATATGAACGGATCCATGGCTTTGGGTTTCAAAATTTTAAATGCTAATTTCCGCTGCGCATGTTTGATCGAAACCCAACATGCATACCCATTGAGAAGGTAAAAAGATGAAGAGAATGTCTAAATAAAAAGAAGTAAGATGATATTAGAAGAAGATCATACCTTAGCTTGAGTGGGGAAGAACCAAACTTGTCTATATCAACCACCCTTGAAAATGATGTTTTTTGGGTGTGTGTGAGAGAGTTGTGAGTTAAGAAAAGTCTTTTCTCTTGTTGTGTTAAGAGAGTTTTTGTTAAAGAGAAAATCCCCTCTTCCATGGTGGAAACAAGATTATAGGGTAGGGGTGGTGGTTGTGTTGACAAGAATGGTTATTCCCCGGATCAAAAGCCAAGGCATAATGACTTCGGAGTTTACAAATCAGAAAAGGAGGGAAATTTGGCAAAATCTAAGATTCTGGAGGTGGGAAGCGCGCTCCTCCTGCACCCCCTATTGGAGGCGCGCGCCTTTCACAAAGAAGCCCGGAGGCGCGCTCGTCCCATCTCCAGAAAATACATATTTTAACCCAAAAGTTAACCCTGTTATGCAGTTAAGTCCCAAAACTAATGAGATCAGTTAGAAACTTAACGAACATCACAAAAGTCAACAAAAACAAATGAAATAAAGACTCAAGGTTGAATTTGTCACTTAGTAAAGTCCAAGACTATCGGGGTAAGTCAAGAACTTAACGGAAAGTAACGAAAGTTAACGAAAATTGACAGAAAAGAGGAAGACACAGAATGTGTATGCAATCGGGACATGAGAGGTCCAAGGCGGGGTGTCTACACTATGACATCGACATTCGAAATGAGCATGATGGGTAAACTAAATTTCTTCCTAGGCTTGCAAGTAACTCAATCAACTGAAGGGATATTTATATCACAAAGAAAGTATGCAAGGAATTTGGTGAAGAGGTTCGGCTTGGAAGGAGCAAACAGTTCTAGCCGTCCCGATATCATGTTCAGCATGTGTGTGTGCGCACGCTATCAGTCCAATCCAAAAGTCTCTCACCTTAATTATGTGAAGAAAATAATTAAATATATCTCGGGGACAAGTGAATTAGGGATTTGGTACAGTAAAGATACAAATACCAATTTGGTAGGCTTTAGTGACTCGGATTGAGCGGGGGATTAAGACGATAGAAAGAGTACTAGTGGGGGCTGCTTTTACTTGGGAAATAATTTGGTTTCTTGGTATAGTCGTAAACAAAATTGTGTTTCACTTTCGACTACTGAATCTGAATATGTAGTAGCCGGAAGTTGTTGCACACAACTCATTTGGTTAAAACACATGTTAGATGATTGTGGTCTTGAGAGTGATAACCTTTTGATGTATAGTGACAGTCTTAGTGCCATAAATATTTCCAAAAATCGGGTTCAAGATTCCCGCACTAAACACATTGATATTCATCATCATTTTCTAAGAGATTTGGTTGAAAAGGGACTAATTAAAATCGAGCATATTTATACTAAGTATCAACTTACTGATATTTTTACCAAAGCATTGGACCATGAGAGTTTTTCTAGTTTGAAGAACTCTCTTGGTTTGTGTAATCTCTAAAAAATCCATGTTCTGTAGTGTTATCACCGGTGCTGTTAGCACTTAGGGTAACACTTGTAGTTTGATTTTTATTTTGTTTTGTTTCTTATATAAAAAAAAAATGTTTTCTTTTTAACCCTAATGGGGGAACTTACTGACCTTTTTGTTTTGGTTGAGAAACTCTTGTTAATATTTTGTTTACAATCCGTTTGCGCTTGAAATGTGCTAAAGTGACAAAGTCACTATTTAATCAAAAGGAAAAAAAAAATCGTGTACTTTTCTATTCCCTTAGTAACTCGGGGCACGGTGTTCGCTACGACGATGCTTCCTTGCCAAATGGGAGTAGTGTCATATATTTTATACTGAGTATTAGGGACATGGAGTTCACCGCTACAGTGTACCCTACTTGAAAGGTACAAATTGCTTTTTCGTACACTTTAAAATTTTGGATGGATCTATACTAAGTATTAGGGACATGGAGTTCGCTGCTACAGTGTACCCTACTTGAAAGGTAGAAAATCTATCTAAGTAACTTTACACTTCTTAAATCTCAGGTAACAAAGTCTGTTACTACGTTGCTTCCTTATACTAAAAGAGTGTAAAGTTGTTTAAAAATCTATTTTTGCCTAAGTGTTATGTAAAGTTAAAAAGTGAAGGGGGATTGTTTTTCAAAAATGTTATCCTGAGTGTTGTCAGCATTACCAATAACACATTAGTAGGTGCTACATTTAAAAAATAATAATAAAAAAAAATCGGGATTTTTTTTATTTAAAATATGGATTTCCGAAAATTTGTTAAGTTTTTGAAATCTAGATGGTTTATAAAAAATATCTTTTTATTTTTGAGTAACTTTATCCCTAAATCTATGGGATTATTTTCGTTTTTTTGTTTTTTTTTTCTTCTTTACCCGATTTCTTTTCCAGTTTTCTGTCTTTATTTGTTTTTAGTTTCTATATTAAAAAAAATGTGTGTGTGTGTATAGGCCGAATGTAAAATGATAGTGGGATAGGCTTTGAGTGTTAATAAGAGCTATTTTCTAGGGGGAGTTGAGATTAATTAGGGATGGGAGTTGGGAAAAGCTAGAGTCAAATCAAATAATATCCTACTTAACTTAAAACTCTACCTATTTCTATTTCTTCTCATCAATTTACCTTATTTACTCCACCCTCTTAATCTCTCTCTTCCTCGCCGTCTCCTCCCCCTCTCTCTCTGCGTCTTTTCTCTCTCTCTCTCTCTCTCTCTCTCTCTCTCTTCCTTCTCCACAAAACAAATTTCTTTTTTCTATTTCCATGGCTTCACAATCTCAAAATATCTCCGATCCAATGGAAATTTCGCCTAGTATTGCCAAAAGTGCTACTTCTCACATGGAAGTGTCACCCAATGAGGTTTCGTGTGGTTCTCAATGACAATTTCTCCGGTCACCTCTCCTTTGGCAACAAGGGTTTTTAGTTCCCTCCATGTTGAAATCCCTCGTCCAATCACATCATTACCACAACTCAACATTCAATTTCAAAAGTGCCATATATTTCATTGATGTGCTTTCTTCTCAAGGGGGAGATTCAACAAATGCTGGTACAAGTGCTACCATTGGTGGTGCTGTTCGTGCTGCCCCGAATGTCACCACGAGTGCTGTTCAGACTGAAGATGAAGAAGACGAGTGAAGCTAGTTTTATTTTATGTCTATGAGTGGTGTTCTCGAAACAATATTTTGATTTAAAGTTTGTTTTTGTTTAAACTCTTTTAAGTTGTTATGATTTTGGATGATGGTTACTTTAGAACTATGGTTTGAATAAGTTTTTGAGACCATGAATTTTTTTTTTAAATCTATGTTCTACATTAAGTGGGAGTTAGTATTTTTTACTAACAAAATATTGCAGGTACTCACACTTGTTAGTTCGCGAAGAAATGCACAACTAAGGGGGAGTTTGTAAGTGCAGACACTGATGTTATCATAAATGTTGCCATCACCTCCCAGATATTATCCAAACGTATTTTTGTGATAGTTGCACATTTATTTTTATCTAACATTATTATTCTAATCATATATTATTTCTTGCAATATGCTTGTTGGTTGGTCCATTTTACAGGTGGTTATGTGAAGATTAAATTGAAAATGGTTAGTTATTCATAAAAGGAGTTTTATGAATAACTTTCTAAATGTGGAACACATGGGGAAATGAAGAAAAACGTCGTGAAGAGTTAGTCAAGGCTTGTTGACTGGTTTTAAAGAGAGTACAAGACCTTTGATGCGGTCGAGTACAAGGAGGGAAAGCATGGACTTGGAGCTCAAGTAAATTGTTGCTATTTTTGTGGAACTTGAGCACAAATGTACGAACCACTCACCCCACTCTCACACCCACTTCAGCCAAGTTATCAGACATGGGGAGCAACCTCCAAGACTCCCCATCCTATATAAATGCAAGGGTGAAGACAAAGAAGATGAACCAAACCAACAACAACACACTTTGCTTTAGGGACTAAGCACTCCTTGGTTCTTAAAGATTCTTCCTCCCATAATTCTTTCCACTTTCAAAAACTTAGGTTGAAGAAAGTGTCTTGGCTATGATAGAATTTCGTGCTTAATTTCTCTTCGTTCCATAGAACTTAATTATAATAGTTATAGGGAACTTTTGATCTTGTACTAAAAAAGAATTATCATATAGTGGATCTTGCCTTCGTGGCTCACTCAAGTTATATATTTATATAACTTGAAAAAAACAATTTGTTTATCCTTTAAAATTCCGCTGCATTTCTGATTTTCAAATTGTTTTTTGTAAGTGTGTTTTTCCAGAAGTGCTATCGTAAGTGTTGTTATCACTTAGGATATCACTTACTGTTTTTCAGGCCATTTTGACAATTTTAACAATAAATTTAGAAAAATCCCAACTATCAAAAAATTTCAGATAAATAAATCAAGAACTAGAGTGTAATACTAAAAAAAATCGCATGTATTTCCACTGAAAACAGAATTGAAGGTCTCATGCATCTTAATCAATCAAACTACCCAAAACTAAATATTTAAGAGCAAAACAAACGCACTATACATAAAACCCTAAGCAATAGGGAAAAAAGAGAAAAAGAATGACAGAGAACAAGTGGACATGCCTTAACCTTGAGAGGATGGCTAGTTGAGGAAGAAATCTATGACAGAGAAGAGAGAAAGCGTATAGAGAAGACAAAGAGAAGCGTCTTGTTATAAGGTGAAGATGAGCAGTTTGGCGATATTGAGAATATTAATTTTTTAAGTGACATGAAATATCCTTACCAAACAAACTTTTTTTTATAATCTCTTAAACTTCTCCTAATTAAGAGATTATTTGGTTACCAAATAGGGCCTAAGCTTATTTACTAGCACTTACTCTTTAAAAAGGGATAGAAACGGAGTGGAGAAACAAATGAGAAGGAGGGTTTCAACAGATAGAATTGAAGAAGCAATTTGGTACTAAATCTCAGCTTCATTAATATTCTATAATTAATATTGCTGTGAGTTCTATGTTTTGTGTGTGTTTTAACTTATGAATTTGTTAAGGATTATCAAATATGAAGTATTGATTTAAATTTGATTAAGCAATTTATTCTTTACTTTGATATGGGTAATTGAGTTTGACTTGAATTAGATAATTCTAGCCATGGATGCAAGTTCTAGGTATATTTTATGTTTATATGCTAACTATGAAATAAATTGTGCTATTTACATATATATGAATATATAATTTAAATATGTGTAAGTTGTGTGTAAACGTCTATGTGGTTGTGAGTGTTTTAAAGTAGGTAAGGTTTATAGAATTTAAATGTTTGAGAGGGAAGACCACTTGCCAGTCTTTCCTAACAAACACCAATGACAACATTGTTGTTCACTAAGCTTATTACTTAAAGGTAAACTAAATTTCTGACTCAAAACTTTAAGGACTTGGATAGACAGAAGACCCAAATGGTCATGCCAAGTTGCCTGACTCGATCTTTCTCCAAGAAGTGCAACGGGACTACTTGAGGAATTGAAATTAAAAGAGAGCTTGTAAAGGCCGCCAGAGTTAACTTCCAGAAAGAAGAATCTCCTTCGTCCGATTGTCCTTGGCACAAAAACCAAAAAAGTCAAGTTCTATATAACAATTATTATCTTTAGATAATCGATGAATAGATAATAAAGGTTTATGAATACTAGGGACTTAGATGATATTACGGAGACTAAAAGACCGATTATTAGCAATAAAATAAGAATTGAATGCTAGAAAAATTTAAGTGTGAGCCATTACTAACAGTAACTACATCTTTATGTTAGTATGAGTAAGACATAGAGAAAGAGGAGGGATCCGCAATCATGTGATTGGTGGCGCCGAAATCCAAAATCACCGGGTCCCTATAAGCCATATAGGCATTGAAATTATTTCATTCCCGAGCTCCATGACCCGGATTTAAACATAGCTAAGAAGTAGTGTCGAGTGTGGGATGACAAGTAGTGTTAGGTGTGAGAAGGAGTCCCCGACCCATATGCTGACTCATAGGCTAACCCGAACTATGTCCCCTTGATGGCCCACTTCCCTTATTTTTATTCTGTCCATAGCCAGGCCCAAAATTTCCATGTCTATTCCACGAGGCTTGCCCACCATTGTTCCATTGTCCATGCAATTTCGACCACCACGGTTAAAATTATTATTATGATTACCTTGATTGTTACTGCCACCACCGCGATTGGCCGAGAATGGAGGACCGGTGTAAGGACATGGCTTGCAACACAAGTCATTTAGACTTCCATTCATAAAGTTATGATTATAATATTAAATTATAAAGTATAGTTGATAATAAAATATGTAGAATTCCTGGATATATATTACCTAATTGTGATGGGCAAAAGGGTAATTTATTATCATAAAGCTTGAAAGGGTGTGGTCCCTAAATAAAATGTCACCAAGTCTACTATATAAAGGGCATTCCATCAACCCTTAAGACTACTTGATTATTCATTAGTACTCTCTCCATAAATCTTCATTAAGTGTTAAAGAAGTAAAGAGGAAAGACATTTATCATTTAGAAGAGCATTCTCCCTACATCTTCTTCTTATTCATTTCTCCCTACATCATCCATGGATTCAACAGGTATTGTTCTTAAACGCTTCCGCTTCATCTCTTCCTCAATCCTATTCTAAAGTGAGTGTGGCATTCAGGGATTAAAATTGTTCCAACAATTGGTATCAGAGCCCCGCTCATCTTTGGTTTAAGTTTGAGTTCTTTTTAGGAAAGTTTGTGCTTTCATTTTGATTCATTTTTTCTGTTGAATCATAAAGTTTTGATATTGATTAAGGGACTCTAATTCGTTCATAGAGCACTGATAATCATCATCTAAATGTAAGAAAATGGTTTGAAAGGTTTTGTTGCATAAATAAAAGGATTCAAGTTTGACTATCCCTAATAACATAATTATGTGTTATGCATAATTGTGTGGATCTACATACTTAATTCCATTTTAAAAGGACAAGATTATCCCTATATATCATGGTCTATGTTGTCAAGAACATACCATGTGGATCTACTTGTCATTTCATGTTTTGGGAAATTATTAAACAAAATTCAGAAAGTGCAGAAATTTGGAGTGCTCGGCCGAGCAGTTCATGACTCGGCCGAGCACATGAATCGGTGCTATGCATGTTGTAAAGGCATATGTTTCTGAAAGTGGTGCTTGGCCGAGCACCATATAAGCCTCGGCCGAGCACTTCTTGCCTAATAAAGCCAAAACCATTCTGTCCTTAGTGCTCGGCCGAGCACTTTATATGCTCGGCCGAGCAGACACTATTCACAGATTTTGGAATTTTTTTTAAAATTTTTGCACTATTTGTTTTCCTTTTTGGAATAAAACCATAAATTATTTCAAACCTTAAAAATTTGCTGATTAATTATATGCTTTGACAATTTTATTCATTGTTTAAATAATATTGTCGCCTAAGTGATTTACGTTATTTAAACCCTTAAATTGTAAAGTGTTGGATGTTTAAGTTAATATGTGGATGACTTGAATTTTCCAAAGAAGATCTTGACATTTGACTAAACTTAGGCATTCATGTGGTAACAAATAAAATGAACATTAGGATATTTTCTTAGGTACTTATGTCGGCCCAAAGGAAGATTAAGTATTTATTAAAATATAAGTTCAAATTGCTTGTTACCTAAGGCAATCATTTATGAGTCAACTCGCAATCCAAAGATTAGTTTTGATGTCATGTTGATTGTCTTATTGATGGATTTCGTTGATACAATTAATCATTTTTCATTTTGTAGTTTCTTATTCATGTTTTTGTTTTCATTATTTTTTGTTCTCAAAAACCCAACAGATTTACTTATTGCTTCATCCGTGATTACAGCTATGAGTACTTTACCGATGCTTAACGGGACTAATTTTAAAACTTTGAAAAATAAATTGATAATGATCTTAGGCTATATGGACATAGATCACGCATTAAGGGAACCGTTTCCTCTTCCTCTTTCTGATATAAGCACTTAAGAAGATTGCTTAAATAATGAGAAGTGGGAACGCTCCAACCGCGTGAGCCTAATGATCATGAATATAGTTGTCCCGGAGACCATTTTGGACGGTGTCTCCAAGGACGTTGATGCTAAAACATACCTTGATATGATTGAGGGATGTTTGGCATCTACCTCTTCTCACGGGACAAAGAGAAGAGGGAAGGACATTGTGGTTGCAAGTAAAAAGAAGCGTAAGGGATCATCCAATGATCATAAAGAAAATAAATGCTTCTTTTGCAAGGACCTTACACACATGAAGTTCGACTGCCCTAAGTATCACGCTTGGCGTGCTAAGAAAGGTATGTCATTTGGTCTTGTTTGTATTGTATTAAGGCTAAATTTGGTTTCAATCCCTACATATACATGGTGGTTGATTTTTGTACAACAACTCACATAAGTATGTTTGTGTAGGATTGCCTGAGTTACCGAAGAACCAGTAAAGATGAGAGATTCATCTATATGGGAGCTGGGAATCCGGTTAAAGTTTTAGGCATAAGGACTCTTTTTCAGTTATTGTTAAGTACTAAGTATTGTTTGTATAAATAATACATTTGTTGTACCGTCATTTGAACGGAATTATATATATATATATATATATATATATATATCACAATATTGAATAAAGAAAGTTATTTTGTTCATTTTGTGATCTTTATTTATTAAATTCCAAGGTTGTTGGTACTAGTACTTTGTCAAGTATTCTTTATTTACTTGACATTATTCAAACAAAAAATGTGTCCCTTAAATAATGAAACCAAAACTAAAAAGCAAAAGTTATCGAGTAAAGTTTATATTTTATTAAAGCATAGGCATTTGGGTCATATTTTCAAGAGGAAAATTGATAAGCCTATGTTAAAGGAAAATCTTAAACAAACTTGATAATTTGGAAAATACTTTTGCATTAAATGCCTTAAAGTAAATTTACAAACATTATAGTATTCTCGAGAGCATCAAGTGTCTCAATGAACTAATGCATTCGGATATTTGTAGGCCATTAATTATTCCTTCATGGAAAAGGTCAACAATAGTTATTATGTTCAAAATGACTAACTCTTAGTTTGAATACATTTATTTGCTTCATAAAATATTGAGTTTGGACGTTGTAAAAGTCTTATAAAGACAAAGTTGGAAATCAACTTTGAAGACTATTAAAAACATTAGGGTTATTCATGATGGTGTATACATCTTTGGAATGATTGTTAAAAGGAACAACGTCTAGGTCCTTTTTACTCGCTATTTTGAAAGAGTGTGGGATTATCTCTCTCTACATTGAGCCGGGTACGCCTAGCATGAATATTGTAATAGAGACATATTGAGATCCTTAAGGATATGGTAATAAGTATGTTTTATACTTCTCTTACCTCACTCATTATGGGCGATACGTTAAAACTGCAACATTTATTCTCATTAAAGCTCCCTCTAAGGCTACTAATATAAACCCTTAATGATTTAAGGACGCCTTCCTTATTCGTCCTTAAATCATATTCATTTATGGGGTTGTCTAGCATAAGGATAGACTTTATAAGTCTACTAAGGGCAAGTTAGACAGAAGATTATTAGTAGTTATTCATGGGGTAAGCCGAGAGAACTAGGGGATATATAAATTTTACAACCCGAAAGTTAGAACGTTTTGAAAAACGAGAATTGCTAGGTTCTTTTAAGGATGTTGAATTTAGTGAGAGAATTTGGAGTAATATTTTGAATTTGGAAAGGAAGAGGAATTCATTTGTATGGAATCCATTTATATACTACTTCCCATAGTTCCAATTGGATATCAAGTTTTGAACTTGACATTCAAGAAGAACATATAATTCAAAATAAATATGATTTCCCTCTAAGGAAATTCAACAACCTCAAAATTAGTAAGAACCGGTGCCCTTATAGAGATCAAATAGAGTAAGAAGGAATGCAATTCCGGATATTCATTAAGTGTATCTTGTCGAGAATAAAGGACACTTAGGTATAGTGGGAGATAATCTATTTATCTTCCATAAAACCATCAATAGTCCTAATTCTCATAAGAAGATTAATGCCATTAATAAAGAGTTACAATCTTTTGAAAGATAACAACGTTTGGGATCTTATTTCATTACATAAGGATGTGAAACCTATAAATGGGTCTCTAAGACCTAAAAGGATTCACAAAGTAATGTTGAAAGATATAAAGCCCGTCCAGTTGCTAAAGATTTTAACTCATAAGAAAGGTATTGATTATAAAGAAAGAAACACTTTTCCGGTATCTTCTAAAAGCTCCTTAGGATCATTATGGCACTAGTAGCACCTTTGATCTTAAGCTTCATTAAATGGATATTAGAGAAAACCTTTCTTAATGGAAACATTAAGGAAACTATCTATATGGAGAAATTCATTTATGAACTTAAGTAAAACTTCTCATTAATGGTATTTAGAATTTAACCAAGATATTCTTTCATTTGTTTTGAAATGAATCTTGGTAAATATTAACTATACCATAAGTTCAGTGGGAGTAAATTTATAATTTTGGTCTTATATGTGGATGATATTTTGCTTGCTAGTAATGATATGAACCTTATTAAGGAAACTAAGAAATTTCTTATTTGAAATGAAAGATCTTGGTAAGGCATCTTTGTATTAAGAATCCAAATTCACCGTGATCACTCACGATATGTTTTAGGATTATCACAAAAGGCCATATGGAATGGTATTACAAAAGGTTTAGCATGCAAAACTGTAAACCACATGACACCTCTAATTTTAAAGGAGACATTCTTAGTCTCAAACAGTGTCCTAAAGGAAAATTTTGAATCCAAGTATATGGAAAATTCCCTCTTTGCATCAGCAGTAGGAAGCTTAATGTATACGTAAATCTTACATTTAACGTTGGGATGCTTTGTCAATACCAAAGCAATTCAGAAAGAACATTAAGTAGCAGCCAAAAGAATGATAGAAGTATTTACAAAACACTAAAGAACTACATGCCTATGTTTTGAAGTCGGGTCACCTTGAGATCATTAGGTATTCCGACATTAGTTAAATATATGGCTACATATGTTTTAATGGACTGTGATTTGTCAAAACAAGTGTCGAGAGACCAATTAAGAAATGACTATCAGGTAGCAGTTCTGTACTCTAACAAGAGTTTATGGATTTAGACATTAATTATCTTGTTATAAAGAAAAGAGTACACCATGAACGAAAGGGATACAAATTATAGAAAAAAACTCTATTTAGAGGATCCATTTATGAAAGAGTTATCATCTTCAGTGTTTCACGAGCATGTTGCTCATATGGGTGTAACAACTTTTGATAACATTTAGTATAGTGGGAGTTTGTGTTGTTCTTTCATTAATTGTTCTATTAATTAAAGTTTTGATCTCATTTGGTTAATTTGGACTAGTTGGAAGAATATGTATATATTCATTATGATTCCATGCTACACATCTATACTTTTGATCTATGTCATTTAGTTGGATTTGTATACGTGATTATTGTGGGTTTAGTTGCGAATCAATTACAACGACTGCCCCTTTAGTCCTATACGTGTATGGCTAATGGACGAGATTGTTATAAATGACAATAAAGTGCGCACATAAGGGTTGTCATTTATGTTATGATCATAAATTAAAGGAAGGACTTTGTTTTGCAACCCAAGTGGGAGATTGTAAGGACATGGCTTGCAACACAAGTCATTTAGACTTCCATTCATAAAGTTATGATTATAATATTAAATTATAAAGTATAGTTGATAATAAAATGTGTAGAATTCCTGGATATATATTGCCTAATTGTGATGGGCAAAAGGGTAATTTATTATCATAAAGCTTGAAAGGGTGTGGTCCCTAAATGAAATGTCACCAAGTCTACTATATAAAGGGCATTCCATCAACCCTTAAGACTACTTGATTATTCATTAGTACTCTCTCCATAAATCTTCATTAAGTGTTAAAGAAGTAAAGAGGAAAGACATTTATCATTTAGAAGAGCATTCTCCCTACATCTTCTTCTTATTCATTTCTCCCTACATCATCCATGGATTCAACAGGTATTGTTCTTAAACGCTTCCGCTTCATCTCTTCCTCAATCCTATTCTAAAGTGAGTGTGGCATTCAGGGATTAAAATTGTTCCAACAGCCGGTGCTGAGGAAGATCATTTGGCGTCAGCAATTAGGGCAGTGGAGGTAGGAGTCGGAGTAGAGAATTTGTGGAGGATCATCTCCCTGTTCAATAGCAATTCCGTCATGACATCGAAAGTGAGAGGGTTCTGGGCATCTTGACCCAAACCGCCCAAAAACTTCTGAATGAGGATGGCTTAATCGACAGGGTCACCGGAAGCAGTAAGAGAATCTGAGATCGAGGTGGCTCGGAGAAGGTAGTCGGCACTGGAGGTTTCAGGAGCCTTTTTCAGCTATGCAATTTTTCCTTTAGTATTTTGATTTGGAGGGTGGCTCCTAATCGTTTGGCTAGAGCATCCCAGGAAGCAGGTGCGGTGTCACAAGAGTTGAGGTATGGTTGGACCATGGGAGTCATAGTGACCTTGATTCAACAACAGACGAGGATGGTGCCTTTATTCTATAAGGCGTGTTGAGGGTTATCGGAGCCATCAACTAACTTGGAGGTTGGTTAGGATCAATGATGTAGAGAAGGTCATGGGTTCAAGAAGTGTTTTCAAAAGATTTGCCTAGTTGATGTAATTTTCTTTGCTGAGAAAAGTTTGCCCTATAATGGCATTGGGGTTCACTAGTACTCATTGATACTTAGGAAACTCCTCTTACACACACCTTGCTTTAGAAATGCCTTGGGAGTTTTTGAGTATTCTTGACTTTGAGGTGAGAGTTTGTAAGTGAAATTCTTGGTCTAAAATCGTGATCCCTTGAAACAAAGTGAAGACACAAATTAAGCGTGCAATCGGGGTGAGAGGTTCAAAGCGGGGTGTCTACACCCCTTTATTTTGTAACTCCCAAATCCCTTATTCTAACCTTTTCTCTTAAAATAAAATATTTTCTTTTTTTATTATTTTATTCTCTTTATTTTTGATTGATCCACACCATTTCACATGGATTAATGACCATCTTTTCCTCCCCCTACACCTATGTAAACCCCCTCATCCCACCTTAGAAGAGACCCCAAGACTTCTTGAACATCAAAACTCAACACAAATTCCTACAAACTATTTTCTCTCTGCAACCCATTGTTTCAAGTCAAAGTGTAAAGTCTTCTTCTTCCGTCCCAAAGCTAGGTACAACTCTTCTTCTCTTTATTTTATTTACATGTTTTCTTAAATGTATGCAATCTCCATCAAATGGGATATGACCAAACAATCACTTCATTACATTGAAGTTGATCAAAGGTTATCTCCCTACATTTTAAACACTACTTTAATTTCTCCTTTTTCTCTTAACGTAATTGTTAGCATAAATTGATAATAAAAGAATCTACTTTTTAATTCCCCTTTGTAATTTCCCTTTTCCTTTAAATGTAACTGTTAGCATGATCAATAAATAAAAGAATGGTTTTTTTACACTAGAACACCTAAAGTAGCAAGACCAGCCTTAGCCGGGCGGAGTGGCTGTTTAACTACTTCCCGCTACGTAACCTAACCCCCGAGGCTATTCTTAGGTTTTTTTTATGTTCTTTTAAAAACATAGGTAGCGACTCTAACAAACTAAAATCAAGTTAGATATCTTAGGAGAATCCATCGCTCTAGCAAAGTAGTGGTTTTCCCAGAGTATCTACACATAGCCAATTTCCAATTTGGGTCATTAAGTGCCAACACAGGACTCCGAGGTAAAGGGGATTTTGAAACACTAGTATGAAGATTAAAATGATTCTTCGATTTAAAAGTACCACTTTGACTCCGAGTATGAGAATGGTGAGACACATTTGGTTGTAAGACAGGAGGAGCAACATCGTAGGCATTGTCCATACCAGGCGATGGAACAATGAGTGGAGGACCAGGAGAAGGGCTGGCCTATAAGGGCCCAATAGAAGGACCAGCAGGAATAGGACTGGGCAGGGGCCAATTGGGCCGAGCTGGCGAGAGGCCAGAGGAGTAGACGAGCCCGCTGGCTGAGAAGATTCAACAAGGAGACGGGTTGGAGTAATTGGGATGGGTCCAGCAGTGGGTTGGCCCAGAGAAGATGTGTTTAGGTTAGCAGTGGGCTGCCCAAAATCTAAAAAGTCATCCGTCCATGCTTGAATCAAGTAAGGGGAAGGACTATGGTCTAGAAAATCATATGAACTGGAGATGGGTCGATGAATTTTGAAAAAAAGGAATTGTTTTTCATCAAATAACACATGTCGACTAAGAATGATTTTACGGGATGATATGTCATAATACTTATACCCATATTGGATGGATATCCCAAGAAAACACACAGAGTTGATCGATGTTGGTGTTTGTTTATAGTCGTAGAGGGAAATAATGGATAATACAAACAACCAAATACTTTAAGATGCTCATAAGTCGGAACTCGATTATAGAGACAAGTGACCGGAGTAGAATAATTCAAACCTTTAATGGGCAAAATATTAAGGAGATGTGTTGTGGAATTGACCCTTCCCAACCCAACACCCAAGCAAATCGCAAGAAAACTCGGTACCACAAACAAGCACAAGAAATAAGAAACACAAAGCAAAAGACAAAACGAACACAAGAAATTGTTTACCCAGTTCGTCAATATGTTTGACTACGTCTGGGGGCACTACCAAGCCAGGATCTTGCACTATAATATGTAAATATGGAGTTACAATGCGTATGGGGGCAGAACATTGCTTATATAGGCATCCTAGAATAAAACCTAACCCTAGATGGACAAAGAAACCCGAAATCTGGCTTAAAATCCGACCCAGTCCCGACTGCCCCCGACACTTGAGCTGTAACGCCCGTCCTAATTCCTGTTAAATTCTTAACTTGCAAAATTATATGCTATTTTAATTGAGTTAATTATTTAATTAATTGAGCAAGTTTAGGTCCTAAGTGTTCAAAGTTGAACTTTAGGGTTATTTGTGAAAAATAAAGTTTAGGGGCTAAAATGCTCAAATTGAAACTTGAAGGGCCTTTTTGCTCAAGTTGAAACTTGAGGGACCTAATTGCAATTCTTGAAAATATCATAAGGATAAATTGGTGTTTGCCTTCTCTGGGTGATTTCTTCCCCAAACAAGGTTCTCGTACTTTCTCTCTGTTTCATAAAAGAAAGTTAGGGTTTACCATATTCTCGACTCCTCTCGCTTAATTATGCCTCTGTTCGAAAATCCGATTTCGCATAAATGATCAGGGCGGTGAGTAGAGCATTTCCTGCCGAACAGAAATTAGTTTGGGTAAATTTGATTTCGGACAAGGTAAGTCACTAGCTCCCCCTTGCTTGTAATAACATGCCTATGTGTTATTCTTGATACTTGTGCTTGTTAATTTCGTGATTTAAATGAGTTTTGTGATACTTGTAAATTTGGTACAAGGAGAGTATCAATATGGCTTGAATCTGAAAGGAAGCATCCTTACACCTAAATGGGTTTGTAAGCGTTAGAAAAAAATATACTCCTACTCGTGAGACGGTAAAATATTAACTTGATTTAAATGTTATTAGAAAAATTATACCATTATTTGTGGTACGGGGAAATGAATGAAAGTATCCCTAAATGTTTATATTAGTATATTAGAAAATTATACTTATACTTTTGGGACAGTGAAATATTTAAATGGAATAAAGGAAAATTATTCTAATATTTGTGGGACGGTAAAAAAATGAAATAAACTTGAAAGTAATATTTTGAATTTGTTGGTATACTACTGGGCATTGCTTAGATGTTAGAATGTTAATAGAAAGTTACTCCTACGCTTGGGACGGACAATTGTAAACCTGGGAAAGAAATAAAATTTCGAAATTTTGTACCTTGGGCGACCGCCCATATTTGGCCGGGCGACCGCCCATTTATCTGGAAGATTTTTCTCTTGCAAAGTCTTGTTTTAGGCGACCGTCCATATCCTTTTGTGCGACCACACACTTGCCCTGATGAACAAAAGTATTGAATAAAGTTTGATTAAGCTAGACTTAACCCTAGTTAAGGTATCTAGCCTTAGTATAAGATGTCCTAGAAAGTGTTATGACACCTTAGGGGCATCAGAACTTGGTCTTAAACATGATTACTCATTAAATTAAAATGAGAACTTGAATATCAAAGTAAGAACTCTTTTAATTGTCTTGAAAGTGCTATGAACAAGCACTAATGTGTTATATGTGTCTTGAAACCAATGTTTGTATACCTTAGGGGCACTAGAACAATGTCTTTAGTTTGAACATCCCAAATTATAGGATTAAGAACTTATAAGTATGAGATGTATAACTCATCTACTTAGCTTGAACTTGAAGTATAAGACAATTAAATCTTGTACATGACTTGAATATCCAAAGATTGGAATAATAACTTGAGTATAAGATAATTAATTCTTGTACATGTCTTCAACATCCAAAGAATTGGATTGAGAACTTGAAGTATAAGACAATTAAATCTTGTACATGACTTGAATATCCAAAGATTGGAATAATAACTTGAGTATAAGATAATTAATTCTTGTACATGTCTTGAACATCCAAGGAATTGGATTGAGAACTTGAATGTAAGATGATAAAATCTTGTACATGACTTGAAACCAATACGTGTGTATGATAATGAACTTGAAAGTGCTATGAACAAGCACTAACGTGTTAGAACTATCCTTGGTGTGTATGTGCAAATCTTGCATATAGCTACTTGATAGAATGTGGCTTATTGAATACTTGATATATGGTATGAATAACCAAAGAATTAGAATGTGGAACTAGATAGAGAATGATCAACTCTAAGACATACTTGAATCTAATACGTGTGTATTGAAAGTGCTATGAACAAGCACTAATGTGCTAGTAATTGGTTTTAATCGTGTATATACTCAATGAAGTATATAAAGTATAAAGAAAATATCATGTTTTTGACTTGAGTTCCTAAAGAATGAGGGACTAGTGTAATACGAAGATAATTTATATAACTATGAATCCTACGATTTAAGTCAACAAGAATAATTATAGAACACAATATGTGTTGGAAAATGTATTCGATGATTAGCGATAAATATACGCGAAATATGATTGTGACTAGGTACAATACGACCTATTCGACTACGTGCTTAGAGTCTAAGATGTTAGGCTCTACTTGGAAGTAAGGGTATCGTGATAGACACATTATTGTGTTAAAGGTTATATGAATATGTACGTGTAAATATTTCATATGACAAAGTGATATAGTATGACATACCCTACTACTTGGTTGGGGTCTGTTATTAATAGACTCTAATTTGGCTTGATTGTGTTACGTGGACACATTATGTGCCATTGTTATACTTATTTTTATTTGTAAATATAGCATATGTGTACTTGTATTTGGTGAGCACATGATTACATGGTTCCTGAAGAGCTAGTCCACTACTTTTGGACTTAGTTCTATACTCTTGTAGTTCAAGTAAACATCTACTTGTGCATTCTTGTGTGAGTCCAGCTGGTCACCTTACTTTCTCAGAGATGTATAGGTTCACGCTTATCATGAGGCTGGGGCCAAAGTGATAATTGGGTGCCTATGTATCTGCGCTTGACCCCTTACTACAGGCCATAGTAAGGGCATAGCTTCCTTTATTAGAGCAATACGCCTGATAAAAGTGAATGCTAAAACTCGTGAACACCTCGTGAATCTTGTACTTGTTAGTGACACTGGTTACCGGGTCCTCTTGTGTACTGCACAACAGCAACTTGATTGATCGTGATTTGTCAACTGCAATAAGCAACGACAACAATGGTTTACTTGGGAGGAATAAGGTTGGAATATCCTTTGTAACGTGTTAGTTTAGCCTTATGTGCTAGTTACTTGATGAGTTGGATTAACCTCTCATATACTTGTTACTTGATGACATCTTGAGCATGATTACTTGATAATCTTCTTGATTTGCATGATTACATGATAACATGCTATGTACTTGTATCTAGTAACTTACTGAGATTTATCTCACCCCGTTCCTTGTTTATTTGTCCCCCCCCCCCAGGAAAGCAAGTGGTAATACGTTGTGAGGCTCGACTTAGCAGGGGCCTACTTGGCAGGTTGTTCTTGTTTGGGGATTGTTATCCTTTCCAGTTTTGGTGAGGACGATCTTGTATCAGTTGTTTAGACTCAGTATATTGGGTAGACTTGTATAGTTCTTGTAATGCCAGCTTATGTCCTAGGCATGTTTTCGGCTGTGTATAACCATTTGGTTTAAATTTCTTGGTATAGAACTCGTTGTGAGCTATCTTATCTCGTTCCTCTTGAGTATAAATATGATGTCAGATTGATATAAGCAGATGTCATTCAGTTTCTCGTTTCTTGTTAGTCAGCACCAGGTTCGAGGTTCCATTATGGAATCCCGGGACTTGGGGGCGTGTCATGGGCGGTCGCCCACAATGCCTTTGGGCGGTCGCCCAAAACCAAGTTCTCGCTGATGATCCTTCTGATGAAGTGGGCGGTCGCCCACAATGATCCTGGGCGGTCGCCCAGACCATCAGCCCCTCCGACGTGATTTTCTTCTTTGCTCCATTCGCTAGTTCCCGGTTGGTTCCATTCGCTAGTTCCCGGTTGGTCCTCTATTCCAACAAGATGTGTTGCCATTTGTAAGGAGTGATGCCAAAACGACGGTGGAATAGAAGCATGAATTAGTAAAGTGCGATATATATTGTTAATAGTTCGATTTTTTTGTTCCGCCTTCCCATTTTGAGATGAGGTGTGAGGACATGACATACGAAGATTCAAACCATTAGTTTTGCAAAAATCCCAAAAATGTTGATTATCAAATTCTTTACCATTATCGCATTGAATATTTTTGATGTTTTCTTTCGAATTTCATTTTGATGAATGATTGAAAAGAGAGAAAGGTACTAAATACTTGAGACTTGTGAGACAATGATAAAGTCCACAAGTTATTAGTATAATCATCTAGAATAAGAAGATAATACTGATGCCCCCAAAGAACTTAAGATGGGGAAGGTCCAAAGATCACAATGTAAAATATCAAATGATAATACTCCCTTTATCTTATTTATTTTGGCCACTTTCCATTTTTAATGATCAACACAAATAAACTTTGACCAATCACTAATGTCAATTTAATCATTCTAATGAAATTATAAAAATTGTTATTGTTAAAGCACTTAGTGATTTATCAATAACAATTCTTAAATTTTAATTAGGATGATTACATTGATATTAATGTTTAGTCAAAGTTCACTAGAGTTGACCATCAAAGGTCAAAAATGGCAAAAAAAAAAAAAAAAAAAAAAAAAAAAAAAGAGCCTGAGGGAGTAAAGTACAAGAATTTGAATCATCAAACGAAATCTTAATATGTTCCCAAGGGAACATGAATTAGAAAGAGAAGTAGTACTAGTCCTATTACAATTAATAAATTTATTTGAACAGAGATGGTCAATAATCGGAGCGCCGGGATGGCCTAATCAATCATGCCACAAAACTTGAAGACATAGCAGCAAAGGAAGACGAACGACTGGTACTAGATGGATAGGTGAGAGGATAGAGGTCGCCAAAGCTCTCATATCTCATGAGACATCGCCCCGTCGGGAACACCTTCACAGAATATCCAAATGGATCAAATTCTATGGAGACAGAATTATCAGAAGTAAACTTCCTAACTGACACCAATTTTTTTACTATTTGAGGAACATGAAGAGTATTACGTAAGACTAAATGAGGATGTGGAGGGGAGACTTGTGTGACCATGACTGGGAATTGTAACAAGACTACCATTACCAACAACAATATTTTGATGTGTGCTCGTATTGAAATAAGAGGAAAGAGTACCTGACGATGAAGTCATGTGATCTGTGGTCCCTGTGTCCATGTACCATTTCACGCCCATTGTGTGTATATCCCCCATCAATATTTGTAGGAGAAGATAGCCCAAAAACAGAGTAGGACTAAGGCGGACATGGCCCAAGAACGCTTGGGTTTGGCTGGCGTGGTCCAAACGAGTTGGGCCTAGCCTAGCCGGCTGTAGTGTATGGACAAGGTGGAGATGCCCAACCCCATTGTGGCTGTTGCCAACCCCATTGTGGGTTCCCCCATTGCTACCACCGTCCACCATTAACCCCCATCTGATTTCCAAGATTCCAAGCATCATTGTTGTTATTCTGCCCAATAGAAGAAATCAGACTAGTCTGACCACCAATTCCTTTATTATCCAGACCCCCTTCTTGTTGTTCTTCTTTCCACCCTTCGAACCTGCAGCTGTAGTAACTGGGAACAGAGAGAAATTACCCACGGCAGATGAGTCCCTTGATACTAACATGGAGGCAGATATGGATGCCTTCTTATTCAATTTGGATTCCTCCAATACCACCATAGAACGGGCTTGATAGAAGGCTGGAATGGGGTTGCTTTGCCGGATCATGGTGCCGACCCCATTGAAAGCCTCAGTCAAGCCAGCAACCATTTGAAGTACCAATCGATAATTTGAAATCAGAGCCCACACATACTCCAATTGATCCGAGAGTTCTTTGAGCTTCTGACAATAAGCTGATGCCGAAGTGAATTACTCCATTGATGGTGCAAAAATTCATGTTCCAAAGCCACGGCAAAAGAATTTTTTTTTCCTGTAAGATATCCCTCAGACGATCCCACACAGCCATTGCCATTGAGTTAGGCTTCAAGAATGGTAGTCAGAAAATCAAGAGAGATCGTGGAGTATATCCACCCGAGGACTGTAGCATCAAGAGTTGACCATAAATCAATTTCTTCTTCAGTCGTCTGAGTCTTTTCCTTTCGGAGGAGGAACAATATAATTAGGAACCCGAAGGGCCTTAGCATGTACCTTAAAAACTTCCGTCCAAGTTTCATATTGGATGTTCTCCATTTCAAGTGTGATGGTGATCATATTCTTAATGTTGGAAATGGTTAAGGCGGGTGAAAAGGGAGTTTAAAAGAGGAGGAAGATATGACGGCAGAATAGGAAGAAGTTATCGGTATGTGAGAGAGTCTAGGGCAGCGGAAGCAAGGAAAATGCTTAGGTCTCGTATGTTGGGTTTTGTGCAATCATGCACAGCGAAAGACATTACATGAAGAAACCCAAAATCCTAGATCCCCTATGATCAATAATTCATAATATGTAAGATGAAAGAAACTAACCCTTGTAGATCGAAATATGAAACCTTGGATTTAGATGCTAAGAAGAGCACCCTCTACTGGAGATCCACACGTTGAGCGAATTCAAGAACTCTACTTGACTTGACTGCTAAGTCCTTCGGATGGAAAAACTTAATGAAGAACGATTCTTCGATTGCTCCCTTTGATTATTATAGTTTGGTGATTGACAATAATCAAACCTAATAACCCTAGTATAATATGTGTATTTTCTCTCTCCAAGAAAGAAGTTATGATTTCACAAATCAGTGTTATTGGACTGAATCTCGGCTGTGTATATTATATACTAGAGGTCTCCAAGATCCTTTAGGGTTTAGGAGTTCTTGTCCAACAAGAGAATCCTAAAATAAACTGCAGTGCGGCCCACCAACCGTACGGCTCCAATACAGCCATATGGCTCTCAAGGAGCCGTACGGCTACTATTCCGTACTAGCTCATTTTTTCGCTCCTTTTAATTATCCTCTATGTGTGTGTGACCCAATAGGATTTTACTAAGTTAGCAACGAGTCAGAACCATTCAGAACCCGTAAGTCATAAGCGGACTCTAGCAAGCCATTATGACTACCCAATTAGTATAACTTTGAAATCCCAAAGTTTCCTAAATAGAACATAACACAATATCTTTGTTACACAATGTATATTGAACGTAAGCCATGGTCAATGGTCAACTTAATTTGTTCGATGCTTTCTCGATCCATAATGTATTGATAATACAAATGACATTGATCCAATCAATTCATTTGAGCATGGACATGCATTTCATCAATACCATTCATCGAGCGGCCAAAACTTGGCATCTCTCTTGATGAGGAACAAATCCCTTCTTGGCTTATGACTCTTCCCTACATGATTCCGATTATCCCAATCATATCCTTTATAGCTACCTGGTTAAGGGTAACGTTTGAATATGTCAAACATAATGTTCATCATGAGGAAGACTGTAATAACCTCAGGTCTAAAGATTTAAGTGATATAACTATATGAGATTTAATTAAGACATTTGACCATGACATAAATTTAATAGGGGTCAGTCCAGTATTTTTTTCTCCAACAAATACCCATAAGTCTAATTGTATCGCATACACATAATCATCATGTGACTATCTATTTAACTTATACTAGTAATTAATCATATTTACTAGGGACGGATATTATTATAATAAACATGCAAAAGATATAATAATCAAACATTCAATATATGTATTAAAGCGTAAAGCTAATGATAACATTAATCATTCAAATAACGTGCCTAGGGCATACACACCAACAATCTCCCACTTGCACTAGGCCTGATTAATGTATCAAATACCCATTGACCTAACATGACCATCATGCTTCGCTTGCGGAAGACCATTTGTTAATGGGTCAGCAATGTTATCTTCAGTTGGTACTCTGCATATATTTACGGTCTCCTCTATCAACGATTTCTTGAATAATATGAAAACGCCTAAGTATGTGTTTGGATTTCTGATGCGGTCTAGGTTCTTTTGCTTGAGCAATAGCTCCATTATTATCACAATAAAGATCTATTGGATTAGCAATGCTAGGAACAACCTCTAGTTCTCCAATGAACTTCTTAATCCAAACAGCCTCTTTAGCAGCATCAGATGCAGCTATGTACTTAGCTTCAGTTGTAGAATCAGCTGCGGTACTCTGCTTATAACCATTAAGCATAAACACAAATCCAGATTGCGATCTTGAATCATTCTTGTCGGTTTGGAAGCTTGCATCCGTGTAACCATTTACAACGAGATCATCTTCTAGACCTCCATATATTAAGAACAAATCTTTAGTTCTTCGCAAGTACTTAAGAATCGTCTTGACAGCAATCTAGTGACTCTCACCAGGATCCGATTGGTATCTACTTGTCATGATCAAAGCATAAGACACATCGGGTCTAGTACATATCTATGCATACATGATGGATCCAATTGCAGAAGCATATGGGATTCCATTCATTCTCTCACGCTCATCAGTTGTCTTAGGACACTGATTCTTGCTAAGAGTTATGCCATGTGCAACTGGCAAATTTCCTCTTTTAGAGTTTTTCATGCGGATCTCTTAAGAACTTTGTCAATATATGTACTTTGACTCAAACCAATAAACTTCTTAGATCTATCACGATAGATCTTTATGCCAATGATGTAAGCGGCTTCTCCCATATCTTTCATGGAGAAACACATTCCTAACTAAGTCTTTACAAAAAAATTTGGGGGGCGATTTTTTTAGGGTTTTCTTTTCAGTTCGGCCGTCGGCCATATCTCCGGAACCGGACAATTTTTGAAAGATCCCAACGGTGAAAAGTAGTTATTAGGTGTTGTGAACTCCCTACAGAATTTTGAAGCCGATCCAACGGTTCAATCATCGGGAATATTCATTTTTCTGGACTGTCCTGGATTTTAGAATTTGATTCGGCCGCCGGCCATATCTCCGGAGTCACGAATTATTTTGACAATCCCAACGGTTAAAAAGTGAGGATTAGTGATTCGCATGTTCTACAAAAATTTGAAGACGGTCCAACGGTTCAATCATCGGTAATCGCGTTTTTACAGTCCGAATTCTGGAGGTGCAGTTTTTTGTTTTTGATTCGGATTTTGGCCTTTTGGCCGGAATTTTTCGACGGTTGTTGGCTCGTGGTTGTCGCCTAGAACTCCTCTAGGTTCAGCCATGGCTAAGGAGGGCGCTGGTACTGGTTTGTTTGGTGGGGGAGGCATCAATGGCGTTTCTAGGGTTTTGAATTCCAAAAACCCTAATTTGTATGGTGGAGGTTCTAATGTTGTTGGGGATGGTGCAAACTCGGGTGTAATTATTGGGGCTATTTCTCAAGGGACCAAGGATGCCATCTCTCAAGGTTTGATTGCCAACAACGCAGGAAAGTCAGCAATAGCGGCTGCAGAGGCCGATCTGGTTAAGGGTGAGGTAGGTCATGCACCTAGGGCTCCTATTTCGTACTCGGCTGCATTGAGCGGGGATAAGGGTGTTGAAGGTACGTTTGTCAACCCATTTGAGGGATTTCAGGCTCCTCCTCACCGTGGATCTTTTATTGATGGGGAACCAATGTTGATGTTGACTGAACGGGAGATTCAAGCGGCTGCGGACTGTTTGAAATTTATGGTCGTATTAAAATTCACTACTGGACGGCCTCAATTGAAGGTAATTCACGATCACATAACTCAACACTGGGGGCTAAAGGGGGTTTTTAATGTGGGTTTACTTGACCCACGCCATGTTTCAGTGTATCTCTCTACACAAGAGGACCTAACTTTGGCTTTAGCTCGGGAATCCAATGTTATTATGAATTCTATGTTTCGATGTTTTCGGTGGACACCGGATTTTGATTATGGTTGTGACAATCCTCGTATTTCTGTATGGGTACGCTTGCCTAATCTACCTTTACATTATTATGCTTTTATGGCGAACATTGGAAATACATTGGGTACATTTTTACGGGCTGATGATAGGTCTGCTGGTTTCACTCATCATGGTTTTGCTCGTTTTTGTGTGGAAATGGATGTTTCACAGCATAAGCCTAGTAGGATTTATCTTGGGTCTTCTCGAGAAAATGGTTTTTGGCAGGACATTGAGTATGAGGGGAATGTGCTCTACTGTTCTAAGTGTGGAATGTTGGGACATGATGAATACTCGTGTTGGCGTAATGCTAGGCGAATGGGTCGAAACACTGGGTATCAGAAACCTCCGATCCAGATTCAACAGCAGAAGCAACCCCCATCGCAGCAATAACAGCAGAAACCAACCCACCAGCAGGTACCACCCAGGGATCCGGCACAGAGACAGGGTAAAGCCAACTCTGAGTGGCAGGTTGTGGGTGGGAAAGGAAATCGGAAAGCAACTGAGACCGAGAAGGGTAAAGCGGTGGATGCAAATGCAGGTACTAGTAAGCAGGGATAGACAAAGGGATCGGTTTTTTCTAGGTTGGAGTATGGGGCAGTACAAATTTTGGGTAATCATGATGTTTGGATGAATAAGGTGGATGACAAGGGTACTGGTAAGGAAGATGGGGAGATTACAGCTCCCAAGTCAGGTGGTAAAACCAGTTCTGCAATATTGGTTGAGGAGATTTCTCCAGAACAGGATAAAGTAGAAAGAGAAGAGCTTGAAAGGGTTCAGCAGCAGCAGCAACCAAATGTTAATGAAAACTCTTTTGCGGTTTTAGATGGTTTGGAGGATGAGGAGGTTGATGAGGAGATTGAGATCAAGGATACAGAGGAGGATGGGGCAGCAGTAAAGGAGTCCAATATGAATGCTTTTGCGGTGCTTCAGGATTTAGATGGTGAGGAGGATGTTGATAAGGGAACAAAGGAACAGCTACCACCTTGCATGGTGAACACAGTGGTAGTCATGAGCTCTAGTACGGAAGTCTCTTCGACTAATGCATCGATTGATCATGTTTCTGAGACACAGGTGCCGGTGGTAGTAGCTGAGGATACTAATCAGGGACAGGGACAGAAGGGCATGGATACAGATACTGCAGCTGTAGATGAGTCGACTGAATCAGGGGATACTGGGACCGATATAGGGACTATTCAGGGATCTGAGGACTCAGAATTTTCTGAGGGTGATACTGAGGTCGAGACAACTACTGAGGTTGAGACAAGTTCTACAGGGGACACTACAGCGAAACAAGATCCTTCTTTTAAAGACGTTTCCAGTGGTAAGAAGTCGAGACGTAGGAAGAAAAAGGGTAATAAGCCGTTGCCGATGGGTTCGCCTCCGCAGACCCGAAGCAAAACTATTGGGGTAACCTCTATCTCTAATAGTTTTTAATGTAGTTCATCATATGGAATGCTAGAGGCGTCGGTAATGTTAAGACTATGGATGCGTTGAAATTTTTAGTGCAGCAGCATAAACCTTGGTGTTTAGCAATTCTGGAACCTAAAATCTATGGTATTAGGCTCCCGAATATCGCTAAACAACTTGGTTTTCCTCATTTCATGCATGGAGATCCTGTTAATAAGCATATTTGGGTGTTATGGAAAAATGGTATTGATATGGATGTTGCTCTAGTCTCTAAGCAACATATCTCTGTTCGGGTTACGGTTTTCGGTGAACAGTATGGGGTATTTTCGTTTGTTTATGCCAGTTGTGATCGGTCGGAGAGACAATCTTTATGGGGAGAGCTCGTTAATTTATCTTCGCAGTCTGATGATCCGTGGTTGATTGGTGGTGATTTCAACATCATTGCAGCGCCGACGGAGAAACTGGGAGGTAATGGGTGGGATTTTCCTAGTATTGATGACTTCTGCAATTTCATGGTTACTGCCGGTGTTTCGGATGCGGGCTATGAAGTGAGTATCTATACCTGGTGTAATGGGCATCCTGGGAATCGTCGGATTTGGGAGAGATTGGATAGGGTTTTGGTGAACGGGTCTTTCGCTGCTAAACACGGCAGTATCACTGTTGTTCATTTACCGCGGGATGTATCTGATCACTCTCCGCTGCAGATTAAGATCGCTGCTATCACCAAACCGAAGTGCCCCTTTAAGTTTTATAAAATGTGGTTGGAGCATCCAAGAATTGATGACTTTGTACGGGAGGTGTGGAGTAGAGGTTGCTGGGGAACACCGTTGTTCAGACTGCACCGGAAGCTTCATGTGTTGCACAGAGAACTCAGAAATTGGAATTGGGAGGTTTTCGGTAATATTTACCGTAAGATCGATCAGTTGCAGGATGATCTTACCCGTTTGGACTTCTCGTTGCAGCAAAATTGGGATGATTTAGTTACTGCATAACAGAGGCAGAAAAATGAGGAACTAGTTCAGGTTCGCAGATGGGAGGTGGACATGAAACAGCAGCAGTCACGGCAATTATGGGTTCAGGACGGAGACAGAAACTCGGTCTTTTTTCACGCTTCCATCAAAGAGCGGAGAAGGCAGAATTCCTTTAAGCTGCAGCTGCCGGATAGTTCTTAGTGTGATAATGAGAACTTATTGGGAGAGCTTGGAGCTACACATTTTGAGGAGATTTTTTCTTCTGGTCCTCATGAGGTTGATGACAGGGTATTGTGGCAGGAGTAACAACTGCAGATAATGTGATGCTTACTGTAGTCCCTGATGAGACAGAGGTTTGGGAGTCTATTAAATCTCTGAATGCAGACAGTGCTCTGAGATCGGACGGTTTTACTGGTCAATTCTTTAGGGGATGTTGGTCAATTATTAAAACTGATGTTGTTGCTGCGGTTCAGTCGTTCTATAGAGGTGAGGAACTTCCCAAATGTTTGTCGTCTAATGTGTTGGTGCTCTTACCCAAGGTTGATAAGCCGACTGGGTTTAAGGATTTGAGGCCTATTATCCTATCCACCTTTATAAACAAGGTGATCTCTAAAATTTTAACTTTACGACTGGCTTGTATGTTGCCTAAGTTAATTTCTCCGGAACAGACGGGTTTCATGAGGGGTCGTGGTATTCAGGAAAATATTGCCTTGGCTCATGAGATGGTGCATCGGATCGATCAGAAGGTTGTGGGTGGGAATGTTCTCTTCAAGCTGGATATGTCTAAGGCGTATGATCGACTAGAGTGGGATTTCTTATTTAGAGCTTTGGAAACGTTTGGGTTTGATACTAACTGCTGCAGCCTGATTTCGAGGTTAGTGCGGGGTAATTGGTATTCTGTTCGTATGGGGGGTGTTTCTCATGGTTACTTTCCCTCAACTCGTGGGGTGAAACAGGGAGATCCGCTCTCTCTATTGTTATTCATTATTGCTCAGGAAATACTGTCCCGGGCACTGTACAGAGCTGTTCAGGAAGAGGTGTTTAGGCCGTTTGAACATGGTAGGGGGAATTTTCCATTGACCCATTTGCTTTATGCGGATGACATGCTTTTGTTTTGTAACGGGCGTCAGAGATCCATTGAGGGTCTTCGTGAGGTTTTGAGTATGTATGAGAGGTCTTCGGGTCAATTTATTAATTTGGAGAAGAGCGGTTTTTATGTGGGTGCTAAAAGGCGACAGTTCAAGATAGAAAATATTCGAAGATGGTCGGGTTGCACGCACCAGCAGTTTCCGCTCAAATATCTGGGGATCCCGTTGTTCAAAGGTAGAGTCAAGAGGGTACACTTTGCGGAGCTAGAAGCAAAGATGATGAAAAGGGTGGATGGTTGGAAAGCACGGCTTCTGTCATTTGGTGGGAAGGTAACTCTCATCAAATCTGTGCTTTCTAGCATTCCTATTTATTCTTTGGGTGTGCTCAAGGTTCCTAAGGTTGTAACTCGTAAGTTGGAAAGCATTATGTCCAACTTCTTATGGAGCAGTGGAGGTGAAAAAAGGGCTCATTGGGTTTCTTGGGATGTGGTTTGTAGACCTATCCAGGAAGGTGGTTTGGGAATTCGGAGGGTGGGGGATATGAATCAGGCTATGTTAGCCAAGTTGGCGTGGGTGGCCACCAGAGGCAATTCCCTATGGTCACAATGGGTCCGTGTCAAGTATAAATGTCAACCTGTAGCCTCTAGTTCGCATGTGTGGCAAGCTGCATCGTCATATTTACATCAGTTGGATGATTGCAGTCGTTGGTTTGTTGGCAGAGGAGATATCAGATTTTGGACTGATAATTGGTGTGGGGTTCGACTTGGGGGCCCGCTTCCTGAAGATCAACTTTTGACAGTGAGAGATGGTATTCAGGTTTTGGAGGACATGCTTCAGTTTATCCCGCAGGATCTACATGCCAATGTTCGTAGGGTGCATATTGATGAGCATAGTGAGGATCGTCCGGTCTTCACTCTTACAAAAATGGGAACTTTTGAGACAGCTGCATGGTGGGATTATATTCGGGACCGCAACCCTTTGGTGGAATGGGGTGCTAAGGTTTGGCATCCCAACATCCCTACAAAGGTCAGTGGTTTCTAGTGGAGGGATATGCATAATGGTCTTCCGGTGGATGCAAAATTGGAGTCTCGGGGCTTCAATATCCCATCTCGATGTGTGTGCTGTCCTGGAGGTGGTCATAGGGAGACTCTTAATCATTTACTTCTACAGTCGGCAATTGCGCAGTCTGTTTGGAGGCATTGGGTTAGTCTTTTCCCTTTGACTCATAATTACATTGATTTACATCATTTGTGGACTGTTTGGTGTGGTGGACAGTCAAAGCGCCGACAGGTTGGTTTAGTTCGTATAGGTATTATGCTTTTTACTTGTTGGGAGATTTGGAAAGCAAGGTGTAAATCAATTTTCGAAGGAACTGTTATGAATAGTGCCAAAATTGTGGATGGGGTTAAAAATTCTCTTATTGAGATGTGCTTATTCCTAGTCCCGAAAGGGGCTCCTAGTGGGAATGACCGTGTCTTGTTGGAGATCTTAGGCCTCAAAGTGGCAGAGCATAAGTTTAGGCAGCAGAGGATGTTGAGATGGGAGCCTTCGCGCTCTCATGTTTTTACTTTGAATACGGATGGTTCCGCGATAAACGGCCAGTGCACGGGTGGTGGTATTATAAGGGATGGTATGGGGGATTTTGTTTGTGCCTTTTCACACTACTACGGAGATGGAACCAACATGAAAGCGGAGATCTTTGCTTTACGTGATGGTCTGCGCTTATGTCATTCTTGGGGTTTACTTTATGTTCAGGTAAACTCAGATTCCTTAGTAGCTGTGAATATTTTAAAAGGGCGAAATAAGTGTCCGTGGCAATACACGTATGAATTGCGGGAATGTGAAAGTTTGATTGGAGGGTATGAGTTACGTCATGTTCTTCGTCAAGCAAATGGGGTTGCGGATAGATTGGCTTTTGAAGCTCATATTCATAAAACGGTTTGGACATATGGATCGTCAAGGGAGCTTCCACGGAGTGTCTTGGACGCGTTACGTTTTGATGAAAGTGGATACTATGTTGAGCGCCGATAATTATTTGATGTTGTTGGTGTTTGCTGCGGCTTGGTTATGGTGTTTGGTTCTTTTGAATAGTTTCTTGAGTGCAAGGAAGGCATACGGACTCGTTTCGGTTGTAAAAAAGGCACACGGGCCCGTGTCTTGGACTTTTGATGGATCATTGGGCTCATTTGAATTTATTAGGATTGTTCTTTGGTTTAATTTTTTCAGGCTTTTATTTTTTAGATTGTTTTACCTTTTGAGGAGTTGGTTTATTTTTTGGATTTCGAGGTCCGGCTCCATATCCGGCAATGAGTCGGGTGGTTGTCCCCCTCTTGTACTTATATTTTACAATTAATAAAATCTTCCCAGGTGCCGCCCTGGTTTCTAAACAAAAAAAAAAAAAAAAAAAAAAAAAACCAAGTCTTTACAGACTAAAGTGCAGGAATGTCGTTTCCAATGAGCAATATGTCATCAACATATAACACTAGAAATAATACTACGCTCCCACTAATTTTCTTGTATACACAAGGTTCATCTTCGTTCTTGATGAAGCCAAACTCTTTGACCGATTCATCAAATTGAAAATTTCAACTCCTAGAGGCTTGCTTCAATCCATAAATGAATCTTTGCAACTTGCATACTTTGTTAGAATTTTCTGAAATTACAAAACCTTCAGGTTGTGTCATATACACATCCTCAAGTAAGTTCCCGTTAAGGAACGTTGTTTTGACATCCATTTGTCATATCTCATTACTACGGGTGAAAAGGTTTCATCATAATCAATACCATAAATCTGCCTATAGCCTTTCGCTACAAGTCTAGCTTTATAAGTATGTACCTTTCCATCCATGTCAGTTTTGTTTTTGAAAACCCATTTGCATCCTATGGATTTTACACTTTCGGGTGCATCTATTAAGTTCCAAAATTGATTATCATACATGGACTTGATTTCAGATTACATGGCTCCATTTGATTTCAGATTACATGGCTCTAAGCCATTTATCTGAATCAGGAGCGGTCATCGCTTCTTGGTAGGAAGTAGGTTCATCATAATCAATGACATCTACTTCGTTGCTATCCATCACGATAAATCCATATCTCTTAGGTTCGGATCGCACCCTACCATTTCTCTGAGGAACTTGTGTATTCTGAACGGGTTCCTCAATTCTTGGTGAAACTTGTTCAGATCCAACGATCGGTTCAATGTTATTTTCAGGTTCTCGAACCTCTTCGAGATTAATTTTACTCCCACTAATTTCTTTGGAGAGAAACTCTTTCTCTAGAAAGGTACCATGACAGGAAACAAACACTTTGTTTTTCGTGCGGTTGTAAAAGTAATATCCCTTAGTTTCCTTAGGGTAACCTACGAAAATACATTTGTCAGATTTTGGTGCAAGTTTGTCAGAGACAAGTCCCTTAACATAAGCCTCACAACCCCAAATCCTCATGAAAGATAAACTAGGTTTTCTTCCATTCCACATTTCATATGGAGTCTTAGGAACCGGTTTAGTTGGAACATTATTTAGTGTGAAAGCATCAGTTTCTAGTGTATGCCCCCAAATGGATAAAGGAAGATCAACTTGACTCATCATCGAGCGGACCATATCTAATAAAGTCCTATTTCTCCGTTCAGACACTCCATTCCATTGTGGTGTTCCAGGTGGAGTTAGTTATGAAACAATTTCACAATCTTTAAGATGATTGTCAAATTCTTGGCTTAAATATTCACCACCACGATCCGATCGAAGTGCTTTAATAGTTTTGCCAAATTGATTTTGTACTTCATTTTGAAATAATCTAAATATCTCAAAAGATTCACTTTTGTTTTTCATCAAGTAGACATAGCCATATCTACTAAATTAATCAGTGAATGTTATGAAGTATTGATATCCTCCCCTAGCATTGCTGCTTAATGGTCCACATACATCAGTATGTATGAGTCCCAATAAGTCACTTGCACTTTCACTACTCTTAGTAAAAGGTGCCTTAGTAATATTTCCAAGTAAACAAGACTCACAATTGTTCAAAACAATAATTATTGGACTGAATACCGGCTGTGTATATTATATACTAGAGGTCTCCAAGATCCTTTAGGGTTTAGGAGTTCTTGTCCAATAAAAAAAATCCTAAAATAAACTGCAGTGCGGCCCACCAGCCGTACGGCTCGAAGACAGCCGTATGGCTCTCAAGGAGCCGTACGGCTCTTATTCCGGGCTGCCTCATTTTTTGCTCCTTTTAATTATCCGCTCTGTGTGTGTGACCCAATAGGATTGTACTAAGTTGGCAACGAGTCCAAACCATTCAGAACCCGCAAGTTATAAGCGGACTCTAGCAAGCCATTATGACTACCCAATTAGTATAACTTTGAAATCCCAATGTTTCCTAAATAGAACATAACACAATCTCTTTATTACACGATGTCTATTGAACGTAAGTCATGGTCAATGGTCAATTTACTTTGTTCAGTGCTTTCTCGATCCCGAATGTATTGATAATACAAATGACATTGATCCAATCAATTCATTTGAGCATGGCCATGCATTTCATCAATACCATTCATCGAGTGGCCAAAGCTTGACATCTCTCTTGACGAGGAACAAATTGACTTATTACTCTTCCCTACATGATTTCGATTATGCCAATCATATCCTTTATAGCTACTCGGTTAAGGGTAACGTTTGAATATATCAAACGTAATGTTCATCATGTGGAAGACTGTAATAACCTCAGGTCTAAAGATTCAAGTGATATAACTACATGAGATTTAATTGACATTTGACCATGACATAAATCTCATAGGGGTCAGTCCAGTATTTGTTCTCCAACAAATACCCATAAGTCTAATTGTATCGCATACACATAATCATCATGTGACTATCTATTAAACTTATATTAGTAATTAATCATAATTACTTGGGACAGAGATTATTATAATAAAAATGCAAAAGATATAATAATCAAACATTCAATATATTTATTAAAACGCAAAGCAAATGATAACATTAATCGTTCAAATAACATGCCTAGGACATATACACCAACATCATATACCATAAAATAATTGTATTCCTTGAATGTATCCAAACATTGCATACGTACATATATAGCTAAGTACCAAGACTCCTAATCAATCAATCTACCCTTAATATATCCCACTAATCATGGTAAATGAATATCTCTAAATATAAATAGATTTACACTAATCTAGCCCACTAATCATGGTAACTTAATATCTCTAAACATAAGGAGATTTACACAAATATAAACAATATATCTACAGAATATTAACATATTCTATCATAGAATTATAGCTGGATGTGTTCATCGATCTTTGGAGAATATACATGATATTACTGGGCAAGTGGGGTTTGATTCGTTGGCAGGGAAATCAAATATTGAAGCTGTAACGCCCATCCTTATTCTTGTTTAATATTTTACTTGCTTGTTAAATTCTTGACTTGCATATTATGTGCTAGTTTTACTTGGGTTAATTTCTTAACTGCTTTAGAATATTAAGGTGGTTAAATGTCTAGTTTTGACTTTTGGGTCATTTGTGAAAATATGACTTTAGGGGCCTTTTTGTTAAAAGTGAAACTTGAGGGGCCTAAGTGTCATTTCTTGAAAGTTGAAAGTATATATTGGTTTTCCTTCTTCTCTGAGAGGCATTTTCCCCAAATTTTGTTTACTCCTCTGTTCTCAATTCCGATCCCGGATAAATATTCGTGGCGTTGAATAGAGCGTTTCCTGCCGAACAGAAATAAGTTTCCTTGACTTTGATTTCGGACTAGGTAAGTTATTAGCTCCCCCTTACTTGTAATAATATGCATATATGTTATTTCTGATACTTGTGCTTGTCAATTTCGTGTTTGTGATGATTTTTGTGATACTTGTAATTTTGGGACAAAGGGAGTATAAACATACTATGTAAAATAATGAAAGAAACTTGAAAGTAATGGTTTGAGCTTGTTTAGTACTCCTGGGAATGTTAGAATGTTAGTAAAAAGTATACTCCTACGCTTGGGACGGAGAATTGTTAAGCCTGGGAAGAAATTGCAATTTGCTGGAAATTGTACCAGGCGCCCGCCCGCATAGCTACCGAGCGCCCGCCTACTTGCCTCATTTTAGAACAAAAGTTCTGTTGAACTTGGGAGCGCGCGCCTGGTATGCGCTGAGCGCCCGCCTGGTCTGGGCAGGCGCCCGCCCGCCTGCCTGCCAGAAATCCCCTTCTTGCTTAAACCAATGTTGTTCAAACTCAATCAAGTTATAATTGTACCAAGGCCTTGAGCCTTAATCTAAGATGTCCTAGTAAGTGTTGTGGAACCTTAGGGGCATCAGAATAATGGTCTTGAACATGAACACTTATAGAAATCAAATGAGAATTTAAGTATAAGAGTAACAACTCTTCTTTATGTCTTGAAAATGCTATAAACAAGCACTAATGTGTTATATGTGTTTTGAAACCAATGTTTGTGCACCTTAGGGGCAATAGAACAATGTCTTGAGCTTAAACATCCAAAGTATAGGATGATGAACTTGAAGTATAAGATGTCTAACTCTAATATATGACTTGAATGTCCAAAGATTGGAATGATAACTCGAGTATAAGACAATAAAATATTGTACATGTCTTGAACATCCATAGAAGTGGATTGGGAACTTGAATATAAGATGATAAAATCTTGTACATGCCTTGAAACCAATACATGTGTATGGTAATGAATTTGAAAGTGCTATGAACAAGCACTAACGTGTATGAGAAATGTTCTTGATATGTATGTGCAAACATTGCATATAATTGCTTGATAACAATGTGACTTCTTGATTACTTGAAGCATGTTTCTTGATGAGCTAATCCACTACTTTTGGATTAGTTCTACTCTCGTAGTTCAAGTAAATACCTACTTGTGAATTCTTGTGTGAGTCCAGCTGGCCCTTGCTTGTTCGGAGGTATATAGGTTCACGCTTATCATGAGGCTGGGGCCAAAGTGATAATCGGGGATCTATGTATCTGCGCTTGACCCCTTACTACAGGCCATAGTAAGGGCATAGCTTCCTTTATTAGAGCAATACTCCTGATACAAGTGAATGCTAAACTCGTGAACACCTCGTGAATCTTGATCTTAGGAATGACACTGGTTACCGGATCTTCTTATATATACTGCATAAGCAGTTTCTTGTTATTGATCGTGATCGTCACAAATACAAGCTACGGCAACAATGGTATTCTTGGGAGAAATAAGGAAAGAAGTAATATCCTTTCGAACTTGCTAGCTTAGCCTTATGTGCTACTTGATGAGTGGCTTAGCCTCTCATATACTTGTTACTTGATGATACTTGATACATGATTACTTGAGTATCTACTTGAATTGCATGATAACATGTCATGTAGTTTCATCTAATAGCTTACTGAGATTTATCTCACCCCGTTCCTTGTTTATTTGTTTTCCTTAGATCAAAGGAAGGCTAGTGATAGTGCGCAGTGAGGCTCGACATAGCTGGGAGCTTACTACGCAGGTTGTTATTCTTTTGGGGCTTGTGTCCTTTTATACTTTGGTGAGGACGATTTTGTATGGGTTGTATAACTCCTTATTTTGGGGTAGACAGTCTTGTATAGTACTTGTTGTCGCTTGACATATTGTAATGCCAGCTTATGTGCTAGGCATGTCTTCCGCTGTATGTAACAAAGTTTGGTTTTAATTTTCTTGTCTAGAACTCGTGTTGTGAGCTATTTTAGCTCCTTAATTTGAGTATATATATATCATGTCAGTTTGTTATAAGCAGATGTCATCTTGTTTCTTGTTAGTTTCTTGTTTCTTATTAGTCACGCGCACCAGGTTCGAGGTTCTATTAGGGAATCCTGGGACTTGGGTCGTGTCAGTTGGTATCAGAGCTACCCTGGTTTAGCTACCCTTTTTAGCTACCTTGGTTTGCTCTAAGTCTAGATAGGGTCTATGGCCTAGGTATGGGTTAGTCTTGGGGTGTTATTAACGCCGAGTGTTTACCTACAGGTACAATGAGTTCTGAAGGTACTAGTGGCAGTAATCAGGTGATATCAGCAACTCCTCAAGAAGAGATGGCAGATAATATGGACTAGGATTATCCTAATCGACTTACAAAGTTTTTGAAGTTGAAACCTCGTAGCTTTGACGGGGAACCTAATGCTAATAAGGCAGAAGAGTGGATTGAAAGTATAGAAAAGATCTTTACAGCCTTGAGATGTGCAGGAGGTGATAAGGTAACCTTTGCAACCTTTGTTGGTCCCAAAGGGCAACAAGGGTATGAAAAATAGCTAGAGGGGGGGGGGGTGAATAGCTGTTTTAAAATTCTTTTCGTACCCTTGAAAAACTCAATTGCGAATGCGCACTTTATCAAGTAAGCGTTATGAAATGCGCCTAAGTGAGTGAGTGAAATGCACAGCGGAATTTAGTAATGAAAATAGGCGCAAAGTGATAAAGGGAGCGCAACACACACACTAACTATTTTGGCTCAAAGTGAGTGAAATAAGGAACTAAGGCAAATGATATAACAACACAACACAATTCAGTTCAATCAATCTACAATGAGTAAACAAGCAAATAGTGAGTGAAAATAATAACTTGAAAGAAATGACAAGATAATAACACAAGCTATTTGGAGAGGTTCGATCAATGAAAGATCTACGTCCTCTACCAAGATGGTTAGTCTTGGATTTCTAATCGAGATCTTATATAATGAGTGAGTGTTACAAATTACAATGTTTGAGCTTATACACTAACTCAAGATCTATTACTATGAAAGAACAAATCCAAAACAATAACCGGTGTATCTCTAAAAGATGAATCTAAATGATTAATCTTAAAGAGGTGCGTGTGTGTTCTTAGTATCAAGGCTCTTTAGATCTTTGAGATGGAGAGCACAAGAAACTAAAGTGTTAAGGCTTGAAGATCTGGGCTAAGGATGAAGGTATGAAGATGTTCTTGAGAAATCTGGAAAAACGAAGGCAATCTTCAAATCTTCAACAAATGCTTTGAGAGAGAAATTCTTGAAATTCTTAGCAAAACTCAGCAACTTCAAAATGTTGAAGTTATGGGGTATTTATAGTGAACTTCAAAAAACTAGCCGTTGGAAATCCTTGTGGATAAGATGAGCTGTCGCTTGTTGATTGGAGCATGCATATATTATGGCCATTTTGACACTCAACATAAAGGTGACCGTTATGGATGCGTGTCAACAGATTAGGCGCATATGCATCTTTTAACCACCGTTGGATCATTGGCGTAATTTGAATTCTCTTCAAGTCTTCGAGTCTTCAATAAATCACTGAGTGTTGAAAAAATACTTTGAGGCGCGTTTGAGCCAAGAGGCGCATTGAGCCAATAGGCGCACAGTAAGCGTGTGCTTAAAACAAGGGGCGCAGAGGCGCGTAACATATCTTATGAAGAAATCCTTATGCGCGCGCTCTAAATGGCGCATGGCGCGAAAGTGGAAGGCGCGTGGCGCGTGGCGCGTGGAGGCGCATAAGCGCGGCTCAAACTCACTGAGTGATTTTTCTTGAAACTTGATCTTCTTGCCCTATTTCTAAGCCTATTCTATAACAATGGACAACCTAAAAAATGAAGTATAAATACTTTTTACATGTGGGTCTAAAGTCCATGAAATAAAACTTAGGTGATGGATCAATCAAATCTAATAAATCCTAATACATTAAAACTGAGATATATGTGGGCATACCCAACAATCTCCCCCTATTTGATTGATGCCATTACTTACTATATCAAGGACAAACATTATACTTGATAAAAACATGTCCAAATGAATGAAATTGGTAATTCATGTCTCAAGTTAATGTACACACTGGTCCAAAATATAGATTCCTAATCTATTCCAATAAGAATAAAGAGTTACATATGGAAAGATAAAAACAACAGTTTAACACATTCAAGATGATATATGAATTTTAGTTTTGAAAATGTGTTTAAACCAAGTTTAAACTTAATGCATGAAAGTATGAAACAATTCAATATGATGCATATGGATTTAAACAATATTCATTGTTCTACAAACAAGGAGTTTGAGTGAACAAGGTTTGATAATAAGTGATGCATTGTTCTCATTAAAACTTGGGGTGTAAGAGTTACAAGTTACAAGTTTTGAATAGAACAAAAACAAAAGGTGCTAAAACAAGTAAGCACAAAATCACTATCACAAAAGAGATTGTTCTATTACAAAAGGTTCTAAAAATTTACAAAAAAAATAATAGAAGCTAAGGGTTGGGAGGCGCATCATCTTCCTTCAATCCTTCAACGATCTCTGAAACAGAACGCTGAATTTGCTTTGCGAGCTGATGACTACGGTTCGCTAACCCTTGAGTGTCCGTGACACTGGAGTGAGTAGCAGTAATACCGTCTCTAATATAACTCAAGTGATTCACATTGATGTTTTGGTATTCATCAATGGAACGCTGAGTGATTTGCTGCTGCTGTGAAATGTTTTCTTCCAAGATTTGAATGTGAGCTTCAATGGCATTTTGAGCCGTGATAATATCTGAAGAAATATGTTCAGCGCGTCTGTCAGAGCTTGAGTGAGCAGCAGTGAAATGAGTGACGACCAACTCTTTCAGGACATCCAACTTAGATACAAGCACATTCATATTTGATTGAGACGCAGCAGATTGAGGTATGAACGTAGGCGCAGAAGCGGTGGTTTGCGCCTGGTCAGTATGAGCTTGAACCTGAGTCTGCGCCGGAGGAGGAGAAGGAGCAGAAAGTTTGGCCTTGAGAGAGTTCATCTCCCCCTTAATGGCAGCAATCTCTTCAGATTGATCAGTGAGTAAGGAAGTAAGAAGCTCAAATTGAGACTTTATATGCGCCTGTCCTTGCTCTAAATTGGCTTGCCCCTGCTGTAAAGAATGAAGAATGGAAAGTACCTCGCTCAAATCAGGAGCAGACGGAGGAGGCGCAGGGGTAGAGAGTGGCGCATCATCTTGAAGGGGCGCAGAATCTTGAGGGGGCGCAGAAGGAGATGGAGGCGCAGGAGGAGGTGAATGAGTAGGAGACTCAAATTCATCTTCAGTTTCAATTTCAACAGTTTCAACAATAACTGTTTCAACATCAAAAGTTTCTGTTGAGATCGGATCTGGTCCAGGTGGAGGCGCAACTGGAGAAGGAGTGCGCTGAGGGATGGTCTCTTGCTCCCCCTGAACGGGTTCCTCAATGTCTGAAATGTCATCGCCGAAGAAATCAGAGAGGAGTTGTACCCTTGACATATTGGAAGGTTGAAATTTGAATGAGGGCGCACGAGGAGTGGGGGCGCGTTGAGAAGGAGCGCGCTGGGAAGGCGCGGAAACAGAAGGCCCTTTCTCAATATCTGCGCTTGATCCGGCGCCTTTCATGCGCTCTAACTTTTCTGACTCAGCAGCTTGTTTGGCTAGAAAGTCTTCATCTCTTTTTCGTTGAGCCTCAAGCCTGCTGGCTTCCTGCGCTAGCCTCAGATCTCGCTCATCATCAGTTTCAAATCTAGTGCGTTTGACAGGCGCAGGAGAAGGGTCATCAACTACCCGTTTGCCTTTGCTTTTATCTGCGCCTGGCACTGGATCTGCGCTTTGTCTAGCGCTTGCTTTTACTGCGCTCTTTAATAATGGTGCGCTTTTAAGGACTGGCGCATCATCGGACTCTGTGTCTTCATCTACTAAGCCTTCAACAGTCTTGATTTGGATTCCTTTTGCGCGCTTTGTGGGCTTCTTCCTGCGCTTCTTGAGGTCCAAACTAGCTTTACCAAACATTGGAACATCGTTGATCTTGTACTCCGGATTCTCATTCAAAAACTTAACTAACTCAGGGTAAGTTAGAAAAAGTTTTGTGAGAATAAGGCAGTGTGAGCGGAATCGGGTCTTTCCATCACTTTTGTTCTTCACAAATTTATCAATTTGCTCACGCAGAGTCTTGAACAGAATATGAGGCCAGTGAAGCTTCTCCTTGGCCATGATAGCAGCTGTGTATTCCCATTGTTCAACCGTGAATCGGTTTACGTTCCCAGTTTTGAACACTATTGAAGTTCCCACCAAGTGAGCGATGTGAGTCAAGAGTTCTCCACCATCTCGAATTTCGGTGTTTTTGATATTGTTTTGAAGCGTGGGAATATTTAGAAGTGAGGCAGCCATCTTGTTCTGATCATCAATTGAGTAAGTCATCGGGCGCCCAATAATGCGATCTTCACCGGTAGATGGAAAACCGAGCAAGTGTCGAATCACAGATGATGAAATATGGACGTCAACATTTTGAACGCGCGCCTCAATCCGGTAGTGAGTGCGCCCATTTACGTCAATTTCCACTAGAACAGCAGTGGAGAAGAACTCATCCACGAGGAGCGCAGAGAAGAAATCTTGGTCCATGGTGAATAAAGGGAGCAGACCAGCGACGCGCAGAGTCTCTATTATTTCTCTTCCCATCACTTCACCAGATAACTCCAATAGATCAAGAGTTTCTTCAAGTTTGAAATTTGCAAGGTCCTGAAAAAAATGATTGATGTTAGAAGTGATATAGGCGCATAGAAACATAAAATGATCAAAGTAACATTGGCGCATGAAATATATAGGCGCATAATTGAAACAGGCGCACAAAATTATAGAGAATCAAGGCGCATGATTGAATTAGGCGCATAAAATATTGAAGGCGCATAGAGTTACAAGGCGCATAATATGGTTCTATGTGAATACTAAGGAAAAATTAAAACAACGAAATTTGACTAAGTACGAAGTTAGGCGCATAAGGTTTTTAGGCGCAGAATGATTTAAGCGCATATACAAGTAGAGGCGCATAAATCATTCAGGCGCATAAAAAATAGGCGCATAAAGAAGTACATAGGCGCATGACGTGAAAATTTTTACTTAGTAAGAAAAACAAACAACAAGCATTCAAATGAAAGAAATGAAAATCAAAAAGTTCAAATTTTCGAAAACAAGTTAGAAAATTTTTAGAGACCAAAACATGCATAAATGACGAAGAACACGAAGAACGACCCTTGAATGCTCGAAGAACACCAAGAACACGAAAATCATGAAACTTCACCAAACTAGACAAATAATATATCAAAATGACCGCATGACGACAAGGAATCTAAATATGCAAACAAAAATAAGAACAAATCAATAATGAAAGCACAATGATCAAAAGAATGCCCGAAAATTTTGAAAAATTTTGAAAACAAAAACTCAGATTTGTAACAAACAGAGCATTGATCGTTAAAATGTTGGTTTTAAAAGATTCGAAATCAAGAATAGAACACAACCCAACAAACGATATAGAAAACGGATCATCGAATCAAGAGAAATCAAAGAAAATGAATCCGGGTTTTTAAAAAAAAACGAAAAACATCACTGAAAATGACGAAAAAAAACAGAAATATAAGGAGATTAAAGGTTGAGAATTCATACCATATCGTCTTGTGTAGATGTTGATGCTTTCTTAGGACCCATAAACTTATATATATGAATGTAAAATGAAGAAGAAAAATGAAGATGAAGAGAGAGAGACGAGTCTGGGAGAGAGGGAGTGAGACGGGGAGAGAGAGAGAAATAGAGTAGGTAGGAGGGAGTAAGGTGTTGATGTGTTTTTATAGGTTAGGATTAAAAACTTGCACTGATATGAAAAAAAAAAACAGTCAAAAATTTAAAAAGATGGGAAGTTGAAAGGATTGCATTTATGAGGGATTTTGAAAATGGCGGCTCATCATGACAAAAAGGACATTCATTAATGAGGGATTTTTGGGATTTGAAGGGCATTAATGGCTGAATGACCTAAAGTGTCATGATGTGACATTTAGGTTTTTGAAAAACTGCTCCACTTTCCCTTTAAGTGTATGAGCAATTTTGACTAATTTTTGCACAAACACCAAAAACATCTATTTTGGTGTAAGTTTGGGGTGCAAGAAATATATCCCAGAAAATAAAAATTTTCGAAAAGCGTAAAACGAGGGAAAAATTTTAATTGCACAAGTACCCTTGAACAATTAAAGGAATGTCAAAAGACATAGATTCCTATAATAAATGAACAGAATGAACATACCTGGTACTTGTGTATTTATTACGTTCAATCATTGAAATTGAATTTTGAGAAATGATTGAGCCGCAATAGTTAATGCGCGCATGAAGAGGCGCATTACTTCAGCAAGGCGCATACTCATCTAGGCGCATTATTCATCAAGGCGCATTACACATCAAGGCGCGCAAAGATGGTTGAGCGCGCGCATGAATTGATAGGCGCGCAGATATTGTGCGCGCAGAAAACGAGAGATGGGCGCGCAGTTAGTAAGGCGCATAGATGGCGCATAATTTCCTTGAAACTTTTGAAAAATTGATTTAATCATTTGTACCTAATATACTCATAACTCAACACAACATAAAATCATTAGTATTGACAAAACTATATTGAATTTAGTTGAGTTCAAGCATACCCATTTCACCTCTCAAAAACATGAACCGTTTCGCGTCAAGTGCTTTAGTTAGAATGTCGGCGATTTGATAGTCGGTTCCCACGTGTTCCAAATGAATATTGCCTTTTTCCACGTGGTCTTTGAGGAAGTGATATTTGATGTCGATGTGCTTGGTCTTTGAGTGCATGACAGGATTTTCAGAAACCGCAATTGTTGATGTATTGTCGCAGTAGATGGGACAATTTTCTTCGATGATATCATAGTCCACCAATTGCTGCTTCATCCAGAGTATTTGACAACAACAACTTCCCGCAGCGATATATTCGGCTTCGGTTGTTGAGACAGATACTGAAGCTTGTTTCTTACTCGCCCATGACACAAGTCTATATCCGAGGAAATGACAAGTGCCACTTGTGCTTTTCCTATCAATTGTGCACGCTGCATAATCCGCATCTGAGTAACCTACAAGTTTAAAGTTCGAATCTTTGGTGTACCAAAGTCCAAGGTTAACAGTGCCAGAGAGATATCTTATAATACGTTTCACAGCAATTAAGTGTGCTTCTCTAGGGTCGGATTGATAACGAGCACAAACACAAACACTAAACATAATATCGGGCCTGCTAGCAGTAAGATAAAGGAGTGAGCCAATCATACCTCGATAGAGCGTTTGATCAACACGTTTACCTTTTAGATCTTTGTCGAGTTTGTTGCCGGTGGCCATTGGAGTATCGTATGATTTAGCGTTCTCAAGTCCAAACTTCTTGATTAAGTCCTTTGTGTATTTGGATTGGTTGATAAAAATGCCTTCACTCATTTGCTTGATTTGAAGCCCGAGGAAGAATGTGAGTTCTCCCATCATGCTCATTTCAAACTTGCTCTTCATTAGTTTCTCAAAACGCTTGCACAACAATTCATTAGTAGAACCAAATATAATATCATCAACATAAATTTGAACAAGTAATTTATGACCATTATGTTTGGCAATGAAAAGAGTTGTATCAATTTTACCGCGAGTGAAGCCTTTTTCGATGAGAAACTTGGATAGTGTATCATACCATGCTCTTGGTGCTTGTTTGAGTCCATACAAAGCTTTCTGGAGTTTGTACACATGATTTGGAAATTGTGAATCTTCAAACCCAGGTGGTTGAGCAACATAGACTTGTTCTTGGAGTTCACCATTTAGAAACGCGCTCTTCACATCCATTTGATATAACTTGAAGTTCTTGTGAGCGGCGTAAGCTAGAAATAATCTGATAGCTTCAAGTCTTGCTACGGGCGCAAAAGTTTCATCGTAATCAATTCCTTCTTCTTGCCTATAGCCTTGTGCAACCAATCTTGCTTTGTTTCTCGTGATGGTTCCATTCTCATCCATCTTGTTCTTGAACACCCATTTCGTACCAATCACTCCTTGATCATTTGGTCTTGGAACAAGAGTCCAAACCTTACATCGTTCAAATTGATTGAGTTCTTCTTGCATTGCAACAACCCAATTAGGATCTTGGAGCGCTTCATCAGCCTTCTTCGGTTCAATTTGAGAGATAAAAGCAGTGTAAGCATCAAAGTTTGTAGCTCTCCTTGTACGAACACCAACTTGTAGATCACCGATGATATTAGCAATTGGGTGACCTCTAACTTCACGAATTTCAGGAGGAAAGTTAGGTTGAGTTGTAGTAATTTGAAGGTCTTCAATTGGTACCTCTTCACCAGATTTAAAGTCATTGAAATTTGGGGGTTGAACTGGCTCAGAATTGAAATTTGGGTTTACACCAGATGCAGCAGTAGAAATAGGCGCGTAAGAGGAATCATGAGGCGCATCATTTGAGTGAGGCGCAATAGAGGATTCACCAGGCGCATTATACATTGAATTAGGTGCATTTGATGTAGATGGATTTCCTTGTGTTGATAGATTCTGATCTTGAGTGGGAGCAACATAAATAGGAGCACCTGTATCATTTAACTCAATAGAATCATCAGCAACATTTGGAGCCAAATGTGGCTCAAGGAGAGAATGTTCATCAAATGTAACATGTACAGATTCAACTATCACTAATGTAGTTCTATTGAAAACACGAAAAGCTTTAGAGTGTTTGGCATACCCAACAAAAATACCTTCGTCGGCTTTGGCATCGAATTTACCTCTATGTTCGTTTCCGTTGTAGAGGATATAACATTTGCAACCAAAGATCTTGAAGAATGCAATGTTGGGAGTTCTACCACGCCAAAGTTCATACGGAGTCTTGTTGTGAAGTTTGTTGATGAGGGAACGATTTTGAGTAAAACATGCAGTGTTGATAGCTTCTTCCCAAAAGTACTTAGGCAATTTAGCTTCAGCTATCATCGTCTTTCCCGCTTCAATCAACGTTCTATTCTTTCGTTCAACAACGCCATTTTGTTGAGGAACTCCGGCGGTTGAAAAGTTGTGATCTATCCCATGATCTTCACAGTATCGAGCAACACCGTTGTTCTTGAATTCTGTTCCATTGTCGGATCGAACACTAACGATGTCATCTTCTTTTTGGGTTTGGAGCAGTCGAAATAAGGTAGTGAGAATATCATAACAATCATCTTTTGTAATCATCATCTCTACCCATGTATATCTTGAATAATCATCCACCACAACTAGAGTATACTTGTTTCTACGAATGCTTGCGGTGGAAACTGGTCCAAATAGATCAATGTGAAGCAGTTGCAAACATCTTGTAGTTGAAGGATTTGACTTGCTTGAAAATGACTGCTTCGGTTGTTTGCCAAGTTGACATGCGGCGCACTTTTTGTCATGATGATCAGCAACCTTGGGAAGTCCTTTGACAAGATTGTTCCTGCTGAGTTTAGATAGATACTTGAAGTTTAAGTGACTTAAGCGCTTGTGCCACAGCCAACTATTTTCGTTCACACTTTTTGCTACAAAACAAAGATTAGTACTAGAGTTCATACTATGAAAATCAATAATATAAATATTTGTCTTACGATATCCCGTGAGTAAGATAGCTCCAGTTTTGCCATTCTTGATAAGACATTGCGTTGAAGTAAAATGGCATTCTAATCCTTTGTCGCAGAATTGAGATATGGATAATAAGTTGTGCTTGAGCCCTTCCACGAGTGAGACTCTTTCAATGCACACTTTGTCTTTCTTGAGCTTTCCATATGCTACAACTTGACCTTTGTTATTATCGCCAAATGTTACGGAGGGACCTCTTTCTTCATGGACATCTTCTAATAAGGATTCATCTCCAGTCATGTGTCTTGAACACCCACTATCGAGAATCCATTCATAATTTCTAGCTTTTAAAGATCCAGCCATGAAACAAAGAACCTGAAATATAGACATTTAAGCAGGTCCCCTTTATTCCTTTTGGGTCCTAGGGTTAGCAACTTTTGACAACCCACTCTTGCTTGACCTTAGGATTTTTACGTCCTTTGGCATTGGGAGTGAATCGCAAAAGGCATTCCACGGCCTTGTGTCCTGAACAATCACAAATGGAACAATGATGAAAGCCACCAATCACGTGAGTTTTCACAAACTCTTTACTTTTCTTGGGGATGGCATTCTTCTTTGGGTCAGATGAACTAGACTTAACAAAATCTTTCTTTTGAAATTTTGGAGCGCTTTTTCTCGAAGGGCGCATAGGGCTAGGAGGCGCACGGCGATGAGGCGCGTGGCTCTTAGGCGCATAATGAGCACTCGGAGAAGGAGCGCGCCTATTTTCAAGAATGATTTTGCTAGGAGATGGTTCATCTGTAGCTATATCTTTCCCATTAGCTTTCCCAAATTGCTTCGTTGGGTAGACATAATGGAATGTTTGTCTCTTGACTTTTTCATGTCCTTTACCCATTGAATTAGAATGTTTTTCCTTGGGAATTTCAAGAGTTTGTTGGTTGGTAAATTCACTATCTCTTTCAGCACAGACATCACATTTAAAGTTGTCACTAGTTGATGAGAATCCCAAGCCACTTTTATCACCACTGACTTTTTGGGACTCAAATATATTCTCCATAGTGACACGAGAATTGGACCACTCATTTGTAATCTTTTTAAGATCAGTAATTTGAGCAACCAATTCATCGTTTTGAACTTTAAGAAGTGAGTTCTGTTCTGTTAGAAAAGTGTTTTTAACAGTAAGAGGAGTCATGCTCTTTATCTGCTCCTTAAGGAGGGTGAGTTCATATTTAAGTAGAGATTTCTCGGTCTTAAGCTGGGAAATTTCATCACATGATAGTGCTAAAGCTTCCTTCATACTATCAAATCTAGTGATTACCTTTTCAGCCTTCTTGAACAATTTTTCTTGTTCAGCAGTCACTTCATCATTGATTTTGGAGATTGGAGCAGTTGGTTCAACCTGTGGTCTAATGTATGCTCCTTTTCTCTATTTGTTCCTTGCTCCAAGATCACATCGTGAGAATAACAATCCACCATCGTTTTGAGCCGGAGTGAGAAATCCTTGTTCAACGAGCTCGCTGATGGTTGGTCCTTTCTTCTTTTTCGCTTCTTGAAAACCTGCAGATTTCTTGATAGGTTTGTTCAAGGCATTCATATCGGGAACATCCTTGGAGAAGTCATCATCAGAATCATAAGCATCAACTTCATCATCATTTGCCATCAAACAAACAAGTCCATCATCGGAATCTTCATCGCTCTCATCGGAGTCTGTTTCAATCCAAGTATTGTGCTCATTTGCTGGTGCTTCTTCTTCAGCAACCATTCCCTTGTGTCGAGTGAACTTGGGAGTGAATTTAGGAGTATGGCTGCTCTTCTTCTGCATATATTCAAATTTGGGGATCGGGCAGCTTGATGCAAAATGTCCGGGTTTCCTGCAATTAAAACAAACAAGATCTTCTTTTCTTTTTGAATCACTGCTCCTTGAAAACTTTTGAGGAGCTTTGCTGGTAGATCCTTGAAATTTGTTGGTTGAGCCGGGTCTTGAGAATTTTCTGAACTTTTGAAATTTCTTCACAAATAAAGCGAAGTCTTCATCATCCATGTCTAATAGCTCAGAAGTAGAAATTTTGGGATCGGAGCTTTTCTCATCTTGTACAGGCGCAGGTGTAGGCGCAGGAGTAGGCGCGGCTTCTCTGTGCGCCATCATAGCCATAGATTTTGACTTTCCTTCAGTTTCACTGATTCGTTGGAGTTTGAGTTCGTAAACTTTGAGATTTGCATATAGGTTCCTTAAAGTCCAAACATCTAAAGTTCCAGCGTCTTCAAGAGCGCTAGATTTATGAAGGTATCTTGATCCAAAAGCTTGTAGAAAATTTACATTCAAATCTTTGTTGGTAAACTTCATGCCAAGTGAAATACATAGATTGATAATTTCACAGTAGCGTTCATAAGTTTGCCTTAAGTTTTCACCGGGGAGTTGAGAGAAATTGTTGAATCTCTTTTGAACTTCGTATTTCTTGTTCTCCTTGCAAACGGTGTCTCCTTCAATATGCTCTTCAATAGCATCCCATAGCTCATTTGCAGTAGCACAATGCATGACTTGTTGTTTCATCGCCGTGCTTAGAGTGCTTAGAAGAATGTTTCTTGCTTTGCCATCATTTGCGACTCTTCTAATTTCTTCCTCGGTCCATTCTTCCCTTGGTTTTAGGACAGTAGGTTGAGCAGCGTTGGTGCGTGGATTTGGATTCGCCTTCATCGGAATATAAGGTCCATAAACGACGGTGTCATGGAGCCTTTCATCGATTGAGTTGAGATGAGTCAATATGCTGAATTTCCATACGTCAAAATGATCTTCATCAAAGACCGGAACGTGAGTGTAGTTTGCAGTTGCCATAGGTTTTGAGTTTGCCATTTAGAATCGGCACCCAAGCTGTTAAGCTTGAAAAACGAAAAATGTTTTATAAAGGTGTTTGCTCTGATACCACTTGTTGGTCCCAAAGGGCAACAAGGGTATGAAAAATAGCTAGAGGGGGGGGGGTGAATAGCTGTTTTAAAATTCTTTTCGTACCCTTGAAAAACTCAATTGCGAATGCGCACTTTATCAAGTAAGCGTTATGAAATGCGCCTAAGTGAGTGAGTGAAATGCACAGCGGAATTTAGTAATGAAAATAGGCGCAAAGTGATAAAGGGAGCGCAACACACACACTAAGTATTTTGGCTCAAAGTGAGTGAAATAAGGAACTAAGGCAAATGATATAACAACACAACACAATTCAGTTCAATCAATCTACAATGAGTAAACAAGCAAATAGTGAGTGAAAATAATAACTTGAAAGAAATGACAAGATAATAACACAAGCTATTTGGAGAGGTTCGATCAATGAAAGATCTACGTCCTCTACCAAGATGGTTAGTCTTGGATTTCTAATCGAGATCTTATATAATGAGTGAGTGTTACAAATTACAATGTTTGAGCTTATACACTAACTCAAGATCTATTACTATGAAAGAACAAATCCAAAACAATAACCGGTGTATCTCTAAAAGATGAATCTAAATGATTAATCTTAAAGAGGTGCGTGTGTGTTCTTAGTATCAAGGCTCTTTAGATCTTTGAGATGGAGAGCACAAGAAACTAAAGTGTTAAGGCTTGAAGATCTGGGCTAAGGATGAAGGTATGAAGATGTTCTTGAGAAATCTGGAAAAACGAAGGCAATCTTCAAATCTTCAACAAATGCTTTGAGAGAGAAATTCTTGAAATTCTTAGCAAAACTCAGCAACTTCAAAATGTTGAAGTTATGGGGTATTTATAGTGAACTTCAAAAAACTAGCCGTTGGAAATCCTTGTGGATAAGATGAGCTGTCGCTTGTTGATTGGAGCATGCATATATTATGGCCATTTTGACACTCAACATAAAGGTGACCGTTATGGACGCGTGTCAACAGATTAGGCGCATATGCATCTTTTAACCACCGTTGGATCATTGGCGTAATTTGAATTCTCTTCAAGTCTTCGAGTCTTCAATAAATCACTGAGTGTTGAAAAAATACTTTGAGGCGCGTTTGAGCCAAGAGGCGCATTGAGCCAATAGGCGCACAGTAAGCGTGTGCTTAAAACAAGGGGCGCAGAGGCGCGTAACATATCTTATGAAGAAATCCTTATGCGCGCGCTCTAAATGGCGCATGGCGCGAAAGTGGAAGGCGCGTGGCGCGTGGCGCGTGGAGGCGCATAAGCGCGGCTCAAACTCACTGAGTGATTTTTCTTGAAACTTGATCTTCTTGCCCTATTTCTAAGCCTATTCTATAACAATGGACAACCTAAAAAATGAAGTATAAATACTTTTTACATGTGGGTCTAAAGTCCATGAAATAAAACTTAGGTGATGGATCAATCAAATCTAATAAATCCTAATACATTAAAACTGAGATATATGTGGGCATACCCAACAACCTTTAAACTTGAAAAAGCTGCTGAACATTGGTGGCAAGTGTTGAATAAAAGTTGGGAACTGGAAGGAGTACCACAGATTTGGGAGAATTTTCTCAAAGCATTCAAGTCACAGTTCATTCCAGCAGTGGTCCAAGACAGAAAAGAGATGTAATTTCTTAATCTGGAGCAGGGAAGCTTGACAGTGGGGAAATACTCAACCAAGTTCACAGAATTGGCTAGGTATTGTGATCACTTAGTTCCAAATGAAACAAAGAAGGCACAGAGGTTTGTGAAGGGGTTGAAAACTGAGTACAGGAAGCATCTTCTTTCTTTACAGCTTACTAGTTATCAACAAGCAGTGGAGAGGTCTTATGGCATTGAAAATGACATTGAAGAACACAAGGTAAAGCAGGGAATAATCATGACAGGTCGTGTTTCAGAGAAAGCACAGGGATCTGGTTCTAAGGGTGGTAAATCTAGCCGCCAAGATCGTCGATTCCGACAACCATCTGAAAGTAAAGGTAGTGTATCAACTGGTTCTAAGACAACAGTCCAAGGTTCCAGGAAAGTGTGTGGCTACTGCTTGAAAGAAGGTCATTCTGAAGACAAGTGTTGGCTAAAGCAAGGAAAATGTTTATCTTGTGGTGAAACTGGGCACTTTATCAAGAATTGTCTAAAAGGTAAAGGAAGTCAAGTTGGGGGTACGAGTCAACATGCCTCAGGTACTAAGAGAGATAGTGGGGGTCGACCTAAAGTTCAGGGTCGAGTGTTTGCTCTAGATCAGCAGGGTGTAGCTGAGTCTTCTGCGGTTATAGGAGGTACTATATTACTTTCTAGTATGAGAGCGCGAGTCCTGATAGATCCAGGCTCATCTCATTCTTATGTGGCATCTCATTTTGTGTCGCATTTGCATGTTCTTCCTGATTCTATGTCTTATGTGCTAGAAGTATCTTCCCCTATGGGAGATTGCATGTTTGCTTTTGAGGTTTATAAGAAATGTGAAGTTCTTGTGGGTGATCATGCCCTTCTTGCTGACCTAGTCATGTTACCTATAAGGGACTTCGACGTGATTCTTGGCATGGATTGGCTTTATGGCATCATGCATCTGTTGATTGTCATAGAAAAGTAGTAACATTTTCTATACCTGGTTTGCCTGATTTTACCTTTGAAGGTGATAGGCCTATGTATGATATACGTGTTATTTCTGCTTTAAAAGCTAGAAAACTTTTATCTCGTGGTTGTACCGGGTATCTCGCATGTGTGCTTGACAAGAGTTTATCTGTTCCCAAGATGGAAGATATTCCTGTTGTGTCTGAATTTTCAGATGTATTCTCTTTTGAGTATAGCATGCCACCTGATCGAGAGCTTGAGTTCTGTATTGAGTTATTACCTGGTACAACACAATCTCTAAAGCACCTTATAGAATGGCTCCAACTGAGTTGAAAGAATTAAAAGCACAGCTTGAGGAATTACTTAAAAGGTGCTTTATCAGGCCTAGTGTATCACCGTGGGGTGCACCAGTGTTATTTGTCAGAAAGAAAGATGGGACTCTGCGATTATGTATTGATTACAGAGATCTTAATCAGGTAACCATAAAGAACAAATATCCGTTACCTCACATTGATGACTTGTTTGATCAACTTCAGGGTTCAGTAGTGTACTCGAAGCTAGACTTGAGAAGTGGTTATCATCAGTTGAAAATCAGATCTGAAGATATACCAAAGACAGCTTTCCGTACCAGGTATGGGCATTATGAGTTTATTGTTATGCCATTCGGTTTGACAAATGCTCCAGCTGTATTTATGGATTTGATGAACCGTATCTTCAAACCATATCTTGATTGTTTCGTGGTGGTATTCATTAATGATATCCTTGTGTATTCTAAAACACGAGCTAAGTATGAACAACATCTCAGAGTGGTATTGCAAGTTCTTCGTGAGAAACAATTATTTGCAAAATTCAGCAAATGTGCTTGCTGGTTAGAAGAGGTTTCATTCTTGGGACATGTCGTGTCTGCTACTGGTATTACAGTAGATCCTTCCAAAGTTGAAGCAGTTGTAAACTGGAAGAGGCCAACAACAGTGATAGAGATCCGTAGTTTCTTGGCCTTGGCTAGTTATTATCGGAGATTCATTGAGGGATTCTCCAAGATTGCTACTCCATTGACTAATCTGACTCAGAAAGCTATTTCTTTTTAGTGGAGTGACAAGTGTGAAGCAAGTTTTCAAGAGTTGAAAAGGCGCTTAACTACAGCTCCAGACTTGGCTTTGCCTAGTGGAAGTGAGAATTTCATGGTTTATACCGATACTTCTAAAGAAGGATTGGGTTGTGTTCTGATGCAAGATGGAAAGGTAATAGCTTATGCTTCAAGGAAATTATCTCCTTATGAAAAGAACTATCCTACTCATGATTTAGAGTTGGCTGCGATTATTTTTGCTTTACATAAATGGAGGCATTACATGTATGGAACCAAATTTGAAGTCCTCACAGATCATAAAAGCTTGAAGTACTTGTTTTCTCAGAAAGAGCTTAACATGAGACAACGTAGATGGATGGAGAAATTGAAGGATCATGATTGTACTATCATTTATCATTCAGGAAAGGCAAATGTTGTGGCAGATGCACTGAGCAGAAAGACTTATACTTCTTGCTTGATGATTCGTGAATGGAAATTGCTAGAAGACTTGTGTGATTGGAGTCCTTGTTAATCAAATCATGGAGTTATCCTTGCAAATATAAATGCTACTTCAGACTTACTCCAACAGATCAAAGAAGCTCATGTAACTGATTTTGAATTACAGAAAATTATTAGTGGAATGAATGAAGGAAAGCAACCAGATTTTTCTTTCAACAGTGATGGAATTCTTACCTTTCGAGGAAGAGTTTGCATTCCAGCTGATCTTGATATAAAGAAGAAAGTTCTTGAAGAGGCTCACAAAGCCAATTATACTATTCATTCTGGAAGCACAAAAATGTACCAAGACTTGAAGAAACATTTCTGGTGGAACAACATGAAAAGAGAAATTGCTGAGTATGTGTCCAAATGTTTGACTTGCCAGCAGGTAAAAATGGAACATCAACGTCCAGCAGGTTTGTTGCAACCATTAGAAATTCTAGAGTGGAAATAGGAGCATATTACTATGGATTTTGTGACTGGTTTACCACGTACCAGACGAGGCCACGATGCTGTTTGGGTTATAGTGGACAGGTTGACTAAATCAGCTCACTTCTTGTTTGTTTCCATGGGATATTCATTGTCTCAGTTGGCATCTTTATATGTTCAGGAGATAGTCCGACTGCATGGGGTTCCTGTGAGTATTGTATCTGACAGAGATCCTCATTTTACTTCTCGATTCTGGCAAGCTCTTCAGGGTGCCATGGGTACTAAATTGAATTTCAGTATAACTTTTCATCCTTAATCTGATGGGCAATCTGAGAGACTTATACAGATTCTCGAGGATATGTTACGTGCTTGTGTTGTTGACTTTAAAGGCAGTTGGGATACTCATCTTCCTTTGGTTGAGTTTGCTTATAACAACAATTATCAGTCTAGCATTGAAATGGCTCCTTATGAAGCTCTTTATGGTAGAAAATGTCGATCTCCTATATGCTGGGATGAAGTGGGAGAAGCTAGACTCTTGGGACCTGAAATGGTTCAACAGTCAGTTGAGAGTGTGAAATTAATCAGAGATAGATTACACACAGCTCAGAGTACACAAAAGAGTTATGCAGATCATCGAAGAAGGGGTCTTGAATTCCAGGTAGGTGACTTTGTATTCTTGAAAGTCTCTCCTCGTAGAGGTATAAAGAGATTTGGGAAGAAAGGAAAGTTATCTCCTCGTTATATCGGTCCATTTGAAATTCTTGAAAGAGTTGGAAAGTTGGCTTATAGAGTGGCTTTACCACCTTCTTTATCTGGTATTCATGATGTTTTTCACGTGTCCATGCTTCGCAAGTATATGACGGATGAGTCACATGTTCTTGAGTATGAGGCTATTCCATTTTAGCCTGATTTGTCTTATGAGGAACAACCAGTTGAAATTATTGACTGGAAAGAGCAAGTCTTGCGCACCAAAAGGATTCCTATTGTGAAGGTCCTTTGGAGAAATCATGAAATAGAAGAGGCTACTTGGGAAACCGAGAAAGAGATGCGAGATAAATACTCGAGCCTATTTGAAAATCTTGGTAAGTAAAATTCGTGGGCGAATTTTCTTTAAGGAGGGGAGGATGTAACGCCCATCCTTATTCTTGTTAAATATTTGACTTGCTTGTTAAATTCTTGACTTGCATATTATATGCTAGTTTTACTTGGGTTAATTTCTTAACTGCTTTAGAATATTAAGGTGGTTAAATGTCTAGTTTTGACTTTTGGGTCATTTGTGAAAATATGACTTTAGGGGCCTTTTTGTTAAAAGTGAAACTTAAGGGGCCTAAATGTTATTTTTTGAAAGTTGAAAGTATATCTTGGTTTGCCTTCTTCTCTGAGAGGCATTTTCCCCAAATTTTGTTTACGTTCTCTCTGTCTCAGAAAAGCTAGGGTTTAGGGTTTACCCTATTCTCGACTCCTCGAGTTTAATTACTCCTCTGTTCTCAATTCCGATCCCGGATAAATATTCGTGGTGTTGAATAGAGCGTTTCCTGCCGAACAGAAATAAGTTTCCTTGACTTTGATTTCGGACTAGGTAAGTTATTAGTTCCCCCTTACTTGTAATAACATGCATATATGTTATTCCTGATACTTGTGCTTGTCAATTTCGTGTTTGGGATGATTTTTGTGATACTTGTAATTTTGGGACAAAGGGAGTATAAACATACTGTGTAAAATGATGAAAGAAACTTGAATGTAATGGTTTGAGCTTGTTTAGTACTCCTGTGAATGTTAGAATGTTAGTAAAAAGTATACTCATACGCTTGGGACGGAGAATTGTTAAGCCTGGGAAGAAATTGCAATTTGCTGGAAATTGTACCAGGCGCCCGCCCGCATAGCTACCGAGCGCCCACCTACTTGCCTCATTTTAGAACAAAAGTTCTGTTGAACTTGGGAGCGCGCGCCTGGTATGCGCCGAGCGCCCCCTTGCCCTGTACATTCTTGACCGAGCGCCCGCCTGGTCTGGGCCAGGCGCCCGCCCGCCTGCCTGCCAGAAATCCCCTTTTTGCTTGAACCAATGTTGTTTAAACCCAATCAAGTTAGAATTGTACCAAAGCCTTGAGCCTTAATCTAAGATGTCCTAGTAAGTGTTGTGGAACCTTAGGGGCATCAGAATAATGGTCTTGAACATGAACACTTATAGAATTCAAATGAGAACTTAAGTATAAGAGTAACAACTCTTCTTTATGTCTTGAAAATGCAATAAACAAGCACTAATGTGTTATATGTGTCTTGAAACCAATGTTTGTGCACCTTAAGGGCATTAGAACAATGTCTTGAGCTTAAACATCCAAAGTATAGGATGATGAACTTGAAGTATAAGATGTCTAACTCTTATATATGACTTGAATGTCCGAAGATTGGAATGATAACTCGAGTATAAGACAATAAAATATTGTACATGTCTTGAACATCCATAGAAGTTGATTGAGAACTTGAATATAAGATGATAAAATCTTGTACATGACTTGAAACCAATACATGTGTATGGTAACGAATTTGAAAGTGCTATGAACAAGCACTAACGTGTATGAGAAATGTTCTTGATATGTATTTACAAACATTGCATATAGTTGTTTGATGAAAATGTGACTTCTTGATTACTTGAAGCATGTTTCTTGATGAGCTAATCCACTACTTTTGGATTAGTTCTACTTTCGTAGTTCAAGTAAATACCTACTTGTGCATTCTTGTGTGAGTCCAACTGGCCCTTGCTTGTTCGGAGGTATATAGGTTCACGCTTATCATGAGGCTGGGGCCAAAGTGATAATCGGGGGATCTATGTATCTGCGCTAGTGATAATCGGGGGATCTATGTATCTGCGCTTGACCCCTTACTACAGGCCATAGTAAGGGCATAGCTTCCTTTATTAGAGCAATACGCCTGATACAAGTGAATGCTAAACTCGTGAACACCTCGTGAATCTTGATCTTGGGAATGACACTTGTTACCGGGTCTTCTTATATATACTGCATAAGCAGTTTCTTGTTATTGATTGTGATCGTCACAGCTACAAGCTACGACAGCAATGGTATTCTTGGGAGAAATAAGGAAGTAAGTAATATCCTTTCAAACTTGCTAGCTTAGCCTTATATGCTACTTGATGAGTGGCTTAGCCTCTCATATACTTGTTACTTGATGATATTTGATACATGATTACTTGAGTATCTACTTGAATTGCATGATAACATGTCATGTAGTTGCATCTAATAGCTTACTGAGATTTATCTCATCCCGTTCCTTGTTTATTTGTTTTCCTTAGATCAAAGGAAGGCTAGTGATAGTTCACAGTGAGGCTCGACATAGCTGGGAGCTTTCTACGCAGGTTGTTATTCTTTTGGGGCTTGTGTCCTTTTACACTTTGGTGAGGATGATTTTGTATGGGTTGTATAACTCCTTATTTTGGGGTACACAGTCTTGTATAGTACTTGTTGTCGCTAGACATCTTGTAATGCCAGCTTATGTGCTAGGCATGTCTTCCGCTGTATGTAACCAAGTTTGGTTTTAATTTTCTTGTCTAGAACTCGTGTTGTGAGCTATTTTAGCTCCTTACTCTTGATTATATATATATATATCATGTCAGTTTGTTATAAGCAGATGTCATCTTGTTTCTTGTTAGTTTCTTGTTTCTTGTTAGTCACGCGCACCAGGTTCGAGGTTCTATTAGGGAATCCCGGGACTTGGGTCGTGTCAGAAGAGCTTTGTTTGCTTAATCCCAAAGCTCTGAAGGAAGAAACTGTTTGTTGCCTGGATATTATAAGAAACAACATGTCTTTGAGGCATTCGACGAACACTAACAGAGAGTCTAATAAAGAACCGCAACCCCATTACATAGAGATGATGTTGTTGTTCAAATATGTTGTTTGGGGGATTTAAGTGGGAGATGTGAAACTTTAATGGGTAGATGGATGAGGGAGTTGATGTTACGGGTGTATTTAGTTGAGGGTTAGTATAGACATTTTGATTGATGACATTTTTGAAAGAATATTCTTTACGGGCTTATTCAACAATTATGCGGGTGTGAATAGTAGCACTCTTTGATTAAAGCACAGTGGTTATAAAATAACTTTATTGTTTATGTTTATAACTTTATATTAACCTGTTTTCCTTTGAGAAAAATTTTATTAGTTTATTTTTTTTTAAAAGCAGAATAGTCAGAATTATAGACTAATTAAAATACAGATTCACGGTATTTTTTTTGACAAGCTAGTTACATTTCATTCATTCAAGGCAATTGTCATCGTGTTACAAACTCATATTAAGTCTATTATAGATCTATTGTCTAGTTTAGTACGATTCCTTATTAGAGTTTCACCACGTCAGAACCTATTACAGCGAATGAAACTGCGTCTTCAGAAATCTCTCATAGACGTCCCGCGCCTCTTGCCATAAACGTTTCACGCCATCTGGTAGTTCTCTTGCCATAAACTAGGGATGGCCAAAACCGGTTCCGGTTCGGCATATGGGTAACCCTTAACCGGCCCGTGCTTACCCCGGTTCCGGTTCCGGTTTGGCACAATCCGGTTCCGGTTCGGTCCGGTTCCGGTATGGTTCCGGTCCCCCCCTTTAAAATTATTGAAAAACAAGGGATTTTCGGTCCGGTTCCGGTCCGGTTCGCCATTTATGTGAACCTGAACCGGCCCAGATAACTTACGGTTCCGATTATTCCAGTTCCGGTTTATTCCCCGATTTGCTCCGGTTCCGGGCTTTTCCGGTCTGATTCCGGTTCCGGTCCGATTTGACCATCCTTACCATAAACGTACAACTTACTACCTCCACTTAAATGGAAGCTTTACCCACCCACTAAGATACCATTTACCTTGGTTTAGATCCACAATATTAACATGGCCCAATAGTCAAACCTCCATTTTCTGCCTGTCATCGTCTGTCGGTTACAACCGCCGTTAATCAACACTCAACAACCTTCACACAAAACAAAACAAAACACTTGCAAAATCCCAACGCCGTTAGATAAAGATTGACGCCATCAGATTTCCTCCCATCCCCTCCCTCCTTCTGTCTTTATCACTTCCATCTTCATGCCTTCTCTATCAAAACAATAGTGTACATATTTTACTCACAAATTGATTGATTTTTCTCCACCCAATCGCCGGAAGTTTGTCCACTTCACTTCCGACGACCGTGATTCAAGTCATACCGGATGTTTTGCAGTTCAGTTCAGTTTCCGACGATCGTGATCGGAGTTCATCATGTTATCATCATCAACAACAACATCTTCCCCGATCATACCAGCTTTGTTATTGCTCATCTCCATCCCAACCCTTTTCCTTCTTGCCCCACGAATCCTTCCTCCACGCCGTCAACCTGTTTCACTTCCCGACGAACTCGACGACCTCTCCCTCCTCCGCCGTGCCTCCGCCGAGTCATATACTAATCGCCACCAATCACGTCCGTCTTCTAAATCCCGTCTCGGCTCCACCAACCCTAATCCCAAAATCGCGTTTCTCTTCCTCACCAACTCCGACCTCCACTTCTCTCCGTTGTGGGAACTCTTCTTCAACTCCTCCCAATCCAATCGCCATTTGTTTAATCTATACGTTCACGCTGACCCCACCGTCAAAATCAACCCACCAGGAGGCGTATTCAGTTCCGATCGGTTCATCCCGTCGAAGAAAACCCACCGCGCCTCCGCTTCCCTCATCTCCGCCGCTCGCCGCCTCCTCGCCACCGCACTCCTCGACGACCCGGGAAACGCATTCTTCTCTCTCATATCCCAGCACTGCATCCCACTTCACTCGTTCAAATTCGTTTACGACACCCTCTTCGAAACCAAATCCCACCAAGTAGCCGAATTGGGGAAATTGAATTACCGGAGCTTCATCGAGATTATTTCAATGACCGACTATCTCTGGGACAGATACAACGCGAGGGGAAAGAACGCGATGATGCCGGATGTACCCTTTGACAAATTCCGGGTCGGGTCACAGTTCTTCACACTCACCCGACGGCACGCGCTTCTGGTTGTCGGAGATCGGAGGTTATGGAGGAAATTCAAATTGCCTTGCTTCAACACTGAATCTTGTTACCCGGAAGAGCATTATTTTCCAACGCTATTGTCAATGGAGGATCCAAAAGGGTGTACTCACTATACATTGACCCGTGTAAATTGGACCGACAGTGTTAATGGCCACCCACACACGTACCACCCGCCGGAGGTTTCGCCGGAGCTGATTTATGAGCTTAGGCAGTCCAATTTTACCATTCCATATATGTTTGCCCGGAAATTCTCGCCGGATTGCTTGCAGAAGTTGTTAGTTTTGGCGGATAATGTCCTTTTCCGGGAGTAAATTTTGATTGCTGGTGAGTTCAATCTATTTTACTTTCTTCTCTCTTAGAAAATGATTCCTATTCTTGATTTTTCTGCGTTACAGATTATTCTGAGTCGAGTATGTTTGATGGATCATGCTTCACTCTCTTGTACAGTTTGATTCAACTTTCACTAGTATTTTAGGTTAATTTTAGTATACAAATTGAAAATCTAAAAATTGTTATCGGTTATATTATTAACATTGAGATAATTGATTTTTTTCTAAATTTTGCCACTGAAAAAGTTTAAATTCACCACTAAAAAGTGAGATTATCAAACTTCCATTACATCGATAAAAAAAAACAAATCGCGCTATTTATTTTAAGATAGAGGTACTATTATTATTTTTCAAATAGGTTATTATTTGAGGCAAAATAAAAAAGAGAGTATAACTGTGATATATTTTAAATAAGGGTGAAAAGAGATGACAAAAACTTGTGTGATACGGTTTCACTCGGGAGACATATCTTATTGAGAGATTAAATGGTTTGCACCCTTACTAATGGGGCGAGGCAAAGCCCATTTTCCTTTCGTCAAGATCCGTTTCATGTGTGAAACCGTCTTACACACGACTTCCCAAAAGAGATTAGCTTGAGTTTGGTTATCCGTCTTTTCCAAATTTCTGATCTTTCTCTGTTCTTTAGTTGTTACTCATTTGAAACCAAATAGCATAATTTTATAATAGGATCCACACCTTTTTAAGTAGGTTTGTGATTTTTGTGTGTATTTCATTTAATCATTTATTTATTTTATTTTATTTTTTTGCGGGGTAGGGGGGGGGGGTGGTAGTTAGGTTTTGAATGAAAGGTTTGTGTTGATAAATTGGAACTTCCATCTTCAATTTTCTATTTTCTGGTATATAAATGGAAAAATGAAATCACAACAACATGATAAACTCTTGCAACTCATCTGAAAAAGACTCTTTTAGCATGTTCTTTCTTAATGTGTTGTCGGTAAGTTAATGTTTGGTAGAAATTAGTAACCGAAATATGATGTCTTCTTCAGTTTATGTTTGTAGATACCTTACCAAATAGTTCTTGCAAGCCTTGGAGATGCCTTTTTCTCTTTTTATTTTCATTTTTCCTTGCTATCACTTGAGATAAAAAACTAGTTATTGAGATTGTTGCAACCAGTGTTCTAAAAGTCGGGGCCTACGCGCTAGGCGTTCGTGAAACGCCTTGGTCCCGCCTCGGATATTATAACTATCTCTGAGTTATCGGCCCTGCCTAGATCCCGTCTAAGCCCCGCCTAGGTGCTAGGCCCAGATGCGACGCATAGCGACCGCCTAGCGCTTTTTAGAACCTTGGTTGCAAATTTGCAATACTAGTATTCACCCTATGCCATGTTTCGCTGTTGATGAGGACCTATTTAAAAAGAAGAGAAAAGTAGGGGGTGACTGGTAACTTGTAAAAGTTTGGTGACTAACTTGAAAATAAATGAAGATTAGGGGCTAAATTGTCAATTTAAACTTCTAGGACAGATTTGAAAATAAGAAAAGTTCAACGGCGTAAAATATAACTTCTGAAAATCCTTACACACAATGCTTAGTAGTAGGATTAATCTCCACCGCTCTTTGTTGTTCTGTTTATAGTAATGTGTATTTTGTGTAAGAAGATATCTACGCGAGTAGAGCAAATCATCATTGGTAACTTGTTTTTACTTTTATCCCTTTCAGTTTTGCACACATTCTGACGGCGGAGACGTGAAAATTAAAATTATGAGTTGTTTGATCGGAAGGAATACCACGAGGAGTTCCGTGTAGGCTCGGAATCAAGTCAGCTACAAAGTTGATGAGAGCCAACTCTCATTAGTTCATTCATTGATTTCCCAACATGATCACGATCGAAATTACTAGTACTTGGGTACCTTTGTACATTACATACCCAATCTGTTGTTGTAGTATTATTCACCACCCTTAAGAGTTCTTTATGGATGGGATGATCCTAACACTAAGCAGCAATGTTAGGTTTCTACCTGTTGTGTTAATGGCTTTTAGGGATTTTTTTTTTTTTTTTTGCCCCATTTGGCTGCTTCTTTAAAAAAAAAAAATCCCCCTTTTTTAGTGGCTTCTTCTCAGTTTTATGCTATACTAGTTTGTAATCAAAACTGGATTTTGAATAATACAGTACATTCTATCTGTTAGACCAAAATAAGAAAATAGCAAAAACAAAAGGATAGGTTTTGGGGGAAACTAATTTTTTCAAAAGTTATAAAAAGTCCACTTTTTAATATTAATATTACCCTTAAACCCTATAAAACATGACTTTTTATAATTTATGGAGGAACTAATTTTCCCCTAAACTTTGTGCAAATAAAAATACTAAATTCACACGCAAGAACACAAGATTTTATGTGGTTCGCCAACTTGACTATGTCTACTGGTGGAGGGAGAGAATATTATTATCATTTTGTAATCACACATACAAAACTCTAGTGCACAAATTATTGATTACTATACTAATTTCTGATTGCGGAAACCCTAAATTTATAATTATAGATTTAACTTCTTGAAGTTATCTAGTTGATTATGTTAGGAGAGAGGATAGTATTTATAATTTCCTAAAACACTAACCATAATCTAACAAGGAAATAACAATCCTTGTTCTTGATGAATAAGCAAACAACAGGTCAAACAAAGCCCAAACAATCTTCGGTCCGTTGACTCTCAGCGGCACAGTCGTGCCCTTGATCTGGCACGGCCGCGCATTTTAAGCCGTAAGGGTTGTTCCTCAAACTTGGTTGACGCATCACGGAAGCGATATTATTCGTGATTAGCGCACTAAACACAAGAGTTCACAAGCGATGAACCCTCAAACACAATAACCCTGGAATCCACCAGAGAAAACCTGGAATCCACCAGAAAAGAGAAGAAATTCTCCTTGAATAAAATTCAATTGATAAAATAAAAGTTGTCCCCTAGAACAATGAAAGAAAGAGTATTTATACTACTAACAACTAACAAAACCCTAACTTAACAAATACCCAAAATAACCTAATTGTTTAACACGCATAAAACAAAAGACGCAGACTTAAAAATCTGCACTGCCGCCGAACACGGTCGTGCCAAGTACTCCGCATGCCTCAACCATTCTGGCGATTTTCGGCACGGTCGTGCATAGCTTTCGGCACGGTCGTGCGTGATTGATCCGGGCGGATCGCTGGTCTGGTCCGGGCGGATCTGCTCGTCTGGTCTCCTACATCAGTCACCCCTTCTTCAAAAGAACTCGTCCCCGAGTTCATCTCCGAAGCTTGGAAAAATATTTTGAGTAGATCGACTCCTTAAGCACAATTCGATGCAAAACGAATTTTCCACAATAAATAATCAAACCTTCATTATTTGATTCTCGAATTGTCACTTTTGAAACTGAATCTTCAACCAGGGACAGAAAATAATTACTACTCTCCTCTCCATTGAAAACTTCGTTCAATATTTGTAGATCCTGATTCGTGGATTTGACTGCCACTAAATCTTCTCCATTTGAATCTGGATCTTTCCCTTCAATCAGATCGACGCGGTGGAGACTTTCCCCGCGACTTCTTCTTCAGCACAATTTTTGCTATTCTGCAACAATACTTCGAATTGAGCCCGACGTTCTTCTTCAGCACGTTCATAAACTGCAGATCTACGCGCTTCCAGTTTCTAAATTTGGACAGTGTAGCGATCGGCTTTGTCAGCATAAAATTGGGCTTCCTTCCTATGTCACTGCCTAAGCACTCGCTCCCTTGCTCCTCGATTAAGATCTTTGATTGATTTATATTTCTGCACACGTCGATCATGCTTGTCAGCTTCGTCGAGTTCTTCGTCCTCTAACTCTAGGAATATTTTTTCCTGTTGTCGAGCACGATCTAATCGAAGATTGATTTTGTCGTGACCCCGACCCCGCGGGCCCGGAACTCGCGATCTGGACGTCGACTCTAAAACCAAAACTATGAAATACGAAGTTAAAAATTCCATTTGATACCAAAAGGTGATAACAAAAGGTTTTACAAATCCAAGATTAAATCAACAAAGTGCATCTAACATAAGCTCCACAGCTTAAACCAAAAGAATAAAATATACAATTCTTAATGACGTCAATAATGGTAAAACTATCCCCAAAAGGTTATACATTTAAATAATGTAAACCGATCCATAACAACCTACCCCAAAATCTCAATCCCCTCGACGTCCTCTTCGATCCGCGAACCCTAATCCTTTTCCTCCTGGGGGGGGGTTAAGGAAAAACAAAGATGGAAATAAACGGGGTGAGATAAAGTCTCAGTAAGTTACTAATGCAACTACATGACATGCTATAATGCAATAAGCAATAAACAATGATAAATATCACATAGCATGAAACAATTAACAGTTAACAGATAGCAGCGGAAAGTAAACACATAACAAAGGATATTAGCCAAGGTTTCCCAACTGATAGAACCAATAAAGGGTCGCTGCGCAGCTTCAACAATCCACCAATCCATATCTTCACAGTAGCATAAAAGCCGAAGAGAAAACCCCGGTCAGAAGCGACCAATCAACCCATCAATCAAACAAACCATCTTCATAGTAGCATAAAAGCTGAAGAGAAACCCGGTACCGGAACCAATAACAATGATAAAGTGCCACAAGGGGCGGGAGCCATGCCACAAAGTCATGCTCCAAAACGATTAGCTAGAATACCCACAACGGAGCTAGCTCATCCCAACCAAGGCCAATCTGGATGAGGACAGAAGGACCAATGGGCGATGCTATACTGGACTTGGCTCGTGCCATTATAGCATTACCCATTGCCTGACTCGATACACAAATAACCAGCTGGACTTTCAATAATGCTAAGTGATGAATACTAGCTTTGTAAACATAAAAAGGGTTCCAAAGTAGGGAACCATACCAATTAATCACCAATAAAGATGCAAATGATTACTCAAGAAGAGTTCAACAACAATAACACAAGGAGTTTCTCATAAAAGAGTCCAACAACATTGACCATTAAAACATAATGATTCCAAGACAAGGCACGTACCAAATACATCCTAAATATTATACCCACAAGTTAGTCATAAAGAGCACAACCCAAACGGTCGCTCCCTAATGGCACAATGGCTATTACCAAAATGACCATAAACATTTACTCAAAAGATATACTAGGACTATGAACTCAACCATCTCATCACACCTGGAATTCCAAATAAGAAGTCCGAACGACTACATCTTTAGGTTAATCAAACCGTAGATACCCAATTGCCAATTCACGCTTTATCTCCGTTCATAACGAACCCATTCTAAACACCCCAAACGAATCCGAAAGGTTACCCTTATTAGAACATGATCACGCCAGGACTAAACCCTACACCTTGGTGTTCAATAACAACCCTCTAGGTACTATAGGACATCGCCTAAAACCTAGGCCAAGTCTTACGCGAAATTCAATTCGGTTGGAACAAATACAAATACATCATAAGATGCCCATACAATACTTGATCAAATTATATAACACTATTGTTCACAAAGGAACCAATTTTAATTACTAAAGTGTTCCACGATGTTATCTTAAGTTAATTAGAATAAATAAACTTAAACTAGATAAGCCTTAAGTCTTAAACCAAGGAAAAGGGAGAATTCTGAACCAGGGGGCGGGCGGGCGCCTGGTAGGGGGCGGGCGGGCGCCTGTTTCAACAGAAGGTTTGGCCAACAGGAAAGGGTATGCAGGCGGGCGCTCGGGTCAAGGCGGGCGGGCGCCTGGTCTGGATTCCAGCCGGGAAAACAGAGCTGGGTTCCTTAAGTTCTTACCCATTTCTCACCACACTCAAAATCAAACACAATCAATCTCCCGCCAAGCCTAAATATGAACCACAACAACTTATAACTAGGAGGAGGACCTAGATAACATCATTTATCAACCAAGATTAAGGTTTAATCCCAACTTTTATCAAAACACCATTTTCAATCAAAACTCAAAATAAATTCCCAATAAATTCAAAACTCAATCAAACTTCGAATATAACACATCAAACATCATATAAACATGATATGAACATTTTAGCACCAAAATGGGGGAAAAGTAACTTACCCGGATTTTCTCAAAGGTGACGGAACTCGAAATTTCTTGGCTTCCTACGATCCTATTGACGATCTAAACACATTTCACGTTTTAAGAAATGAGAGATTACAAGGGGAAGATGAAGGAAATTAAGAGAGAAGGAAAGGGAGAAAATGCTTACCTTTCTATGAAGAGAGAGAGAGGAATGGGCTGGGAATGGGAGGGAGTGAGGGAGAAGATGAGTAGGGAGGGAGTAATTAAAATGATTTAAAGAACTTACACTTAGGCCCCCTCCTCACTCTACATACAAAACTTACACTCCCCACTTACAATTAAGACCCAACAATACTACACTAACCCAAATAAAATGCTAGGCGTGAATTATTATAACTCATAAATTATTAATTAAGTAATAATTTAAATACATAATTAAGCAAATAAATAAATAATAATTATTTATCACCAAATAAAATAGAGCCTAGTTTTCGGGTCGTGACAGATTTCATGAACATCCTCGTCATCAGAACTGGAAACCCCATCATCCCGTTTTTTTGCCCTTTAAGGACGTCGTATCGGATCAACCCTGTCTCTCTCACCATGATGGTTTTGATTAACATTTTGACCCTGTTGAACAGCTACCAACGCTGCAATCTGCGTTGCCAAGGCAGCAATAGCGGTGGTTATGCCATCGATATCAGCCTTTGTAGCATGATCCCCCATAATACTTCAGTGACGAAAAGACAGGATATGGCCTGCTCTGATGCCAACTGTCGCAGCACGGAAGCGATAGTATTCGTGATTAGCGCACTAAACGCAAGAGTTCACAAGCGATGAACCCTCAAACACAATAACCCTGGAATCCACCAGAGAAAACATGGAATCCACCAGAAAAGAGAAGAAATTCTCCTTGAATAAAATTCAATTGATAAAATAAAAGTTGTCCCCTAGAGCAATGAAAGAAAGAGTATTTATACTACTAACAACTAACAAAACCCTAACTTAACAAATACCCAAAATAACCTAATTGTTTAACACGCAAAAAATAAAAGACGCAGACTTAAAAATCTGCACTGCCGCCGGACACGGTCGTGCCCTTTTGTTGGCACGGTCGTGCCAAGTACTCCGCATGCCTCAACCATTCTGGCGATTTTCGGCACGGTCGTGTATAGCTTTCTGCACGGTCGTGCGTGATTGATCCGGGCGGATCGCTGGTCTGGTCCGGCCGGATCTGCTCGTCTGGTCTCCTACATCAATGGTCGTGCTCAGGATCCTCCACGGAAATGCAGATCATGCCAACTGCACCCATCCTTTTTCCTCATCTTGCATGGTCGTGTCACCTTGTGTCCTTGCCCGTGCCAAATTCAAAACCCCAGGAATTACTCTGATTTGCTCCTCTATTCATGCCTCCATCGAGCTACGATTCAAAGGCATATTCTTAAATAAAACACTTCCATTTTGGGGTTGTCCTAATTCGAATGGGACACCCAAAATGGAAATTTGTCCTAATTCGAATGGGTCCCATTATATATATATATATATATATATATATATATATATATATATATATATGTAGGTGCTCAAATGAAAACCTAAATATCGTGAGAACCGTGAAAACTTAATGTATCCAAATGATGTATCCAAGTGCACATTGAATACATTAGTTTTTACTTAATGTATCAAAGTAATGTATCCACTGATGTATCAAAGTCAAGCAATGTATCTAATGATGTATCCAAGTGAACCATTGGATACATTAGTTTTTTTTTTTTTTTACCTAATGTATCCAAGTTCTCACGGTTCTCACGATATTTAGGTTCTCACAGGAGCACGCCCATATATATATATATATATATATCCTTCTTTGTTTGACTATTTTCCACATTTCATCAATTTCAAAAATGGGGAGTTAATTCGTAATGGATGTTAAGTCATGTTTTATCACATGACAAAATCCGTTAAAACATTAACTATTTTAATGGGGTGACGGCATTGCAAAAAATCAGAATTTGAATAGAGACATTAAAAAAGGTGACATCAATAACCACATTTGAAACACATGTATTGGTAAGTGACCAAAATATGGATTTTACCTTAAACCAAAAAAATAAAAATAAAAAAAACAAATATGAAAGTTGCTCAAAATGAATTGGGTTTATTCCTTGTGGCCCCTCCAATATTCTCAATTTATTTAAGAAGAAAGACCAATTATCGTTATTCTTTCAAGACATTTTATCTTAAAATCAAATGCCATAGAAGTCCCTCTCCCTCAGTGCTTTCCACTTACTAAAACTGTTAAATAACAAAAATACCTCATGTGTCCAACATTCTCTCTCTAGATTCCCTCCACTCCTTCATTTTCATAGACGCCCTCCACCCACTGTTGACCTCACCCAACCTCCGACCGCCATCCTCTTTCCCACCTCCTCATATAAAGATGATTTTTCTCCCTGTAAAACCGACTCTATGTCCTCCCCCCTCCTTCAATAAATCCGCCTTTTTTAGATGGGGAGGGAGGAGGTAATTTGAGTGTTACAATGTTTCATTAATCGAACAGGGGCCTTAAGACAATAAACATTCTTCGATGTGGACCAGAAAAATAAAAATATTAAAATTGTCATTATAAAAATTGAGTTTATTTTGAGGGGCTTTAGATAAATAATTCCAATTAGAGTTTGGAACTTGGAAGAGAGGATGGGTTATTTTGGGAAGCATACTCGGTACATATATTGCGCGTGTACTTAAGAGAACAAACCGGTGTTATAAATAGCAACATTCCGACTGAATCTCGACTCGGTTTTCTCGTTCGCAACAACGAACTAAATCCTACAAAGATGGAGAAGCAGGACATGAACTGGAGCGAACAGGTGGAGGACCTTGTTGATGGAGGAGACACTGACAATGCCATCTCTCTCCTTGAATCGATCGTATCCAATCTCCAAACCCTAAATTTCTCAGACGAATCTCAACTCCAATTGTCGTCTGCTCTATCCGACTTAGCCAAACTCTACTCCTCCAATGGCTTCTCTCTCAAAGCTGACGATGCCCAATCTCGTGCTCAACTTATCAAACTTCAATCCACCACACAATTTCACAAGTCAGTCCCTTTTCCTCCCTTCCCACCAATTTAATGAACAATGTTTTTTTTTTTTTTTTTTTTTTTTTTTTGATGTTGGTTGCCTTTTTTCAGCTGTTCAGATTCTAAAGAAGATGGTGATGGTGGTTCACATGATCAAGCCTCATCTTCTTGTAATGATGGGAATTTTGAAGATGGTTTGTATTCTTTACCACATTGATGCCTCCTTTAACTTGTTTACTCCATCCGTCCCAAAACGATCTTCCTGTTTTTATGTTGTTAATACGGACATACTTTGAGTAATTATTTTAAGTTAATTACTTATCATAATGAACATCTAAAAATTGTTATTGGTAGTATTTATAATGGTGTATAAATAACAAGTTTTAATCTTTCATTTGGATGATTAAATTAAGCTAAAGTTATTGCTCAAATGTATTAAAAACAAATAAAGCAGAAAGATCTTCGGGATGGAGGAGTATGATCTAAAGATACATAATCATAGCCCTGGCGTGTTCCTTTGTACTCTAAATCTTGAATTTTGATTGAATTTAGAAGAATGAATTGGAATTTCCAACTCAGTGTTTTGGCAGCACCTGTCACTGTGTCCTGGATGTAAATTATGTCCGACAAGTACAGAAGTAATCTCATAATGATGAACACACCCTTTTGAGATTGATTGGCATAGGATAGGATAATTGAGAGCGACCTATTAATTTTCACAGTCGGTTTAAGGGGACTTAGTGATGGACGAATGTAATTTGGAAGGATGTCTCTAGTTGAACGACATCGGGGGTTGATCGTTTGTTGTCTTCAATTGAATAATTAGCTGAACTGGATAAGGATGTGAAGTTTCATCTACCTGTTCTTTTCTCTTCAGTTGTATGTTTGTTTTTGTGCACATCCACGTGAGCGGTTGTGGAGTGTTAGTTGTAATTAAGCACATCCCTACGTTGGGCCCTTAACTTTCTATTTTTAAACGAAATTTATATTCGAGGTAATTTCATGATCATATGAAATGCAGCCTGTTCCCCATGTCTACTCACTTTTGGACTGTCCAACTTCAAAAGTAACTTTCCCATTTGGGCCGTCCCTTTTCAACCAATTGACTCTACTAACTTTCCTTTCACGTGTAGTTTGATTAAAATGTTCCCTCCTTATTATCAATTCAAATGTTATGAAGGGCACTTACCTTTTTAGTTCTTATAATTTGTCTCGATCATATTTGTCGAAAAGCGATGAGTAGTCAAACTTGGATAATTATTATTATCATATTGTAGTACCACCTCGGTCCCAAAAATGAATGTCCAAAAAAAAAAAAAAAAAATCAAATTTGCGCTTCGTCAAGAGAAAATTTGAAATTTTTTTGGACATTCATTTTGGGACAGAGGGAGTAATAAAATATCCTTTTAGATGTTTGCTTGATGTATTATAATGTGATTGACATATGGAATTTCGCAGATTGGGAAGCTGTAGCAGATCTAGCACCAGATGAGTTACTGTCTCCGCAATGTTTACCAGATTTATCAAAAGTCCCTTTGAAAGAGACAGAAGTTCAAACCTCCAAGAGGCGTGGTAGAGGAAATTTCTCTTACCAGAAGAACGGCCTGTATAGTTCTGCGAAATCTGATGGGTTTGTTGATGATTTGGAAAATGAAGATGCCTCACATAGTTCAGAAGGAGATGCGGGAATAAGGAAATGTATGCTATTTATGTTCAATTATCATTTAATTTCAATGCGTTTGCACTATATAAGTGGTCATGTTTGGCAGTTAATGGTTCTTTTCAAGGGATGTCCATATATGATTTGAAACGGGATTGAGCTGAATATGTTGATGGTAGGAGCACTAGGAATTGCATTAAAGAGATGAAGACTAGAAAGGGGTTCTTTGTTACGAATCGTAGAGTAATGAAGGAGGAATTTGTTGATTTCTTTATGATTTTTTTCGAGGGGATTAAAAAACACTGATGATCGAAGTATGATTAGAATTAGATTGGGAAGGATAAATGTAGTTGGCTTGAAAGAATATTATTAAGGATAGTACTAAAGCGTGGCCCATTGGCTTACCATGTTTTTTTTTTTTTTTTTTGTGGTTTTCTCAAATTTTCACGGGAAGGATAAACGTGGAACATTAGCTTTGGGAATGTATTGATTTCATTTTTTTTCCCAAATTCTAGAAATGTTTTTGAGGATTCATATAAATCAGTTCAATTGAGTGTTGGGGTGCTAATCTTAGCTGGCATTGTATTTCTGAGGTGACTATCTTGTTTGCTGTAGAGTGCAGTAGTTTCCTTTTCTTTATATAGGGATAGGAGGTAAACTTAGATCTTTTTCTTCTGGATACTGTTGTTGAGGTGGTTAGTATAAGATTGTTTACTAAATATATCCATATACTACCTTCCCTTACTCAATATTACCCCCATTCCGAAAAGACAGTCCGATTTGACTTTTGATGGTCAACACAAGTGAACTTTGACCAAACATTAGTGTCAATCTATTCATTCACGTGTTAATATTATAAGCCATGATTGCTCCATGATATTTATGGCCTTGATATAATTGAGGTTTATTAAAAATGATGACAGAACAGAACTTCATTTTAATCAGACTGTATGAATGCTATAATCCATGAAAGAACGTACCCGCTTATACTTTTTTTTTTGTGTGTGTGGTTGCAGTGAAGTATGGTACACGGCATGTTCTTGTTCTGGCTGGCTTTCCACCAAGTATGAGGACAACTGACCTTGAGAAGCTGTTTGTAAACTTCAAAGACCAGGGAGTTGTAATTCGCTGGGTTAATGATACGACTGCACTTGCAGTGTTTAGAGCTCCATCAGTCGGTAATTTATTTGTTACCAGCTTTCTGAACATCTATTATTCTGATTTTATTTTTCAGGAGAGACAACATTCACATACTTCCTCTGTCCCTGAAAGATAGTCCCACTTTGACTTTCATGTCAACTCAATTGAACTTTGACCATTATTTAATGAAAATCCAATTATACCTATGCAGTTATAAGTATTGTTATTGATAGTATTTGTAATGGTGAAGCAATTTGCATAGTGATATTCAGATTTTTATTACATAACGGTCAACATTCAATTGAGTTGATCATGAAGTCAAAGTGGGACTATCTTACTGGGACGGAGGGATTATTATACATCTATGCTAAAGAGATGTGTTTGGAAGTTGTTATCTTGTTTTTGTGGCTAGCAACCCCACCATTTTACTGCTTTATGAGGCGTTTGAAAGTGGTATTGGCTTTTGTGTGGACTTAGCAAGGATCAAATTAAGCTGAAGGGGGTATACAAGTAGATAGAAATTTTAGGTTATAATTTATTAATGATTGGAGGCTGAACATTTTCTTCTATCTTTTGGTGAACGTAGTCTTAATTGGAAAAAGAATAATTCTTAATGCTCTGTTTATTTAGTCTCAACAAAAACATTCATACATCTCTTTTAGTTGATTAAAATTTGTATAAAAATTGATTATTCCCATGAAATAAAAAATGACACTGTCAATCACAATCTTTAGTATTTCATTAGAATAATCAAATTTTCATAAAATATTACTCAACATTCAGTTGAGTTGATCACTAAATCAAAACTAAACTTTATTTCCGTGAGGGAGGGACTAGGCTCAGTGTCATTATGTTAATAAAAAATGGCTCAGTAAAAACAGTTATCTATGGTTGATTAAACAAATCCACTAACATCTGATGCTGCAATTCTGAAATATATAAGAACACGGTAGCAACAACACACCTGGTGAAGAATTTCTTCATTAGATTTTCATATGAGCATTGAGGCTACAATACTGGTATTTTGCCTACCCATCTTATATGCTCTTATGCTGTAAAAACGATAATTATCATCAATTCCCCTTGATTCAAGGGAAATTGATGAAGTGGATAAGAAATCTACCATATGAATTAGCGGAAAAGACACAAGATACTAAAACATACTCCCTCCATCCCAAAATGATCTTCCCACTTTTTTTGTCTATGAATAAACTTTGAGCAATAATTTTAGATCGATTTAATTATCTTAATTAAAATCTAAAACTTGTTTTTGATAGTTTTGTTGATGGTGTATCAATCACAAATTTCAGATTTTCATTAAGAATTAAATCAACCTAAAATTATTGCTCAATGTTCATTCATAGTAACGACAAAAAATTGGGAAGATCATTTTGGGACGGAGGAAGTACTAAAGACCATAACTAAGGACTCGGTGCAGCTTGCCAGTCTCTTGCCAGTTTGATCGGCACTCAAATAAGGCCCCAGAACTTTCCCTAAGCCGTGCCCACTGGGACGGAGGGAGTATCTATTTGTCTGCTTTGTCTTTAATCCCTTAAAACTTCTGGATCAGCTGATGTTTGATCTTGAATTAAGAGGTTTCCGTTCCATTGGTCTTAAGCCTGGATTTCCACTTGCACTGATTCTTCATTTTTCCTATATTAATCTGAATTCTCTCTGCCCAGTATGTGTCCTCTAGCTTCTTTCCTTTCTCCAAATGTATGCCAGCCAACCATTATGGAGTAACAGATACTCGCTCCGTCCCAAAATGAATGTCCATTTCTCATTCAAGGGGAATTAATGGAAAATTGGAAAAATAATAAATTTTCTTGTTATTTACTTCTTAACTTCTGTATGTCTTCCGTTTGCGTTTGTTCTATTGCTGATAACTGCAGCTTCATTCATCACTTCGTCTACATAGCATGGTTTGCTAGCGTGTTGAGGGTAATTATGAATTGTTAGTCGCTTGTCCCTCTAAATATTGATGTTGCAGTTTCAGTTTGATATCCGGCCAAAACTTGGTAATTATACATGATTATGATTAAGGTGCAGAAATTGAAAGTGAGCAAGATATGCTTTGCAAGTCAGTGAATAAGATTTTACCATGTTTCCACCAATCACCAAATAATTCTTCTCTAACCCAATATGCTCTTGTTAATGATATTTGTCCAACACTAGATTATACTCCCTCCGTCCTGAAATGATCTTCCCACTTATTTTGCTGTTAGTAGGAAGGTACATTGAGCAATAAAATTAGGTTAATTTTTTTTTTTTTTGAAGGAAAGGTTAATTTAGTTTTCCTAATGAAAATTTAAATCTTGTTATGGATACCACCATTATGAATACTTTCAATAACAAATTATTAAATGTTCATTAGGATAATAAGTTAATTTAAAATTATTGCTCTGAGTACCTTTGTATTGATGACAAAAAAATGAAAATCATTTAGGGACGGAGGGATTAAATCCAATGATGGGTGATAGGATTTTCAGTACCAATTTGCAATAAAAAGAGAGGAGGAAACAACCGTAACCAGTCTTTATTTTGAGTGACTTCAAGTAGTTCGCTTTCCGTTTAGTCGATACTCCCTCTGTCACAAATAGACGTTCCCACTTTCTTTTTTGTTTGTCCCAAAAAGAAAATCTCATTTCTAATTCTTTGCATGATTCCTACGTTTATTACGGGGTAGAAATGGAAAGAAACATATATCACTAAGTTGTTTGAAAATTTGAAGTGTGCTACATCGTTATGGGACGGATGTAGTAAGTCAGGCCATTTGAGTTTGAGATCGTTATATGAACTCCAATTTTGTGTTTATTCTGCAACAATATTTGTTTGAAATAAAATTTTCTTTATTCTTGAGTCTTTTGTCTTCCTGGAGGCTGGAGTTGTAATCAGTTCTATATCCATTCTAAAATCGAATTTGATTTGAGTTCAATGGACGACGTAAAATGCATTCAGAAACTTCTGTTAATTAATCATTTCAATCTTTTAATGCAGCTCTTGAGGCATGTAACTGCATTCAGTGTCCGTTTACTATACGTGTGCTTGATGAGAATGATGAATTCTTGAGCTCCATTCAAGATAGAGGTAATATGATTCTGCTTTCACTCTTTATTTTCTTTTTAAACATTACAATTATTCATCATGTTTGTTCCTTTCTTTTCCATCCACTCGATGTTTCTTCCTTCAGTTTAGTTGTCCACTTAACTAAGCTGGAATGCCAAGCTCTATTCTACTCCCTCTGTCTCAAATAGTTTGTCCCATTTTGACTTTATAGTCAACACAAATGAATTTTGACCAAACATTGATGTCGATTTAATCATCCTAGTAATTCTAAATATTGTAATTGAGAAATCTTTTTAAGTGATTTATCAATAACATTTTTTTATAACATTGTGATCACTAGATTGACACTAATGTATGATCAAAGTTAACATGTGTTGACCATACAACAACAACAACAACAAAAACACCAAAGCCTTAGTCCTAAAATGATTAACATGTGTTGACCATAAAGAGTCAAAATGGGACAAACATTCCGGGACAGAGGGAGTATTAAATTATTAAAAGGGGTTTGTGTAAACAAAATTGATCTTAGGTCATCATAAAAACTACAATAAGTCCCTGACAGAAGGTGGTATTTGCCAATAAAAACACAACATTTGGTATTTTACCTTAGGGTCCCTGAGTTGAAATCAATTTCACCAATAAATCCCTCACACTTTTTAAATGGCAAAATTACCCTCTGCTATATACCACGTTGTTTACCCCTCTTCTCCCCCAAATCTAAACCCTACCCTAGCCCCCTCTCTCTCCCTCTCTCTCTGCGCCTCCCCCTATGAAGACCGCCCCTGTCGCACCTTCCCCTCCGGCGACGTCTTCCCTTCCCCTCCGGCACCGTCTCCCCTCCGCCTCCCCCTCTGGCATCGTCACCCCTTCCCACACCCGCCAAATCGTCTCCCACCGCTCAGCCTCACCTGCTTCTTATTCGGCGCCATCGCACCTTCTTCTGCAACGACTTTGGTATTCTCCAAAAAGGCGTATGCAAGAACGGCTTCACCGGCCAAATTATCAGTTTGAAATTTTCGAATTTCTCCTCTTTCTCCAATGGCGTTCATGTTCAGATTTGGAATTTTCATATTTCTTTCTTTTCTCCTTCTTGAACCATCTATAAACTGTTCTCTCCACCCTCAAAATGAGGCTGGGAAAGGGGGAGTTGCCCTTGATGCCAAAAGTGGCCTCTCTTTTGGTACTCTGTAAGGTGAATTTGAAGATGCATTAGGGGAAGATAATCTAGGGACTTCAGTTTCTAGTTCTGAAGAAGATGAGGAAACAGACAATGAAAAAGCTGAAGAAGATACACAAGAGTCTTCTTCAGTCTTTTCTTCTGTAGAGGAGAGCGTTGAAGGGTCTTCAGTCTTTTCTTCTGAGGAAGCTCTTGTGAAGAAAGAATATGAAACAATTTTCAATGAAAATGCTGAAAATTATCATGTTTATGAAAAGATGGAGGAAGAGGAGGATGATGAAATTGAAGTGTTTGAAGACGAAAGAGGTTGGAGTCTGAAAGGGGTGTTGCAATTTTTATTTGTGATGGTTTCCCTGATCTTTTCAACTCATTACATATCTTCTATGAACTCTCCTAGCCTTACTGATAGTCCAGCTGTATGGGGTTTGAAAAGTCAGATCCAAAAATTTCATTTTGATATGGGTTCTAATTTTTCTGAAAGTGTGGTTGAGCCTACTTCTCTTTTGGGTAAGTTCTAAAAAGGATTAAGGGAATTTGATCACAGAGAAATTGATGATGGTTTTAAGGAGGAGTTTGTGATCAGAGATGATAACATAAGGTTGGTTGATATTACCTATGACTCGTATGAATTGGAGGTTGAGGCACAAGAAATGCATACTGAAGATGTAGGATCTATACCCAATTTTTTTTTTTTTTTTTTTTAATTTCAGATCTGAAGAGATTTTTGTGTTTGATTTGGAATTATCAGTTTATACTAATTTCATATGTGAACAATTGAGAAAAGCATGTCCCAGTTATTATAATAACTGTGAAAAGTTGATAGATGAATTTATCAGTTTTGTTACTCAATTATGAACAAATTGAGTATCAATAATGATAAATTGATTTATCATTTGTTTAAAAGACATACTCCCTCTGTCCCATAACAATGGGCACAAACTTTCATTTTGGGCGTCCCATTCAAATGGGCACATTACTAAAAATGGAAAGAATCTTTACTATTTATCTCACTCAATCTCTCTCCTACTTTACTTTTACACTCACAACATTTACACTTTCTCTCTCCCACTCACTTTTCATACTCACAACATTTATACTTTTCTTAATTCTTGTGCAAGAGTCATTTTGTGCCCATTGTTATGGGACGGAGGGAGTATAGCATTACACAACTGTGAAATAACATGATTGTGAAATCACACAATTGTTCAAGCACACAACTGTGAAATGCATGTCACAGTTATTATAATAATTGTAAAAAATTAAGGGATAAATTTATCAGTTATTGCAAGTGAACAACTGTGAAATAAATGTCTCAGTTATTATATTGACATGTGTGAACAACTGTGAAATACATGTCTTAGTTATTTTAATAATTGTGAAAAAAATTGAGAGATGAATTTATCAGTTTTAACAAGTGAAAAATAAAAAAATGACACAACTGTGAAATGACACAACTGAGAAATCAGTTGAGAAATGATTTTACAAGTGAAAAATGAATTTTTTATTTCTAAAATTGTGAAATTAATTGAAAATGAAAAATAATTTTTTACTAGTGAAAAATGAGATTTTTATTTCAAAAATTTGAATTATGTGTTGAGTTGTTTGATTTGTATTGACGATACGATTAAAACGGTGGTTTCATATTTAATTTTCGATTCTTAAATTTTGAGATATTGCATTTTATAATTTTGGGTGGAAAAAAAATGAAAGAGAGAAAGAGAAGACAGGAAGACAAAGAAAACGGAAAACGCATGATTTTTTCAATGCGCTTACCAACCAGAGCGCCTATGGGCTTTAGGGGCAATTTGTTCCAGCAAATTTTCTAGGGACTTTTTGGCAAGTTTCTATAATGTGTGTCCTTATTGGTCGTTTTCATTTGTTTGAGGGACTTATTGGTCAAAGCCTCTAAAAACTAACCTATTATATATTTAACATAACACAAGCTCATTAAGGTCTACTAATCACTAGAGAAGTTGTCATGGGATGAACCCTATTGATGCCATTATACATACCACTTCCCGCATTTGGAGAAGAATGGTTGTTGTGAAGGATATGGTAGAGGAGCGGATTGTCTTGGGGATAGGCTGAGGTGTGATTTCTGTCCAAGAGATTAGGCTGGGTGCTTCTCTTATCACTGGTCTGCATGATCATGTGCCCGGTTCACACACTGTTTGATAAAGGGGTTCCTCGTTATGGAAATAATGTTTGATGAACATTTATTTCAGTTCTTGCAAGTAAAAGTATATTCCAGAGCAAATTCAGTTTATGGATTGAAAGGTTCCTCAACAAGAGCATTTTTATTTAATAATGGATGGGGTTTCGAAGGAAATCCAAGGGAGTCAGAAGGTGGTGGTATTTTCCTGAGATTTACATGGTGATATTCTGTAATGCAATGTCTGAGTCATCATTTCAACATTTTTATAACTTTAATAATTTACATTTATTTATTTATTTATTACTTCCTCTGTCCCGGAGAGTTTGTTCCAGAGAATATGTCCACTTCCAAAAATGACAAAAAATCATTACTATTCCTCACACTCATTCTGTCTCCTACTAAACTTTTATACTCACAACACCAATCAACTTACTATTCCTTATCCCACCTTCTCTCTCCTACCTCACTTCTCATACTTACAACACTTACATCACTTCCACCATTTCTTAATCTCCGCGCAAATGGGAGGGTGGGCATATACTCTGAGACAGAGAGATAGTATTTTTCTTGGTAACACGGACGTGTAAAATTTTATATTGGTAATGGCTATTAGCGATTCAAAATGTAACCGTGATGAGTTTTATTGAATTTTGGAGTTGTATTAACCATAAACATTGTTTAGCAGATCTTGAACCACCACGCGAGAGACCCAAGACGTCAGCAAGAACTGCGGAAAGGTTAATAGCTCATGGAATGGGGTTGAAGTTGCCATCCAAAAGTTTTGGGTCAAAAGAACTGAGAAAACAGGAACAAGACCGAAAAAATCGAATACTTTCAAGGCAATCTATGAGGGATGATGCATGGGGTGACTGACTTTTTACATGCTCATGATTTATTTTGAAATACTCCGGGTAATTTTATTTTTACTTGGTTGTACCTAATTGCAATATTTGATATTCTATTTATAGAGATGTGGCCATCATTTTGGACAATTTGAAAAGGAAATTACTCCTTCCGTCCCTTGAATGTCTAAATTTCATTTTATTAAGGGACATTTTGAAAATCTTTTTTTATATATAATTTAGTGGTAAAGATTCATATATATTGTATATTATTGTAATCTTCTTGCAAACCTCTTTTGCAAGTTTAAAGTGAAAAATTTGATAAAGAAAATGTTTAGAAACAGTTTTGAACGAAATAGGCGGCTAGGACTGTTCCAGAAGCTCCCCCTGCATTCACAGTCTCTCCCCCTTTTTGTGAGGAACCAACATTCAACACATTTCGCAGCCCATCCAAAGTGACTTCCAACCCTGAGATGATAATATGCTTGGCTAAGATCTCGGCTTTGTGAGTAGCTATCTGGGCTACGATGGAGTCAATTTGGGCCTGGAGAACATCTTGTGAAGAACCTGGAGGAGTTATGGCTGATGACTGTACAGTTGTGGGAACAGAGGAAGGCACAGTTGGCGTAACAACTGGGATGTCAACTGGCTTAGCCTAGTCATTGTGTCGTTGAGGCTCAAACATGGTTTTGGGCGAACAATTTTGGAAGGTAGAGAAATAAGGATCTTATCTTGATTTGCCACAATTCCATGAGTGCCAAGAAGAGCAGAAATGAGACAAGGATGGGGAAGACGGTAAGCGGTGTTTATAGACTCAGCATAACTCACAATGGTTTCAAAGATGACTTGACCAAGGTTAAATTTATTGACCCCAATGGAATATAACAGCAAGGCTTGCTCACGGGTAACAATGGATGGATTGGAGGATGGTTTCCAATTAGTAAGCATGATATGATGGAGAAGAAGATAGAGACGAGACAAAGAAGTGGACCGAAGTTCAGAAGGCCAAACCAAAATGGTGTTACCAGAAATTTCCCTAACGGCGTCATCAATGTTCTGAGGAATATCAGAGAGGTGGGTGTTGGGAGTTTGGAGAAAATCATTTATTGATTGGGGAGAAAAATCAACCACTCTATCCCTAACAAATGTCTTTTGAAAGTTGGGGGACACATCCATAGCCACATCTTGGGAAAGATTGGCGTAAAACTCAATCACCAACTTACGGGAGAATGGTGAAGCAAAATCCAAAGACTTTCCAAGGTTTCTCTCATCTAAAAAACCCATCATATTCAACCTTTCAAACACCTTCACATCCCTTTGCCTTTCAATAGTAAATCTTCGGGATAAGTACTTAGAATATCTCTCAGCAGACTTAGGATAGAAGAATTTTGAATCATGAGGGGAGTCTATATCATAGGGCGCAAGGGGAATAGAACCAGAAGGTTTACGTACCCTTTTTCCTTTGACAGCTGTACCAGCACCACTTGACTGACCAGTTGACAGTCTTGATGATTTTGCAGATCTTCTATCAACTGGTTTGACAACATCAGAAGCCCCAGACCCAGAATTGTTCAGAACTCCCCTTCGTGTTGAAATTGGACCATCATTATCAGAGAGGGTGGCATCTGAATCAACCTCAACATCCTCATCGCTTGAATCGTCTGGTTGAGAGGATGAGCCTTCTTCTACCATTGGAATTTCTAGGGCTTTGCGTTTGGCTCCCCTTGTCTGAACCCTAGACGGAGTTGGTGCGGTTGGAGCGGGAGCTTTGATTGGGGCGACCTTCTTAGAGACCCTCCGTTTCTTCGCCGGAGTTAGGGTAACCAAAGGAACATCATCGCCGGAATTTGAGGTAGCTGCCGGCGTCGGAGACGGAGAAGGCAATGGTTCCTCATCTTCCGATTCGTTCAAAATCAGGCGATGACGGGTCTTTGCAGTGGCCGCTGAGGCCTTACCCTTGTTTTTTTGCCTCGGCTTCCATAACTTCCCTAGCTTCAACTGGTTTGAAAGACCCAGAAGACGCCCCTGTTCCCAATCTTTCCAAACGACCGGAGCGGCGAGACCTGAGGGCCATTGCTCTGCGTGTTTTGGCCAGGGAGGTGACCTGAAGAGGGTTTTCAACGTCAATGGCGTGTTCAGGCAGACCTAAGAACCTTGGATCAACAGCAGAGTCTGATTGAGGAAGATTGATCAAGTCGGCAACAATGGCGTTGCACGTGTAGGTGGCTGGTGCAGACGAGGATGACGACGCCATGAATACCTGCACACAAGGAGAGAGAGAAATACCAGTGCAAATTAACCTTGAGGGAGAAAGTGAAATTAAGAGAGATGAAGATAGAGTAGGGGGTAGTTGACAGGGGTTTTGATGGAGGAGATGTGACCTTACACTTGTCTTGACAAGATCAATTAACAAGAAGGTTAATGAACACAGACTAAGGGTGAGGTGCACTGGATGAGGGAGAAAACCGTGTGTCTCCTTTTAGTGTTGGACACCCTTTAAAATTCCAAAAGAGACTGCGATTTTGATTTCAAAAATGAAATCTTGACATACATTGTGATTATCTATTTTGCCCAGAATAAATACTTGCCATAATTCCACAAAGGTACACCAACTCAGAAGAATTCACCACCTGCACGAAACTTGACCATCACCTTACTAGATTATCGTTAAACACATGAAAGCATTAAATCTGTAACACGAAGAAGAACAGTTCAATTTGCTGATTTAAATACCAAGGGAAAAAAAAACTTAAAAATATGCCGAAACACACAAGTGAAGATTGTCTCAATTTTGGTGTGACATAGAATGGTCAACTCAGTTCATGACTCGGTTTTAACTCGCAAGAAGTTAATGAGATTCACCTTCAATCATGCAGCATCTAGAACACTCCCTTTGAAGGCTTATGACTTATGAATCAGTTACAGGGAGGAGCTTTTCACTCTCACAATACAGTGTTACACTGATTCTCAAGTTATGTATGAATACATGTCAGCATATTGCCTAAATGAGTAGTAACTTCAAAGACTAGAGGTAGCTTGTTTTCCCCGTAACCTTAGATTGAATGCCCACTCCATGATAACACTTTAGGAATTAACAAGATAAATTCAATATCATGTCAAGAAGGGTCTCACATTCAAGGGTCAAAGCTCGGAGTCAAGGAACTAAATAAGACCAAGTGATCACAAGAGACAATCGTGCAAGGATGAATGCAATCTACAACTTTTTTTTTTTTTTTTTTTAATTAGTGTGAACTGTAACATACTATTATACAGTCTATGCAGACAGTTGTCCGCACAGATGTGCAGTCAACTGGTAACACATAATCCGAGAGACTTCTTGAGGGAAGAAAATCTCTCGAAATCCAAAGCCTTGGTAAAGATATCAGCAAGTTGATCAGTTGTGTTTACATGTTCAAGAGTAATGATTTTTTGTTCAACGAGATCTCTAATAAAATGATGCCTAATATCTATATGCTTCGTTCGGGAATGTTGTACCAGATTCTTGGCAATATTCTGAGCACTTAAACTATCACAATATACCATCAAAGTTTCACTTTTAAGACCATAATCTTTTATCATTTGGTTCATCCATAATAACTGGGTACAACAACTACCAACTGCGATGTATTCAGATTTAGCAGTCGATAAAGAAACACAATTTTGTTTCTTACTAAACCAAGACACAAGATTATTCCCAAGATAAAAACACCCACCAGTGGTGCTCTTTCTATCATCAGTACTCCCAGCCCAATCCGTATCACTATACCCAACAAGATTTGTGTTTGTGTCCCTTGTGTAGCTTAACCCCATATTTGTGGTACCACTAACATATCGAATTATCCGCTTAACGGCAGTTAAGTGGGATACCTTGGGGTCAGCCTGATACCTAGCACAAAGGCAGACACTAAACATGATATCGGGGCGGCTCGCTGTAAGATACAGTAAGCTGCCTATCATACTTCGATAAAGTGTTTGATCAACACTCTCTCCATCCTCATATTTAAACAGTTTTTGAGAAGACCCCATGGGAGTTTTTAAGTGAGAAGCATTCTCGAGAAAATTTCTTTACCAAAATTTTGGCATACTTGGATTGGGAAATTGTCATTCCTTCTTTAGATTGAACAATTTGTAGTCCAAGAAAGAATTTCAGTTCCCCAACCATACTCATTTCAAATGTGGATGTCATACTCTCTATAATCATGTCAAGCATATTTTTAGAAGTAGAACCGGAAACTATGTCATCCACATAAATCTGAGCCACGAGAATATCCCTTTTATTTTTCAAAATGAACAAAGTTTTATCAACCTCCCCTCTTTTAAAACCAAGTTGAATAAGGTGCTCTGTTAGTCTCCCATACCAAGCACGTGGGGCTTGCTTTAGACCATAGAGCGCCTTTTTCAACTTAAACATATGATTTGGCTTGTGCGGATCTTCAAATCCCTTGGGTTGCTCAACAAACACTTCCTCATTTAAAAAACCATTTAGGAACGCACTCTTCACATCCATTTAATGAAGAGTGATTTTTAAATAGCATGAGATTGCTAATAGCAGTCTAATGGACTCAATGCGGGCTACCGGGGCAAAGGTCTCGTTAAAGTCCACACCCTCTAATTGAGTGTAGCCCTGAGCCACTAGACGTGCTTTGTTCCTTGTTATTTTTTCTTGTTCATCAGATTTATTCTTAAATATCCATTTAGTCCCAATAACATTGATGTTAGAGGGTCTAGGAACCAAGAACCAAACGTCATTCATTGAATCAATTCCTCTTGCATGGCATTGATCCAATTATCATCCTTCAAGGCTCTGACACATTTTTGGGCTTAAAATTAGCCACAAAGCAACAAGAGCTTACCTAATGGTATGCGGATTGCATGCATACCATACTGGCCAATTCTTGGTAATTTATTCTTTTTCCTCTTGTTTTTATTCCTTCATCCACTCCCCCAATGACCTGGGAAGTTGGATGATTTCCCTGTATGCTTGCAGCATCATCATTGCCTCTGCTTTCCTGATCTTCAACGATTTCAGAATCTGAACCAGAATCAGCTGTGGTCTGACCATCTGTCATGTCAGTTGACTGTTCATTTTGACCGTCAGTTGTCCTAACAAGTGGTGCATCTGCAGATTCTGTTGTATTCTTTGGTTCAAATTCATCATTAATCTGTTCACACTCCCAAGTGCAACCTGAAACATCATCCTCAGCGGTTTTGACATTAAGATCAGTAGCATCATCAAAAATAACATTTATAGATTCCATAATAGTTTTGGTTTTCAAATTATAGACTCTATAGGCTCTACTATTCTGAGAGTACCCAATGAAGATGGCCTTGTCACTTTTCGAATCAGATTTAGAAAGATACAGTCATTGAGAATGTAGAAAATACAGCCAAAGACATGAAAGTACTTGACCGTGGGTTTCTTTCCAAGCAAAAACTCGTAGGGTGTCATGGTACTTCCAATTCTTAGAAAAACACGATTCCCTATATGACAAGCCGTATTAACTGCTTCTGCCCAAAAATTTTCAGACAAGTTTTTAGCACTCAACATGACTCTAGCCATCTCTTGTAATGTGCGATTTTTCCTTTCCGCTACTCCATTTTGTTGCGGAGTTTTGAGGGCTGAGAACTCATGAGTAATCCCCTTTGAATCGCAAAATGATGAGAAAGTAGAATTTTCAAATTCAGTACCATGATCTGACCTAATCCTAATGGCTTTTAAACCGTACAGATTTTTCACCTTTTTGTACCAAATTTTAAACTCTTCAATTGTGTTGGATTTTCCATTAAGAAAATGACCCAAGTGTAACGAGAAAAATCATCCACACACACAAAACAATATTTCTTTCGAGACATACTTTCCACTTCCATTGGACCCATTAAATCAGTGTGAATCAATTCTAGCACCTAGAAGTTCCAAAATTTTGAACCTTTTTGTGACTTGATTTTTTTGTTTTCCCTTTTGACAAGGTCCATACACACTTAATTTTTTCAAATCCAGATTTGGCAAACCTTTGGCTGCCCCAAACTTTATTAACTCACTTATTTTTCTCTCACTTGCATGTCCAAGTTTTTGATGCCAAATTTCAAGTTCATATGATTTAGCAGAGAGACAAGACTCATCTTTACCAATTTTGTAACAATTATATGATGAACGAACACCAGATAGAACGCACACATTTTTGGTATCAAAGACTTCACATTTGGAATTGTCAAACTTAACAAACAAATCATCATCACACAGTTGACTGATACTTATCAAATTTGCTTTTAACCCGTCAACATGTAAGACATTTTGCAAATTTGGCAAGCCATCAACACTTAACGTACCTTTCCCAATGACCTTTCCCTTAGCACCTCCACCAAAATTTACATTGCCACCTTTGAAGGCTTCATAGTCTTTGAAGTGCTCAAGGGAACCGGTCATATGACGAGAACAACCACTGTCAAAGTACCACGCTCCTTCCACACTGCTTTTGAAGGAGGTAAACACCACTTGACACTGAAGGGTGTCCCAATTTCCTTTTGTTGCAGCCTGCTGCTGTCTGGGCTGTTGCCTGTACAGTTGATTGTCAGATTGTGCCCACAGTTGTCTGCTCAAGTGATCGCTGTTCTTGTCCAAGCCAAATTCCTGTTTCAACTTATAACAGAATGGACGAATGTGTCCAGGAGCAAAACAATGGTGACACACGTATTTCCTCTTTCTATCTCTTCTATTTTTGTGAGGAGACACGTGATTAGTAGTAAAACTCTCATTGTTTTTCGAAGTGCTCTCTCCTTCCTTGACAAAAATTGGATCTCCATAGCCTAATCCTGTTTTTCCTTGATTTCCCATGTTTAAAACTTCATCTAACTTAGCTCTACCACTGTTGAGCTTTGTGAGAGTGTTAGTTTCCTTTTCAAGATTGCTTTTATATTTTTCACACTCTACTTCCTTTTTAGTAAGCATGACTTCTAACTTACCATTGGAGTCCTTTTGAAAATCATTTTCACTCACCAATCTCTTATTTTTAGATTTAAGAGACAAATTAGAGGCGGTGAGTTTTTCAGTTACCTTCTTGCACTCTTTGAGTTGTTCCATTCGTTTTGACCAATCCGCGAATAACTCAAGATAGTTCTCATGTAATTCTTCATACGTGAGACAATCTTCTTCATCTTGTTTTGACTCTTCAGTCTCACCTGCAGATGTAGAATTCAAGCAGGTATATACATTAGTACCATTTGAGCTGACAATTGTGCTGATAGTTGACTGTTCATCTTCACTGTCAGACTCACTATCACTAACAGTCAAAGTACAACACATCTTTTTCTCAAAACTTTCACTAGAAGATTAACGAGATGGTTCATAAACAATTAAAATCCCTCTAAGTTCCATAAAACTTATCGTCTCAACATCATAGAATTCTTTTAACACAAAAATTACCACATTGAATCGTTTTGGAAGGGATCTTAACATTTTGCTCACAAGTCTAGCATCAGAGGATGATTCCCCTTCCTCATATAAATCATTCGCAATGTTTATTAACTTATCAGAAAAACACTTAATAGTTTCATTCTCCTTCATTTTCAAGTTTTAAAAAACAATGGCTAAAACCAAAAACCTTTTTTGTTCATAGTCAGTTGCACTGTCATTTGACAGTACATTCTCACTATCAGTTTCACTGTCAGAAAGGGAGGATTGTGATGATCGATAACATGACAGGTTAGCTGTCTCATCGTCATCATCTGAATCACTTAACGTAGCAGATAAACTCATCCCTCTCTTTTTGAGTGTGTTTGGACACTCATTTGCATAGTGGCTGTATCCTTGACATGCCCTACACTGAATGGACTCAATTGATTTTTTGTTATTAGAAAAATGTTTTTTCACACTTACACTAGTTTCCTTCCTGAATGGTTCAGCCTTGGTGGAAGGAGTGAAGCCTTTGTTGGGAAACTTTTGTTGCCTTTTCTTATTCAAAACGTTTTTGAATTTTTGAATTATTAGGGCACACTCATCTTCCTCCAAGGTTGATTCATCGATATCCTTAAACAATTGCACAAGATCTTTGGACACGGTTAGAGCACTAGCAAGAGCAATTGAATTTGCTTTGCTGGTTTTTTGCACTTCAAGGTTCAATTCAAACGTAGTAAGAATACTTACAACCTTTTCAAGACTCACAGTCCGAGTATCACAAGTTTCTTCAATGACAAAGACTTTGATGTTAAATTTTTCTGGGAGAGGTCTTAAAAGTTTACTAACCAACCTTGCATTGGAGATGGATTCTCCTAATGCAAAGGATTCATTTGAAATATCCATTAATTTAGTAGAATAATCTTGAATAGTTTCATTTTCTCCCATCCTTAAATTTTCAAACTCTGTCATCAATCTCCTTAATTTAGTTTGTTTGACACTATCAGATCCTTCACAATGAAGTTGTAAAATGTCCCAAACAGTTTTGGCAACTGTATGGCTAGAGAATAACTGATACAAATTGTGATCAACATGATCAGATATGGCAGCTGTTGGAGTAGAGATCCCTCAAAGGAACAAGGAGAAGAAAATCTGGAGCAGTGTTCCAGGCGGGCGCCTGGTATTGACCAGGCGGGCGCCCGGTTTGGACAGAAGGTCCGGTTCCTGGAATTGGTATGTAAGCGGGCGCCTGGTCCCCTTCAAGCGGGCGCCTGGAATGCCGAGAAAGTGCAGATTTTCAGGATTTCTCTTATGTTTAGGTTTAGGTCTTACTCTTGGTTTGCTATATAAACAATGTTCCGCCCCCATACTCATTGTAACTCAGATTTAACATATTATAGTGCAAGATCCTGGCTTGGTAGTGCCCCCAGACGTAGTCAACCATATTGACGAACTGGGTAAACAATTTCTGTGTCTTTTCTTGCTTTGATTTCTTGTGCTTTGTTTGTGTGCTTTTATTGTTCTTGTGATTTGCTTGGGTAGTGGAGGGCCATATCCACAACAACTGGTATCAAGAGCTCTGGTTGGAGATCAGGGTTAATCGTAAGATTGGTTTATCAAGCGATTGGGTGTTGTCAAGCAATCAAGAATGGGCAAGGACAAACAGGCGGTTGAGAAATTTGATGGTTCTGACTACGGGTTTTGGAGGATGCAAATAGAGGATCTCTTGTACAACAAAGATCTCTATAAGCCTCTAAAGGGTGTCAAACCGGAAGGAGAAAAGCAAGAAGATTGGGATCTCATGGATCGGAAAGCCCTAGGGGTGGTTAGATCTACTTTGTCGAAGTGGATCGCGAAGACTACCAAGAAGGCGAAAACCACAAAGGAGCTATTGGATTATCTTACTGAGAGATTTGAAACTCCATCTGCTGCAAACAAGGTTGATTTGATACGCAAGATGGGTAGTCTCAAGATGCAAGAGGGAGGATCCTTAGCTAAGCACATCGATGAGTTTATGGATGTTATAGACTCATTGACTGCGCTGGATATTACGTTTGATGATGAGGTTCATGCGTGCTTGTTACTAGCGTCTTTACCAGGAAGTTGGAGCGGAACGGTGACAGCGATCAATGCTTCAGCGGGTAAGAACAAGTTGAAGTATGATGATGTTAAGGACTTCTTGTTGGGCGAGGAAAATCGTTTGAAGAAGTTGGGGACATCGTCTACTTCGGGATCGGCCTTAGCTACTACTAGCAGGGGAAGGTCGGGTACTAGCAATAAAGGGAGAACTGAATCAAGGGAAAACGTAGTCGGTGGTAAGGGCAAGGCCGTGGAGATCAGAGATAAACCAAGGGTTGCGAAAGGATCGGTGCAGTGTTATCATTGCAAGGAGTTAGGACACTACAAGAAGGATTGTCCCAATCGTGGGGGCAATTCGGTGAATGTGACAGTCGAAGGTGATGATGTACTGGTTCTGAGTGTTAGTAGTGCACTAGAATCATGGGTGCTGGATTCGGGGGCATCATTCCACTCTTGCGGGCATGCAGAAGAGATGGAAAATTATACTTCCGGTGATTTCGGTAAGGTCTATCTGGCGGATGGCGAACCTTTGGAAATCAAGGGGAAGGGGGATGTCAGAATAGGAGCATCGGACGGGAAGGTCTTACATCTGAACGGGGTCAGGCACATTCCGGGTTTGAAAAAGAACCTATTATCAGTTGGGCAGTTGGACGAAGAAGGTTACAAGGTAACATTCGGCTGCAGGAACTGGGTTATTACCAAGGAGGATCGTGAGATCGCTCGGGGTGATAAGGAGGGGACACTGTATTTGGCGAATAACACCAAGGATAGTATCGCGGTGGCGTCAGCCAAGGGTGATACTGATTTGTGGCACTGTCGATTGGGTCACATGAGTTAGAAGGGGATGAAGATACTTTGTTCAAAGGGACTACTACCGGGTTTGAAGACAGTCGACGTGGGGATCTGCGAAGATTGTGTGTTTGGCAAACAGGCGAGAAGTAATTTCTCGAGGACAGGTAGGGCTTTGAGGGAAGCAAAGTTAGAACTGGTTCACACGGATTTGTGGGGACCATCTCCGGTAACTTCTCTGGGTGGTGCGTCATATTACATGACCTTCATTGATGATTCAACAAGGAAGGTCTGGGTTTATTTCTTGAAACACAAAGATGAGGCATTCGAGGTGTTTAAGAAATGGAGGGCCTTGGTGGAGAATCAGACGGGACTTAAGCTTAAGTGCTTGAGATCAGATAACGGAGGGGAGTATGAGCTCGGGGAGTTTAAGGAATATTGTGCAGCGAATGGGATTCGTATGGAGAAAACTCCAAAGGGCACACCACAACACAACGGGGTTGCAGAAAGGATGAACAGGACATTGAACGAGCGGGCTAGAAGTATGAGGTTGAAGTGTGGACTTCCGAAGACGTTTTGGGCATATGCAGTTGACACGGCGGCTTTCTTGATCAATAGGGGACCATCGGTACCATTGGGGAATGGAATTCCAGAGGAAGCATGGAGTGGCAATCAGGTAAATCTGTCATTTCTTCGCATATTTGGCTGCGTTTCATATGTTCATATTGATTCTGCTGATAGAACTAAGTTAGATGCAAAATCTGTAAAATGTACGTTTATTGGGTATGGTGGGGATGACTTCGGGTATAAGTTTTGGGATGACCAAAACCATAAAATTATTCGTAGTCGAGATGTGGTATTCAATGAACAGGTATTGTACAAGGACAGAAAGGGGGCATCTGATGATATTAGTTCGGAACCGGAGGTTGTAGAGGTGGATATTCCAGACTCGGGTGGGAGCAGGACGGTTCATGATGACCAAGGTCAGGGGGTCACTGAAGATGAACCACATACTCCGGAACCGGATATTCCGCTGCGTAGATCCAGCAGGTTGCGTGGATCACCTGACAGGTATACTCCTTCAAATTACTATTTGTTGTTGACAGATAGTGGGGAACCAGAATGTTATGTGGAGGCTGTTCGTAGTTCACTTTGTGATAAGTGGAAGGCTGCGATGGATGATGAGATGGACTCATTGAAAGCCAACAAAACTTGGGAGTTGATTAGACTGCCTAAGGGGAAGAAGGCATTGCATAACAAGTGGGTTTACCGGATCAAGGAGGAGGCAAACGGCAGTAAACGTTACAAGGCAAGGTTGGTTGTAAAGGGCTTTCAGCAAAAGTACGGTATTGACTACACCGAGGTATTCACTCCTGTTGTGAAGATGACCACTATCAGAATGGTTCTGGGGCTAGTAGTGGCGAATAACTTGTTGCTGGAGCAAATGGATGTAAAGACGGCCTTCCTTCATGGGGATTTGGAGGAAGAAATTTACATGAGACAACCAGAGGGATATTTGTCTAAGGGTAACGAGGAACTGGTTTGCAGGTTGACTAAGAGCTTGTATGGCCTTAAACAAGCTCCTAGGCAGTGGTACAGGAAGTTCGATGGATTCATGCACGATATTGATTTTGTCAGATGTGAGGCGGATCATTGTTGCTACTTCAAGAACACGGACAATGGGTATATAATCTTGCTGTTATATACCCAGATTGAAGGCTCAGTTGTCAGAACGGTTCGAGATGAAGGATTTGGGGGAGGCCAGAAAAATCTTGGGCATGCGGATTGACCGGAATAGGGAGTTGGGTAAGTTGGTTCTTTCACAAGCAGAATACGTTGAGAAAGTCTTGACAAGGTTTTGCATGGAAGAGGCGAAGCCAACAGGGACACCTTTGGGTATGCATTTCAAGCTATCCGAGAAGGACTCACCTAAGGGCAAGGAGGAGCGTGACAAGATGGAGAGGACTCCATATGCTTCGGCAGTGGGGAGTCTAATGTATGCAATGGTGTGTACAAGGCCGGATATTGCACATGCGGTGGGAGTAGTCAGCCGGTACATGGGCAATCCTGGGAAGCAACATTGGGAAGCGGTTAAATGGATCCTGCGCTACTTAAAGGGTACTGCTGGTAAGGCTCTATGTTTCTCAAGCAAGGAGGTCGTGTTAGCGGGTTATGTGGATGCGGACTTGGCATCAAGTGATCTTGATAAGAGGAGGAGTACCACGGGTTATGTTTTCACATTGGGTGGTACGGCTATCTCCTGGGCTTCTAAATTGCAGAAGATCGTGGCTCAGTCGACTGCGGAAGCAGAATATGTGGCAGTGACAGAGGCAAGCAAAGAGATGGTATGGTTGCAGAACTTCTTGGGTGAACTTGGGAAGACGCGAAGTGGTAATGCTCTCTACAGTGACAGTCAGAGTGCAATACATTTGGCTAGGAATCCGGCGTTTCATTCTAGGACGAAGCACATTGAGCTGAGGTTTCACTACATCAGGCATCTCTTGGAGAGGAAGATCTTAAGGCTGGAGAAGATTTTGGGATCAGAGAACCCGGCTGACATGTTAACCAAGGTGGTAAACCTTGAAAAGTTGAAGCTATGCATAGCTTCAATTGGGCTTGGAGAATAAGAGAAGAGGAAGGCACTACCATGATCGAGGTGAGCACTAGGAAGACACCAAGGATGAGTTGAAGACGGATACGGGGTTTGTATATGCGGTTGATCTCTAGGTGGGAGATTGTTGGAGTAGAGATCCCTCAAAGGAACAAGGAGAAGAAAATCTGGAGCAGTGTTCCAGGCGGGCGCCTGGTATTGACCAGGCGGGCGCCCGGTTTGGACAGAAGGTCCGGTTCCTGGAATTGGTATGTAAGCGGGCGCCTGGAATGCCGAGAAAGTGCAGATTTTCAGGATTTCTCTTATGTTTAGGTTTAGGTCTTACTCTTGGTTTGCTATATAAACAATGTTCCGCCCCCATACTCATTGTAACTCAGATTTAACATATTATAGTGCAAGATCCTGGCTTGGTAGTGCCCCCAGACGTAGTCAACCATATTGACGAACTGGGTAAACAATTTCTGTGTCTTTTCTTGCTTTGATTTCTTGTGCTTTGTTTGTGTGCTTTTATTGTTCTTGTGATTTGCTTGGGTAGTGGAGGGCCATATCCACAACAGCAGCCCTTGCCTTTGCATTGTAATTTGCAAGGGCAATTTCTTCCGCATTCCATTCTTGCTCGGGTTTTGGGAGAATTTTTTTTTCCTTTTTCTCTTCTTCAGATGCAGAAGCTTTTGCTTTTGGATCAACTATTTCCATAGTAGGGGATGTATATCCCACAAGAATGCTGACCCACGCACGATGATCAATGTTTTTAATGTGCATGATCATCTTTGCCTTCCAAATGGTATAGTTTGAACCATCTAGAGTAGGCGGCTTACGAGTATGAGGACAGTCCATAGTGGCCATTATAGGATCGATCTTAGTGTATCGAGACCAGAGCTCCTGATGCCAATTGAAAGAAATAGGCGGCTAGGACTGTTCCAGAAACCAACCAATTGTGAGTACAGTTGTGCTCACAAGTGTCAAGACAGTTGTCCTATCAACAATTCAGAAATGCAGCGGAATAAAACAAGAACATAAATTAAACACTTCAGCAAGAAATTACCTGCTGTAAAAACTTTCATATATGAAAACGATCTTGCAGAGTACATGTTGAATGAAAGAAACAAAACAATAAAAAGATCAAACTATTCTAGATCACTAAAATACACAATACACTCAAAATACTTAGAAGTCTTTTTGGGAAGAACTTCTAAGAAACAAAGGACTCTCTAAGCTTCTGAATTCTCTCAATGAATGCTCAGAATCCGTGTTATGCAAAGGAAGATGTCGTTTGTATTTAAAGGATGTCTTGGCCGCTACAACCAATCACATAAGATCTTTAATTAGCCAATAATCATTTCCTTGTGAGAGTCCACCTAAAATACACTCCTAAAATACATAACAACTTTCCAAAGATAAACATTAGTATGTTAGTGAAATAAATCTTAAATATACATAACTAATAAGATATATACAAATGAATTATAAATAAAGTATACTTAAAATCAGAATCACAAAGATTAAAATATGATAGAGTATTTTCATACTCTTCAAGTTTTTTCGTAAAAGACATTAATTTTAAGTTTTTTTTTTTTTTTTTTTTTTTTAATTTTTTAAAGAGACATTCATTTAAGGATACAGTGCATATGACAGTTTGTCTTTCATCTGCTTTTGATCATAAGAATGTGACGTAAAAACTACTCTGATCTAAAATAACTATTGTTTTTGAATATTTGACATATTTTAAGCTAGACAATTAGTGCTACCCATTAATGATTAATGATAGACAGTACAAAACTTACCCTTATTTATTACTCCTCTTCCTTATACCAACTAATAATGTATAACAAGTTCCAAAACAAGGGTAAAAAAGAATTCAAAAGTTTTTTTTAACCTAAAAGCGATATGTATTTTGGATCAATATTTTTGTCTGTAAGCAAAAACTATTTTGGACAAGAATGTTACGAACGGAAGATGATCTTTTATGTAAGAAGGAATTGAAAGAAAGGGTTGGAGCTCGGTAGTAAGTATGTATGTAGAGCCGTCAATTCGGGACCGTCCCGTCGGAACGTCCCGTCCCACTATATATATGGGACGGGACGGGACGGGACAGTATATTCTAATCCCGAAAAAATGCGGGACTATTCGGGACATCCCGTATTTTTTTTTGAAACTTTAGGCCCAATCATAATTATCAACCCAAACCCAAGCCCAAGCAATCCAAGCCCAACATCAATTAATCTACATGTCTTCAATCATCATTTTAAATTCTAACTACATTAGAAGCATTTGTCTTTGAAATTTATTTTTGTAAATTAAAGTAGGACGTAAAAACACAAATCACCTGCAAGGAAAATGATACAGAAGGAGAGAAAAGAGAGACTGAGAACAAGAGAAAGAAGAAGACACAACAGAGAATGGGAAGACCAACTTGGGTCTTTTGTTTAATGTGTATTGAGGTGCCAAAAGACTAAAAAAATGTGATATGCTCCCTTCAACTTGAAAAACAGTTAGTTTTTGTGATTGGGTGATCGCGTCAACTTATCCCGTATTTGTCCCGCATTGTCCCGTATCCCGATGTGATTTGGGATGAGACGGGGAATTTCAGTCCCACGATAAATTTGGGACGTCCCGTCCCGTATAATATGCGGGACATCAAAGTTTTGTCCCGTCCCGTCCCGTTGTCCCGAATTGACGACTCTATATGTGTGTGGGTAACCATTTGTCGTTGACTCGGGCCGTGCGTAGCCAACTTAGACGTATCTCTTTAGTGGTTAATCAAAATACAAGATAATTGACTTGAGATATTTTCATTATATTAAAATTATACTCGTATTAAAGTGCGGTTTCAATACGAAGCCTTGAAAAAAATTCATTACTATTGATATTTCATCAGGAGCTATATAGATAGATTAGAGGTTGGAACCGCTAAAATCTTAGACTTCAGCTTCACCGGCTTAGTTGTTTGATTCGCTTGTGACCGTGATCCATTTTCCTGGTGAGCCATACCAAATTGTGGCAAACTGAGAGTGTTAGATACTCCTCCGTTCAAAACACCGTGCACTATTTTGAAGATGCACGAGAATTAAGAAAAGAATATATAAATTCAAAAGTATTGTGAGTGTGAAAGAGATTGTGAGCATGATAAGTTGAGTGGGATTTGCAAGTGAGGTCCAAAATTAAGTGAGTATGACAAGTGGGGTACAGAGTATCGCCTAAAAAGAGATTGTCCCCCTTATGTTTGTTAACAGCATGATGTCGTTTTGATATGGTGTATAAATAAAAATCTCAGCCCATTCGATCAGAAAAAAGAAAAAGAAAAACAAGAGCGCTGGACTTTCACGAAGCAATGGCGGAGGATTTCTTCACAAAGGAATGATCGCAAAAACTTCATCTATGATCAATTATCTGATTCGTCCCTATTCAATATTTAGGTAAGAACTTCATTTACATTGATTTCTATATTATGTTATGTTGATTTTTCAATTAAGGTTATGATTCATTTTGGTTTTGATTTGAAATTTGAGAAATTACAGATTATCATCATGATTTGAAGGATCAAACTCGACGTGAGTATTTACAAAGAGGTCCTAAAGACCATGTGTATGTGCAAAAGATGGTGCTTTAATTTACAGGGGCCATGTTGTGTATGCTTATTATAAACTACTCCTATTACCTTTGCTTGATTGATCCCATGACCTTATTTTTCTTTTTATGGACTTTAGATTTTATTGTAAGTAGTTTTATAACTTTATTAGTTAAGTCCATTTATAGTTTATTTAGGTTTAGAAGGGCAGTACCTCAAATTTTGAAGAAAAGGTGTTTTTGTGGTAAGCTAAGTCTGCATACCTCACCAAGCTACCACTCCTGCTGTTGCTGCTGAATAAGCTACCGCATAGGCAGCTACCGCATGACTTATGCTACCGCAAGAAGACCAGCTACCGCATTCCTACTTGAAGTCCAAGAAAAGACAAGTTTGATTCTAATTAACCATGGTCACACTGGTGTCCAAATCATTTGGTTATTAGAAAGTTGCAAAATTCAAATTTGAATTTGGTCGTTATGTCTGGTACGAGGTAGTACACATTGACCACTAACTTCTACAACTAAAAGACAACAAAGAAATGAGCACCAATCAAAATTCACCAGCTCATTGTCTTCCAAACTTGTCCTCCAAGAATTCAAACGGCTACCTCTCTAATTCAAGGCTATAAATAGACATTGTGTTCTTTATTGAACATTGCTGAGATTCGAAGAGAGAAATTGTTGTTGAAATTCTTGGTGATTGAAGATCATACTTAAGATTTCCAGAATTTTTCAAATCTTCAATCGTTCACCTTCAAACCTTCAAAGATGTCCAGCAACATTTAAGACATCTCAAGCCTTGTAAAACTTAAAGATTCATTAGGCTCTAATCACTTAGATTATAAAGAGCTTTTGATTCTTTCACACACACTCACCCCAATTGATCAATCACATAGATTGCATTATTAGGGATACACTGGTCTAAGTATATGATTTGTTCTTCATAGAAATAGGTTGTTGATTCAATACTTCAGCTCTGTAATCTGTACTCAAGAGATAATAAATATACCTACCATTCAAAATCTAAGACTGACCATCTTGGTAAAGGACGTAGATTTTTTAACAGATCGAACATTTCCAAATCATTATGTCATTTACATTTCTGCAAATTTACTTTCAACGCTCCTTCTTATTGTTCATATTAATCTTGTTTGTCGTTTAGTGTTTTATCTTTACAGTCATTCAAACTATTGTGAATTGTGTTTGTTGATTGTCGGCCAAAATATGTTTAGCCCCCCAAAGTATACACCAATTCCCACTTTGCACACTCGCGTGAATTTTGTCCCAATGTAGTACCTCAATTAACCACGAGTCCCACTTTGCAACCTAGCACGTAACAGAGTTAGAAATTTAACAGAAACTTGACATGTGCATGTCATGTGATGGCTATTTTGGTCATTCCAATATTAACTTTTAGTTATTCTTTAATATGTCATTCTCTTTAATATTAAGTTTGCATATTTATATAAATAAGTATTACTAATATCTCATTCAAAAATAGTATTATTAATGTCAAAATATTTATTATCTCAAATAATAAATTTATTTTATATCCATAATAATTAAAAACTAAATTTTGATGATTTTTTTAGAGTAAGCTTTTATCTATCTATATAAAGTAATACATTTTTCCTATCTTAATATTAACTTCTATATTTTTTAATATTTTTAAAATATACTGATAACATGATAAAAATATGTAAAAGTAAGAAGGGAAGTTAAAATAAAAAGGTACAAGTAAATTAAATATTCAAACCCAAAAGGAAAAAAAAAACCCCAGGTTCACCTCTCCTTCTGCTCTTAACCACACCACGCACCCCGCCCGCTCTCATCCCCTCCTTCTCGTCCCTATGGCCTCTCTCGTTCCCCTCTCCCTACCCCTTCTCCATCCCCCTGTTCTCCACTCCTCTTCCCTCCATTCTCCACTCCTCTTCCCTCCCAGTTCACCTTTCCTCTCTCCTCCCCTACGCGACCTTCCCCCACCTAGATTCACATTAATCAAATCTTCTAATCTTCTTATTGACGGGATCCAAATGTGAGATTTTCATAACAGTGGAAGCCCAAGCTTCTAATCTTCTGGGTTTTTTGTTTTTTGGTCTTTGATGTTGTTAGTGGTGGTCAGATTTAGAGGGTGGTGGTCGGATTTGGAGGGTGGTGGTCGGATTTTGGGAGAATTAATGGTGGTTTTGTTTGTTGACCGGTGGTGTTGGTGGTTGTTGACCGGTGGAGTTGGGTGAAGAATGACCAACATCGAATTGACATTCATGCCCCTATGTTTTAAAAGAAAATGACCAAAACCACCATCACATGACACGCACATGTCGAATTTTCTTTAAATTTCTAACTCCGTTACGTGCTAGGGTGCAAAGTGGGACTCGTGGTTAATTGAGGTACTACCTTGGGACAAATTCGCGCGAGGGTGCAAAGTGGGAATGGGTGTATACTTTGGGTGGCTAAACATATTTTGTCCTTGATTGTCTATTGCCTAAGTTACTACCTCTGACCACTTATCAATTTGCCAAAATTCTTAGACACAAACTTTCATTTTTCAACATACCTAGTTATTGCTTTTGCCTACCGCAATTCCCTTACCGCAATCTGCCTACCGCAAAACTGCCTACCTTATCTTTTGATCATAAAATCAACTCTACCTTGTTTTTAATCGAAACCTCCCCCTGTGCATTTTACTCCTAAACAAGTGGTTTTTAAGTGACCACAAAATTCATAGAGTAAGCATAAGGTTGACTTTTGAAAAAATGTTGTAATTTTAAGTAGACTATTCACCCCCCTCTAGCCTCGTTTTCATACCCTCGTTGTGTTTTTGGGATCAAGAAGTGGTATCAGAGCTAACACCTTCATAAAACTCTTGTTTTTCAAGCTTAACAGCTTGGGTGCCGATTCAATATGGCAAGTCAGAGAGCTATGGCAACGGTTAACTACACTCACGTTCCAATGTTTAACGAAGACAACTTTGACGTATGGAAACACAGCATACTGACACATATTTACTCAATGGACAAACAACTTGGTGATTGACTTACTATTGGACCATACTTTCCAATAAAAGCAAATCCAAATCCTGATACCAATGCTGCCACACCATCTATTTAGAAACCAAAAGCTGAATGGACTGCTGAAGAAAAGAGATTGGTTGGAATGGATGTAAAATCAAAGATCATAGGGATGACAACGAGTCGGGTTCGGATATCTCTGATCCGAATCCTAAATTTGTTGATCCGAATCCGACCCGATCCGAAATCTAAAAAACCATGACCAATCCAATCCGACCCGAATATATTAAAAGTCTATTTTTTTAGCTTAAATTTATTTGAGTAAAATTTATATTTAAGCATAATGTTGAATGTTCTACAAAGAATAGTCTAAACTGGCCAAAATATGTTTAGCCCCCCTAAGTATCCACCCATTCCCACTTTGCACCCTCGCGCGGATTTTATCCAAAAGTGGCACCTTAAGTATCGCCCCGTCCCACTTTTGCCCCCTCCCCCCAACGGCGTTAGAAATCTAACGAAAAAGGGTCATGTGCATGTCATATGGGGGCTATTCCGGTCATTCTCACTTTAACTTTTAATATATGTTTAATTTATTTTTGTATTTAAATATACAAACATTATTATTAAAGTAAATTATTATCTATTATCTAAAATAATTAATAATTGTTTTATACTAGCAAATAAAAAAAATTGTAGAATAAAATTATTTATTTTTTTATTAATAAAAGAATACTCCTATATCTTAGTAACAAAAAAAAAAAGGAAAAAGCATATCATGTCTAGATACATCCCCCCAATATTCATCCACTTCATCTTTCTCAAAAACTAATATCAAATCCTCCTCCCACCAACGGTGGTGGCCGAATTTCAGGAGAGAGGTGGTGTGGTGGTGGCCGGAATCTGGGTGTTGGTGGCCGGAATCTGGGAAATGGGGGTGATGCTTATTGACGATTGATGTGAGTTGCCTGGAAAGATGATTGTTGGGTATGCCCACTTATATCTCAGTTTCAATGTAATAGGATTGATTAGATTTGATTGATCCATCACCTAAGTTTTATTTCATGGACTTTAGACCCACATATAAGAAGTATTTATACTTCATTTTTTAGGTTGTCCATTGTAATAGAATAGGCTTAGGAATATGGCTAGAATATCAAGATTCAAGAAAATCACGAGTTTGAGCCAAGTCATGCGCCATGCGCCCAAGCGCCTCACTCACGCGCCGCGTCGCGCTACGCGCCTCACAGTGCGCCTGCGCCTCTTATGCGCCCGCAAAGTGTAACGCGCCTCTCTTAGCTCACGCGCCTTATAGTGATTTATTTACTCAGTGATTTAATGATGACTCGAAGACTTGAAGAGATTCAATCTATGCCAATGATCCAACGATGGTTAAATAACACGTATGCACCCGCATCTAAGGACACCTGTCCATAACGGTCATATTTGTGTTATGTGTCTAACGGCTATAAAAGGACACGTGCTCCACTCAATGAGCGACAGCACATCCGTCCTTTCTCTGACTCACCAAGGATTTCCAACGGCTAGTTTTTGGGGCTCTACTATAAATACCCCATAACTTCAACCATTTGAAGTTGCTAAGCATTTCAAGAATTTCTCTCTCAAGCATTCGTTGAAGATTTGAAGATTGCCTTTGTTATTTCCAGAATTCTCAAGAACATCTTCATAACTTCATCCTTAGCCCAGATCCTCAAGCAAAAACACTTTAGTTTTCTTGTGCTCTCAATCTCAAAGATCTAAAGAGCCTTGAATCTAAAATCACACACGCACCTCTTTAAGTTTGATCACTTAAATCTTTCTTTTAGAGATACACCGGTTATTGTCTAGGATTTGTTCATTCATAGAAATAGATCTTGAGTTAGTGTATAAGCTCAAAACGATTGTAATTTGTAACACTCTCTCATTATATAAGATCTCCATTAGAAATCCAAGACTAACCATCTTGGTAGAGGACGTAGATCATTTTCCCGATCGAACCTCTCCAAATAGCGCGTACTTACTATCTTGCTATTCCCTTTCAAGTCATATCATATCTAACTATTTGTTTGTTTATTCATTGTAGATTGATTGATTGAACTGTGTTGTGTTTGTTATATCATTTACCTTAGTTTCTTATTTCACCCACTTTGAGCCAAAATACTTAGAGTGTGTGTGCGCCCCTTTATCATACTTTGCGCCTATTTACTTTACTAAATTCCGCTGTGCATTTCACTCACTCACTTAGGCGCATATCATAACGCTTATTTGATAAAGTGCGCATTTGCAATTGAGTATATCAAGGGTACGAAAAGAATTATAAAACAGCTATTCACCCCCCTTTAGCTATTTTTCATACCCTTGTTGCCCTTTGGGACCAACAAGTGGTATCAGAGCAAACACCTTTATAAAACACTTTTGTTTTTCAAGCTTAACAGCTTGGGTGCCGATTCTAAATGGCAAATTCAAAACCTATGGCAACTGCAAACTACACTCACGTTCCGGTCTTTGATGCAGATCATTTTGACGTGTGGAAATTCAGCATATTGACCCATCTCAACTCAATCGATGAAAGACTTCATGACACCGTGGTTTATGGACCTTACATCCTTATGAAAGCGAATCCAAATCCGCGCACTAATGCTGCTCAACCAACCATCAAGAAACCAAGGGAAGAATGGACTGAGGAAGAAACAAGAAGAGTTGCAAATGATGGCAAAGCAAGAAACATTCTCCTAAGCACTCTAAGCACGGCTATGAAACAACAAGTCATGCATTGTGCTACTGCTAATGAGCTATGGGATGCTATCGAAGAGCATATAGAAGGAGATACTGTGTGTAAGGAGAACAAGAAATATGAAGTGCAAAATAGATTCAACTATTTCTCTCAACTCCCCGGTGAAACCTTAAGACAAACTTATGAACGCTACTGTGAAATTATAAATCTATGTATTTCACTTGGCATGAAGTTTTCAAACAAAGATTTGAATGTAAATTTCCTCCAAGCTTTTGGCTCAATATACCTACATAAATCCAGCGCTCTTGAAGACGCCAGAACTTTAGATGTATGGACTTTAAGGAACCTTTATGCAAATCTCAAAGTTTATGAGCTCAAACTCCAACGAATCAGTGAAACTGAAGGAAAGTCAAAATCCATAGCAATGGTGGCGCATAGAGACGAAGTGCATGCGCCTGCACCGGTTCAAGAAGAGAAAAGTTCCGATCCCAAAATTTCTACCACTGAGCTACTAGACATGGATGATAAAGACTTCACTTTATTTGTGAAGAAATTTCAAAAGTTCAGAAAATTCTCAAGACCTGGCTCAACCAGCAAATTTCAAGGATCTACCAGCAGAGCTCCTCCAAAGTTCACGAGGAGCAGTGATTCAAAAAGAAAAGAAGACCTTGTTTGTTTTAATTGCAGGAAACCAGGACACTTTGCTTCAAGCTGCCCAGCTCCAAAATTTGAATATATGCAGAAGAAGAGCAGCCATACTCCCAAGTTCACTCCCAAATTCACTCGTCACAAGGGAATGGTTGCTGAAGAAGAATCACCAGCAAATGAGCAGAACACTTGGATTGAAACAGACTCAGATGAGAGCGATGAAGATTCCGATGATGGACTCGTTTGTTTGGTGGCAAATGATGATGAAGTTGAAACTTATGATTCGGATGATGACTTCTCCAAGGATGTTCCTGATATGAATGTCTTGAATAAACCTATCAAGAAATCTGCAGGTTTTCAAGAAGTGAAAAGGAAGAAAGGACCAACCATCAGCGAGCTCGTTGAACAAGGATTTCTCACTCCGGCTCAAAGCGATGGTGGATTGTTATTCTCACGATGTGATCTAAGTGCAAGGAACAAGTTGAGAAAAGGAGCTTACATCAGACCTCAAGTTGAACCAACTGCTCCAATCTCCAAAATTAATGATGATGAGGTGATTGCTGAACAAGAAAAAATGTTAAAAAAGGCTGAAAAGGTAATCACTAGATTTGATAATATGAAGGAAGCTTTAGCACTATCATGTGATGAAATTTCCCAGCTTAAGACCGAGAAATCTCTACTTAAATCTGAACTCACCCTCCTTAAGGATCAGATAAAGAGCATGACTCCTCTTACTGTCAAAAACACTTTTCTAACAGAACAGAACTCACTTCTTAAAGTTCAAAACGATGAATTGGTTGCTCAAATTACTGATCTTAAAAAGATTACAAATGAGTGGTCCAATTCTCGTGTCACTATGGAGAATATATTTGAGTCCCAAAAAGTCAGTGGTGATAAAGTGGCTTGGGATTCTCATCAACTAGTGACAACTTTAAATGTGATGTCTGTGCTGAAAGAGATAGTGAATTTACCAACCAACAAACTTTTGAAATTCCCAAGGAAAAACATTCTAATTCAATGGGTAAAGGACAGGAAAAAGTCAAGAGACAAACATTCCATTATGTCTACCCAACGAAGCAATTTGGGAAAGCTAATGGGAAAGATATAGCTACAGATGAACCATCTCCTAGCAAAATCATTCTTGAAAATAGGCGCGCTCCTTCTCCGAGTGCTCATTATGCACCTAGGAGCCACACGCCTCATCGCCGTGCGCCTCCTAGCCCTATGCGCCCTCCTAGATCAAGCGCTCCAAAATTTCAAAAGAAGGATTTTGTTAAGGCTAGTCCATCTGACCCAAAGAAGAATGCTATCCCAAAGAAAAGTAAAGAGTTTGTGAAAACTCTTGTTATTGGTGGCTTTCATCATTGTTCAATTTGTGATTGTTCTGGACACAAGGCCGTGGAATGCCTTTTGCGATTCACTCCCAATGCCAAAGTACGTAAAAATCCTAAGGTCAAGCAAGAGTGGGTTGTCAAAAGTTGCTAACCCTAGGACCCAAAAGGAATAAAGGGGACCTGCTTAAATGTCTATATTTCAGGTTCTTTGTTTCATGGATGGATCTTCAAAAGCTAGATATTATGAATGGATTCTAGATAGTGGGTGTTCAAGACACATGACTGGAGATGAATCCTTATTAGAAGATGTCCATGAAGAAAGAGGTCCCTCAGTAATATTTGGTGATAATAACAAAGGTCAAGTTGTTGCATATAGAAAGCTCAAGAAAGACAAAGTGTGCATTGAAAGAGTCTCTCTCGTCGAAGGGCTCAAGCACAATTTATTATCCATATCTCAATTCTGCGACAAAGGATTAGAATTCCATTTCACCTCAACTCAATGTCTTATCAAGAATGGCAAAACTGGAGCTACATTACTCATGGGATATCGTAAGACAAATATTTACATTATTGATTTCCATAGTATGAACTCTAGTACTAATCTTTGTTTTGTAGCTAAAACTGTGAGCGAAAATAGTTGGCTGTGGCACAAGCGCTTAAGTCACTTGAACATCAAATATCTATCTAAACTCAGCAGGAATAACCTTGTTAAAGGACTTCCCAAGGTTGCTGATCATCATGACAAGAAGTGCGCCGCGTGTTAACTTGGCAAACAACCGAAGAAATCTTTCTCCAGCAAGACCAATCCCTCAACTTCTAGATGTTTGCAACTGCTTCACATTGATCTATTTGGACCAGTCACCACCGCAAGTATTAGAAGAAACAAGTATACTCTAGTTATGGTGGATGATTATTCAAGATATACATGGGTGGAAATGATGATCTCAAAAGACGATTGTTATGACATTTTGACCACCTTATTCAGACTGCTCCAAACCCAAAAAGAAGATGACATCGTTAGTGTTCGATCCGACAATGGAACAGAATTCAAGAAAAATGGTGTTGCTCGATATTGCGACGATCATGGGATTGATAACAACTTCTCAACCGCTGGAGTTCCTCAACAAAATGGTGTTGTGGAAAGAAAGAATAGGACGTTGATTGAAGCGGGAAAGACGATGATAGCTGAAGCGAAATTGCCTAAGTACTTTTGGGAAGAAGCTATCAACACAGCATGTTTTACTCAAAATCGTTCCCTCATCAACAAACTTCACAACAAGACTCCGTATGAACTTTGGCGTGGTAGAACTCCCAACATTTCATTCTTCAAGATCTTTGGTTGCAAGTGTTATATCCTCTACAACGGAAACGAACATAGAGGTAAATTCGATGCCAAAGCCGACGAAGGTAATTTTGTTGGGTATGCCAAACATTCTAAAGCTTTTCGCGTTTTTAATAGATCTACATTAGTGATAGTTGAATCTGTACATGTTACATTTGATGAACATTCTCTCCTTAAGCCATATTTGGCTCCAAATGTTGCTGATGATTCTGTTGAGCTTAATGATACATGTGCTCCTATTTATGTTGCGCCTACTCAAAATCAGAATCTATCAACTCAAGGAAATCCATCCACATCAGTTGCGCCTAACTCCTCATATGGCGCGCCAAATGGATCATCAGCTGCGCCTCACTCACATGTTGCGCCTCTTGATTCCTATCATATGCCTATATCTACAGCCGCATCTGGTGTAAATCCAAGTTTCAACTCTACACCAATTCAACCCCCAAATTTTGATGATTTAGAATCTGGTGAAGATGTACCAATTGAAGACCTTCAAGTAACTACGACTCAACCTAACTTACCTCCTGAAATTCATGAAGTTAGAGGTCACCCAATCAATAATATCATTGGTGATCTAAACGCTGGTGTTCGTACAAGGAGAGCTACAAACTTTGATGCTTACACTGCTTTTATCTCTCAAATTGAACCAAAGAAGGCTGATAAAGTGCTCCAAGATCCTAATTGGGTTGTTTCTATGCAAGAAGAACTCAATCAATTTGAACGATGTAAGGTTTGGACTCTTGTTCAAAGACCAAATGATCAAGGAGTGATTGGTACGAAATGGGTGTTCAGAAACAAGATGGATGAGAATGGAACCATCACAAGAAATAAAGCAAGATTGGTTGCACAAGGCTATATGCAAGAAGAAGGAATTGATTACGATGAAACTTTTGCGCCCGTAGCAAGACTTGAAGCTATTAGACTCTTTCTAGCTTACGCTGCTCACAAGGACTTCAAGCTATATCAAATGGATGTGAAGAGCGCGTTTCTAAACGGTGAACTCCAAGAACAAGTCTACGTTGCTCAACCACCTGGGTTTGAAGATTCTCAATTTCCAAATCATGTGTACAAGCTTCAGAAAGCTTTGTATGGGCTCAAACAAGCACCAAGAGCATGGTACGATACACTATCCAAGTTTCTCATCGAAAAAGGCTTCACTCGCGGTAAAATCGATACAACTCTTTTCATTGCCAAACATAATGGTCATAAATTACTTGTTCAAATTTATGTTGATGATATTATATTTGGTTCTACTAATGAATTGTTGTGCAAGCGCTTTGAGAAACTAATGAAGAGCAAATTTGAAATGAGCATGATGGGAGAACTCACATTCTTCCTCGGGCTACAAATCAAGCAAATGAGTGAAGGCGTATTTATCAATCAAGCCAAATATACAAAGGACTTAATCAAGAAGTTTGGACTTGACAATGCTAAACCATACGATACTCCAATGGCTACCGGTAACAAACTCGACAAAGATTTAAAAGGTAAACGTGTTGATCAAACGCTCTATCGAGGTAGGATTGGCTCGCTCCTTTATCTTACTGCTAGTAGGACCGATATTATGTTTAGTGTTTGTGTTTGCGCTCGTTATCAATCTGACCCTAGAGAAGCGCACTTAATTGCTGTGAAACGTATTATAAGATATCTATCCGGTACTGTTAACCTTGGACTTTGGTACACCAAAGATTCGAACTTTAAACTTGTAGGTTACTCAGATGCGGATTATGCAGCGTGCACAATTGATAGGAAAAGCACTAGTGGCACTTGTCATTTCCTCGGATATCGACTTGTGTCATGGGCGAGTAAGAAACAAGCTTCAGTATCTGTCTCAACAACCGAAGCTGAATATATCGCTGCGGGAAGTTGTTGCTGTCAAATACTATGGATGAAGCAGCAATTGGTGGACTATGATATCATCGAAGAAAATTATCCCATCTACTGCGACAACACTTCAACAATTTCCGTTTCTGAAAATCCTGTCATGCACTCAAAGACCAAGCACATCGACATCAAATATCACTTCCTCAAAGACCACGTGGAGAAAGGCAATATTCATTTGGAACACGTGGGAACCGACTATCAAATCGCCGACATTCTAACGAAAGCACTTGACGCGAAACGGTTCATCTTTTTGAGAGGTGAAATGGGTATGCTTGAACTCAACTAAAATTCAATACAGTTTTGTCAATACTAATGATTTTGTTTTAGTGAGTTATGAGTATACTAGGTTTTATATGTTAGATCATTTTCAAAGTTTCAAGGAAACTCTCTGCGCGCCAACTTAAATCCCTGCGCGCCCCATTCTTTGTGCGCCTAGCACTCTTGATTTCCCAAATCCTTACGCGTACCTAGAAAAGATCTTGCGCCCCTCATGCGCCCATTTATGATCGCGGTTCAATCAATGCTCAAAATTTATTATTTCAATGATTGATCGCATTCAATTTTCACAAGTACCAGGTAAGTTATTCTGATCATTTATTATAGGAATTTTTATTTTTTGACATTCCCATAATTGTTCAAGGGTACTTGTGCAATTAATTTTTCCCTCGTTTTACGTTTTTTGAAAAATTTTATTTTCTGGGGATATATTTCTTGCACCCCAAACTTACACCAAAACAGATGTTTTTGGGGTTTGTGCAAAAATTTAGTCATAATTGTTCATACACTTATGAGGGAAGTGGGACAATTTCTCTTTACTCAAAATGTCACATCAAGTGTACTTTGGGTCATTCAGCATTAAATAGCCATCAAATCCTTAAAATCCCTCATTAATGCGCCGTCCTTCTTGCCATAATGAGCCGATATTTCTCTACTCCTCATTTATTACCCATCTCTTCATCTTTCATTCTTTGTCCAAAAACCAACCCTATATATATAACCCTAACGTTTCATTTCCCATTTTAATCATTGCCTACCCTCTCACCAACTATCTATCTCTTCTCCCTCTCCTCCTTCCCGTCTCTCTCTCTGTTTCTCTCTCTTTCTCTCTATATATTTCTCTTTTATTTTCTTATATATTTCATTAATGGGTCCAAAGAGAACAACCAAAGCCAATCAAGACGAAATGGTATGGATCCTAAACCTTAATATCTTAAATTTTTGCAATTTTTTCATGTTTTTTCGTCTTTCTGTCTTTTCGAAATCACAAAAACCCGGATCATCACTTTTCTTGTTTAAACTTGTTTCAGTGATCCGTTTTCAAAATCGTTTGTTGGGTTTTGTTCGTTTTGTGATTTAGAATCCTTTAAACTAAACTTTTCAACGATCAATTCGCTATATTTTGCGAATCTGAAGATTTTTTATTTTTGACTTTTCAAATTTTCGGATCTTTGAATCCATTTTCTGGATTTGTTGTTTTGTACTTGTTTTGATTTACATATTTGTTATCCTCGTCTTCGTGTGGTCGTTTTGATATATTGTATGCTTGATTTGGTGAAGTTTCACGAATTATGTGTTCTTGGTGTTCTTGATGTTCTTCAAGCACTCAAGCATGTTCTTCGTGTTCTTCGTTATTTATGACTTGGGTTCAAAATTTTCAAAACTTGTTTTTCAAAATTTTCATGTTTTGATCCTTATTACTTGCATATGCATGTTTGATATGTGTTTGTGTGTTTTTGTGTGTTTTTATACTTAGTATGAATTTCACATAGATATGCGCCTAAGTGTTGATTTATGCGCCTAGTTGGTTATGCGCCTTCCTTGATTCATGCGCCTAATAATTGTATGCGCCCTATGCAAATACAAATGTTATGCGCCTCAATCAACTTATGCTCCTAAAGCCATTATGCGCCTAAACATTTTATGCGCCTAAATTTTACTTAGTCAAATTTTTATGTTTAATTCGTACTTAGTATATTTCATAGAACCATGATATGCGCATCGTATTTGTATGCGCCTACAACATATATGCGCCTCATAATAGTATGCGCATGCTATCTTTATGCGCCTATATATTGTCCTGCGCCTACTCTATACTTAGCTCATTTTATGATTCTATGCGCCTTATACACTCCTAACTTAAATCATTGTTATGTTTTCAGGATCCAGCAAATTTTAGGCCCGGTGAGACATTCAATCTCACTGAGCTATCTGCAATCCAAATTGGCGTTGATATTATGGACTTTATCAGACAAGTAGGTCTACTGCCTCTATTCACTTTGGAGCAACCTTTCTACTCACCGCTCCTCGTGGATGAATTCTTCTCTACTGCTGCTCTCGTTGAGACTCCTGCTGATGGATATGTGCGCTATAGGATATGCACCACAGTTCAGAACGTTGCTATAACTATCTCCACTGGCACTCTCAAGAATATCATCAACTTCAACACAACTGGCCCTCTGAGTGTAGCTGGTAAAATCAATACCTATCCTGCTGCTGCGCAGAATCGTATGGCAAGTACCCATATCAACATTCCTACTCTTCAGAACAACATCAAATCTGTTGAAATAAGGGATAGTGGTGATTTACTAGCGCATATCGTGCATTTGGTGGGGACTTCAATTATTTTCAAGACAGGAAATGTGAACCGATTCACAATGGAGCAGTGGGAATATACTGCAGCTATTATAGGAAACACAATCCTCAACTGGCCCCAAATCTTATTCAAAACCTTGTCTGACCAGATTGATAAGTACAACAAGAACAAGGCTGATGGGAAGACGAAGTTCAAAACTCACTGCAGAATACTCACAAAGATATTTCTCACTTATCCTGCTCTTGCTAATTTCCTTGCTCAGAACCCAGCTTATCAAACCACTGACGTTCCCATCTTTGGGAAAGACAGTTTGGTAATGAAAAGGCGCAGGAAGCGCATGGCTAAGCGCGCGCCAAGAGTTAAAGGAGATCAGTTGGTTGATGAAGCCACTGAGTCTGATGAAGATGCAGATGACGCAGAAGAAGGCGCATATATTGAAGTAGCACCTCGCGCAGAACCAACAGTTGTTCCAGGCGCAGAAAAGGGCAAAGGCAAAGGGATTGCTGAAAGTTCAAGCCGACCTCCTAAGCGCCCTCGAACTGACACAGAAGAAGAAAAGGAGCTTAAACGCGCTAAAGAAGCCAGTAGACTGGAAGCATAGAAGAAAAGGGATGAAGAATACAAGTTAAAACAGGCTGCTGATTTATCCAAGTCTGAAAGGCGCAAAGGAGCAGGGTCTAGCGCTGATGTACGCGCACCTTCTATTAGGCCCAATTGGTAGGAAAATAGGCTAGAGGGGGGGGGGGGTGAATAGCCTTTTTAAAACTTTTACAAAGAAACACTTTTAAATGCAAAGTCACTTATCAGTTTGCAAACTATTATCAGTAAGCGCAGCGGAGAAGATATGACTAAGTTTTAACTCACACTAAAATCGGTAAGAAATAGTTTTCAGAGCTTAGTTTTAAACACAAAGTTGTTTCCAAAAGTTCAATACAGTTTCAAGAGATTGGTCAATGGAAATTACAATGAATCAGTACGAACATATGCAATCTGCCGGTGATAGAGTTCCAACCGGTAAAGATAAAGTAAGCAACAGAGACACAAGGATTTGGAGAGGTTCACAGTGTAAATACTGCTACGTCCTCTACCAAGTTTGGTCAGAACTTGGATTTGGGTTAAGAGTAGTATTAGATATCTCTAGTCTATTACAAGCACGGCTTTGCCGGTATACAAAGACTAAGTTCTAGAAATTTCTAATGGATCGTAAAACAAATCTGACCAAGTGTTTTTGAGCGGCAAGTTCAAAAGAACTTATCTCACTCAGGTGGGTGTGTGAATAACTTAAACAACGTATTCCTTAAATGATCTAGTTCGGGAATACTAACAATGTTATTTGAGTTGGTGCACAAGTGTATGTCCTATTAAATGATCTAATGATTATCTGGACACAGAATGTTTGAGTCTTTAATGAATACTCAAAAACATTCAACTCTCTTTAATGCTCTATTTTCACCAACCTTCTTCAATGCTCCAAGTCCACTATTTATAAGAGGAGTGAATGTCTTGAGTCTTGTAGAAGAAGGCTTGCAATTTGAATATCCAGCTGGGTAGTTGAGGAACATTAAATGCGGTATCTTTAGCATTAATAGCGAAGATATGGAGTACACGCATGCTTGCAAAAGTCTGATGGGTAAAGACCCCTTTGTCTCAACCGGTTACCTGCAAAAAGCAAGTAGGGACAAAGTATAGCTAACACTAGCTATGTGTCAGACGGTGTAGTAATCATGACAGAGCAGTTAAACTACTTTTTAATAAAACAGTATGAAAGGACAGGGACAATCAGCAAGGTTGACTTTAAGATGAAACGATGTAACCTGACTGACAGTACAGACTGTCTTTCTTTATCGGCAAGTTGAGAATGTAGTTGATCGGCAACTCAATGTAGTTGATCGGAAACTGTGTTGCATGTTGAGAATAGAGTTGATTGGCAACTTGTTTACTAGTCTGCTGATTTGCTTCCTCTTGCTGGTTTGCCTTGTTTGAAGAGTTGGAATACACCTGTGCTGGTCACCAAGAATCCTAAGAGTACCTTACAAAGGTTCTAATAAAAATGGGGGATCCTAAGTGATAACTATGATTGGGATTAAGCAATTCTATGTCCTAAACATATATTTGATCAACAATCTCCTCCTAATTGCTTAAGTCCAATCACCCTATCCAAGAACATCTATCTTAGCTTAGTAAAAGAATGTATAAGGAATGTCTATTTATTATCATTCCCTAAGCCAAGTCACACACAAGATGTCTTAAAAAGGTAAAAATACAAAATGATAGAATGTAGAGTAAAAGAAAAAAATGAGTTGCTGATTGCTTATGATCAGCAGGGAGAATAATAATCTGCAAAACAAAGTTAGTATGAATAGCAGCAGATATTATAAGAGAATATAACATATAAAAATAAGGTTAGCAAAGAAGTCTTGGATAAATCGTTGAAGGTCTTCTGGATATCTATATCATTGGCTACATTGACTAGGAAACAGGAGGATCCTCTTGCTGGTCAGTGGCCTTTGATGTATAGTCGGTAAGCTTGGCTTTCTTCTTTGCTCTTTTCTCTTTCTTTTCAGCTTCTCTCTTCTTCCTCCTTTGAGTGCTCTCCAGTCTTTCAGTCAGCATGGCATTATTAGCTTCCAGAGTAGCTATCTTCATTTGAGCATCAGCAAGAGCAGACTTGGCAGTAGATAGATCTTTTTCAGTTCTTTCTAAGTCTCTGATCTGCAGCCTTTGGTCATCAACTAGTTGCTGTTGAATAGAATGCATACTCCCCAAAATTTTTAAAAGGGTAATTAGCCTTGATTCTCTGTCCTCCAGTAGGTCTTTCAGGTCTTGGATTCTCTTGCATTCCTCCTCCTGATTGGACTTAAGGATTTTTTCAAAAAGATCCTCATGAATACGGTTCAATTTGTCGCGGAGGAAGAGGCCAGTATCGCTTAGATCGGCACGAGTGACAGGCACTTGCAGATTTTTAGTATCCCCTTCAAGGTAACTGAAGTATTCATACATACTATTCAGTACTACGGGCTTTGAAAGACCAAGAGAAGAATGCATCAAGAAGGAAGGAATGAAGTCTTCATTAACCAGATCAGCATCTTCCACAAGACCATCAGAAGCAGGCACAGACAACTCATCATCAGAAGATAGAACAATCAGCAATGGAGAAGCTGGCACAGGAGAGGGAGCAGCTGGCAGAAGCAAAGGCAAAACTTGTTGAAGGAAAGAAGCATCAGCAGCATATCTGTCAGCAAGAAGGAACTCAGCAGGAACAGACGTGGATGCAACAAGATCGGCAGAAGTTACATCAGCACGGACGATCGGCACAGGAAATTGAGGATGAATAATAACTGCACGTTCAGCCGGCAGATGGAACACACCATTGTCTTCTAGAGAAAGAAAGATAGCCAGAATGAAATTCAAATAAGCACGACCTTTAAGAATCATGGTCATTAACCCGGCATTCAACAGCCTTGAGGTATAGACCAGATGATCGGCACGCTATCTTGGATGGAACATCGGCAGAGTTAGTGCAAGAGCAACAGATTTAACCAAGTACAAAAGTCCTCGAGAATCAATAGCTCGGTATTCAAGAATGTCATGAAGTTCATCATTGATCATCATGCACCTTTTTATCAATCCATTTGTGGCGATGCTGACTTCCTTGGGAGATGGACCAGGTAAATGAATTTTGCCGCCAACTTTGAGCTTACCAGGCAAGCAATGTAGAGGTTCAAACGCTGGTCCTTTCACCTTGAGTTTGGAGATCCGAGGAGCTTTCCCTTTTCTTCTTTTGAATTCAGGTTTAATCAAGGGCAAGAAAATAAGCTGTTCACTGGTTGAGCCCAGAAGAAATGAGTGATTGGGACCAAAAGGATTAGGAATTGATTGCAGAGAATTTGATGGCAGCTCTATATAATCCTCAGGATCTATTTCATCGGAGCTGTCATTCCCACCAGCAGCTGCAGCAACAGGAACCGGTTGTGCTTCATCAGCAACAACTGGAGCAACAAGGGCCTCGGGAGCAGGTAGCAAAGGAAAGGAAATAGGAGAAAATAAAGCATCTTGAAATTCCTCAAATTGTAAGTCAGCAGCAATCAAAGCATCAAAGTCAGCATTATGATCTTGATTAGCAATCTCTGTATCGGCACCTCCTCCCAACTCAACAATCTCTCTAACACCAGTAGGAGCTACCAGAATCACATCAGTAGAAGAGATAGGGACCTTAATAATCTGAGTGTCGGCAGTTGGCTCAGATGGATGAGTGTCGGAAGTTGGCTCATCAGCATATACATCAGCAACAATTTTTTCATCAGCACAATCTCCTCCTGATATCAGCAAGCCACCAACTTCATCAGCAGATTGAGTTTCTATAGTTTCCTCAATTGATGCAAGTTGGTCTTCTTTAACAATCAGAGGTTGAGTGTCCATAGTTTCCTCAACTTGATTAACTAAGGATTCATCAGCAGTGCTGGTCTCATCAGCAGGTTGAGTGTCTGAAGTTTTCTCAACAGTCTGTTCAACAGACTTATCAGCAGAGCCACGCTCAGAGCCATCACTGGCGAGAACTGAGTCAGCAAATGCTTCAGCAGAAGATATAAAAGTAGGGGCAGCAGCTGCATGATCTTGATCAGTAGAGGGATTTTTATAGACAATGCTTATCGGCAGCTTATCATACTCACCAATAGAATCAGAAGAGGTGATTGTTTCACCAGTAGCTTTGTGGGTGCAAACAAAATCAGCAGTATCAACAGAACTGACTGGAGTTGGAATGGGTGAGATTGCTGGTGAAGGAACTTGTTCAAGAATAGAGGTAGATGCTGGTGTAGAAGCAGCTCTAGCCTTGATAAAGGCCTCTGAATCGTTTAACAGATTCAGTGTAATCCTCTGCACATTCTTTACAAATTGAGTAGCTTGAGCACTCTTATCCAGCCCTTCATTATCGTTGAAATTCAGCAAATCATCCTCATCTTCTGGCCTTCCCAACTGATAAGGATCTTGTTCATCAAAGTTCATCAGCTAGTTGAAGACTGAGGCATAGGCAACCCATACATCTTGCACCATCAAATCCTGTCTGATCCTATCTTGAAATAGATAGACCTGATTCCAAGGAAGGGGCAGCAAATCAAAATACCTTCCAAAATTTAATCTCAACTCACTTTCAGACAACCTTTGGAATTTCTGAACAGGCACAAATTTCTCTTTAAACATATCGGTGACCCTGTTCAGGCTTGTTAAATCAACATAATCAGCACGATTGCCAGGGGGAACTGTCTCTTTCCTTTCCTCATGAAATTGGAGCAACCGACGAACAAACGGATGGAGATGATTGATAGGGAACACCCAATTCTTTGATAAGACCTTATTGGTGAATGACCAATGGTTTCTGAAGAAGATGTGAAATGTAGGGTTTCTGATTGGCTTGCACTTTCTGACGGAGGGTCCAGAGGCTACATCAGCAGCAGCATGGAGCTCAGGTAAATAAGGAAGATCTAGAATTCCCTTTTGCAGAGGGACTCTTACCCTTAAGTCAGATCCAATCAGTCTCCTTCTCTCAGCCATTTCATCGGCAGCATCGGTTTCAGACTTGATAACCACAGAGGGAGTAGTAAGTGTTGCACCGGCAAGAAGAGATGGTGCAAACCTGATCTGCTTAGCTCTTGGATCAGTAGAAGGGATTTGAGAGGAAGGAACTTGAGCAACTGAAGGCTTTGGCTTTGGAGCAGCAGGAAGATCATCAGTAGATACAACCTTTGACTTCTTGACTTGAGCTTTATCGGCAGCTTTGACTAGCCTTCTCTTCTTAGGAGCTGCTGGAGTAGAGTCGGCAAGAATCCTGTCGGTAGATGGAGCAGGAGTAGAAACGTCGGCAGGGGCTACATCAGCAACCTTGACAACTTTCTTTGCCTTCTTCTTTTTAGGAGTACCAGCAGCAGGAACAACAATTGTGCTGGTAGGAGCCTTTTTGGAAATCCTATTCCAATCGGTAAGCTTAAAGGATTTGAGCTTGTCAAAGTCAAGACTAGGGGGTGCCGGTGAAGCCCTAACAATTGCTGAGTTGCGCCTCAAGATAGTGCTAATCAGCATATAGTGGCATCCTTTACCGGGGTGAGCTTTGTTCTTCTTTCTATCCTCCTTATACTTAATGGCAGCAATGGCAATGACCCTAAACAGGTAAGCACACCAGTTGAATTCTTCTTGCAACACGATAGCTGCCATTGCTTCAAACTGTACGTCAGTAACATGGCTGTGAGAGCCAGATCTGTATACCAAACATCTATCCACAATCTCTGCAAGGGCAAAGAATCTTCTTCTGTAGTGAGCTTTGAGATGATTATCTCCACTGAGTCTGGGACCAGCTCCTCTCATTAGAGTCCATGCCTTGTCCAATGTCTGGTCATCAGTAATAGAGTCAGCACCCTCATTCCCAAGCAGAGGGAATGCTTCATGAATAGAAGAGGGAGTAACGGAGATTGGCACACCGGCGACGGTTGAGGCGATGGAGACGAAGACAGAGGAGTCATTGCGATCAGTGATGACGGAGGCATTTGAGAAGAACTCTTGAACTTGACCCAAAAAGATGAACTCAACACCAGTTGGAGTGATGAAGGAGTCCAGAAGAGAGCCAATCAGAAGATTCTTCAAGAAATCACCGTCAATAGTGTCGTCGAAGAAGGTGGAGTCAACATAGCCTCCATAGATATCCTTTTCGTTGCTAGACATTTTCTTCAAAATCACTCAAAAGATCTCACAGGTTAGAATAAATTAGTACAAAATAGATTTGAAATGCAAGTGTAAAATCAAAAATCAAGTAGTTACCAGAAAGTAGAGATAACTCTGCTATGAAGAACGTAAGAGAATGTGATAGAAGATGAAGAACACAAGCAATAGAGATATCAAGAGAGAGTGAAGAGCGAAAAGACCAAGAGGAGTTTAAGTGTAGCTTATATATGTTACGGAGGAGAGATAGAGAATAGGAAGAGTTTGCATGGGAGAAAGAGAAATAATGATGAGTTTAACTGTAGCGAATACCTCGGAGAACGTGTGCACACAATGCATTAAATGCACGAACCGGACGGCTTAAATTAGATGGTTAAAATTAGGAGAGAGAAAGGGTAGAAACGGCAACAATAAAGTTAAGGTTACCTTTCTGATTTATCACAAAGAGTTGGGATAAATCTTTGACACGATTTGGGTAGCACGGTGCACACACGTGTCAGAGAGGAGGTGTGACCGATTGTACCTTTGATTTGACTAGGCTTACGTCATGTGTCAGAGAATCCTTATCCGTTTGACTTGAGATCTACCAATGAATTTTGAATTTTGACAAATCGGCAAGACATGATTCGGCAAGTTGTTGATCAGCAAGATAATTATCGGCATGATGTTTGTCGGCAAGATAATTTTCGATCTGCTGATTTTTATCGGCAGACTAACACAAGTAGCAAAGTCAGCACAATTTTAACCATAATAATCAATCATACCTAGTTCACCTCTGAGGAATTCAAATCTTTTCTGATCTAAGGGTTTTGTCAGTATGTCTGCTCTTTGGTAGTCGGTATGAACTTTGAGCAGCACCACGTTTCCCTTTTCAACATGTTCCTTCAGAAAGTGATACTTGATGTCTATGTGCTTGGTTTTGGAATGCATGACCGGTTTGTTGGAAACTGAGATGGCAGATTGATTGTCATAATAGATGGGACAAACTTGAGAAGGAACTTCATAGTCAACAAGCTGCTGCTTCATCCAAAGGATCTGTGAACAGCAACTGCCGGCAGCTATGTACTCAGCTTCAGTAGTAGAAGTGGAAATTGATGCTTGCTTCTTACAAGACCAGGACACCAATCTATCACCAAGAAATTGGTAAGTTCCACTAGTACTTTTTCTGGTCACCCTACAAGCTGCAAAGTCTGCATCTGAATAACCTATTAGATTAAAAGATGAATCTCTAGCATACCATAATCTAAGGTTAGCAGTGCCACATAGATATTTAATGATACGTTTAACAGCTTGCAGATGAGATTCCCTAGGGTCAGCTTGAAACCTGGCACAAACACAAACAGCAAACATAATATCTGGTCTACTGGCAGTAAGATAGAGGAGTGAGCCGATCATACCTCAGTAGAGTGTCATATCTACCTTCTTACCGGACTCATCCTTATCTAAATGAATGTTAGTGCCCATTAGTGTGCTTTGAGAGTGAGCATTTTCAAAGCCAAACTTCTTGATTAATTCTTTTGCGTACTTGGCTTGACTGATGAATATTCCCTCATTGGATTGCTTGACTTGAAGTCCAAGGAAATATGTTAGTTCACCCATCATGCTCATCTCGAACTTTCTCTGCATTAGTTTCTCAAATCTCTTGCAAAGTGATTCATTAGTAGAACCAAAAATAATATCATCGACATATATTTGAACAAACAATGAATGACCCTTGTGCTTGGCAACAAATAAAGTAGTATTGATTTTACCTCGAGTGAAACCTAAGCCATCACTAAGTAAGAACTTAGAAAGGGTTTCATACCATGCCCTTGGAGCTTGCTTTAGGCCGTAGAGAGCTTTCTTCAATCGGTAGACATGATTAGGCTTCTTGGAGTCTTCAAAACCTGGTGGTTGTTCAACATACACAAGTTCTTGGAGTTCTCCATTCAGGAAGGCACTTTTCACGTCCATTTGATACAGTTTGAATTCTTTGAAGGCAGCATAGGCTAAGAAAAGTCTTATAGCTTCCAATCTTGCAACAGGAGCGAATGTCTCATCGTAGTCAATTCCTTCTTCTTGTCGGTAGCCTTTAGCAACTAACCTTGCTTTGTTTCTAATGATATTCCCAGATTCATCCAATTTGTTCCTGTAGACCCATTTTGTACCAATCACTTGTTGAGATGATGGTCTTGACACTAGTTCCCACACATTACATCTTTCAAACTGATTCAGTTCCTCTTGCATGGCTTTAACCCAACCAGGATCGGAAAGAGCTTCTTCAGTCTTCTTTGGTTCTATGTTGGAAACCATAGCAGATGAGAAAAGACTTTCAGCAAATGCTCTACTAAGGTTCCTTGTCAATCTTGGTCCAAAGACATCACCAATCACATTTTCTAATGGATGATCACGAACTGGTCTAACTTCTCTCGGCACATCTTGTCTGACTGACTCTTGTTGAAGTGATTCTAGAGGAGGATCAAGGTCAGCAGATGACTGAGAGGAAGAGTTAGAGTTTTGGGTGAGAGGTGGATTAGATTGAAAGCTTGTTGGGAAAGGTCTTATAACAAAAATTGGTTGAGGGCTAGATCTGTCTTCAGGATGATCAGCAGAATTTGCATCGGCAAATGGATTATGAAAGTTATCGGTAAGATCATGTTCTGCCGATGATGGGAAATAATGAGTATCTGCTAGTTCTTCTACTGAAATGACTGGATCAGCAGCTGGTTCTTGACCTGCAGGGTTAGAATTACTGGATTTACCTGTCTCACGAGTACTAGAAGCATTAGTACTATTTGGAGCCTTGTCAGACTCTAACAAATCAAATTCATCAAAGGTTACATGAACAGATTCAACAATTTTCAAAAGTTTCTTATTAAAAACTCGAAAGGCCTTACTGTGTTTAGCGTATCCAACAAAGATTCCTTCATCAGCTTTCTCATCAAATTTATCTCTGTGCTCTTTACCATTGTAAAACACGTAACATTTACAGCCGAATATTTTGAAGAATCCAATGTTGGGAGTTCTGCCTCTCCAGAGTTCATAAGGAGTCTTGTTATGGAATTTGTTGATGAGAGATCTGTTCTGAGTGAAGCAGGCGGTATTGATGGCTTCAGCCCAAAAATATTTCGGCAGCCTGGCTTCAGCAATCATAGTCTTACCAGCTTCAATGAGAGTTCTGTTCTTTCTCTCAACGACACCATTTTTTTGTGGTGTACCGGCAGCTGAGAAGTTGTGGTCTATGCCATGATCATCACAGTACTGAGCAATACCATTATTCTTGAATTCAGTGCCGTTGTCTGATCTCATGCTGATGATATCGCTTTCTTTCTGTGTTTCTAGTAGTCTGAATAACTTGGTAGCAACGGCATATGTGTCATCTTTGTGACTGAAAGTATCCACCCAAGTATATCTAGAGAAATCATCTACTACAACCAAGGTATATCTACTTCCCCTAATACTTGCTGTAGTTGTGGGGCCAAATAGATCCATATGTAGCATTTGGAGACACTTAGATGTTGACATGCAGGGCTTGCTTCGGAAGAATGATTTATGTTGTTTTCCAAGCTAGCAGGCCTTGCATTTTTTTTCTTGATCAGCAGACACTTGAGGTAAACCGGTAACCAGATTTGAACCGGCAAGCTTAGATAAATACTTGAAGTTCAAGTGACTGAGTCTCTTGTGCCATAGCCATGAGTTCTCACTGATGTTCTTAGCTACAAAACAAACATTAGCAACACCAGTAATAGCACTTAAGTCTACTGCATAAATGTTACCTTTTCTTTTGGCAGTGAGAAGAGTTTCATTGGAAGCAATGTCGACATAGCAACTGGAAGTAGTAAATACACATTGCATTCCTTTATCACAGAATTGTGATATTGATAGAAGGTTGTGTTTCAGACCATCCACTAGAGAGACCTTCTGTACAGTGACTGCACCTCTCTTGATGGTACCAATACCGATGATTTTTCCTTTGGCATTATCACCGAAAACCACTGGGGGACCTGATGCTTCTGAGATATCGGTAAGTAGATCTGCAAATCCTGTCATGTGTCTTGAGCAACCACTATCTAGAATCCACAAATCCTTGCTTGCACCAGTTGAGGCCATGAAGCATTCCTGAGATAAAACGGTATGCTTATGGTCCCCCTTATTCTTGGGTCCGAGGGTTAGTTCCTCTTTGGCAACCACATCTGGCCACCACTAGAGGATGTAACCTCAGTGGGTCCATATAGGTGCTTCAAGAGGCATTCATGAGCCTTGTGACCATAATCAGAACAATTAGAACACCTCACTTGACTGATAGGCTGTGGAGTCGGCAGAACGTCATTCTGTTTAGTCAGTGCATCGGCAGAACTAGGGAATTTAGCAGGCACAAACTTAGTAGGTTTAAAGGTCCTAGTGTTGTCTTTCTTTCCATTCTGTTTACCTTTGGCAGTTACCTTTTTAGGTACTTCTCCATCGGCAACAGAGGTGGTTAGACCGGCAGTACTAGCTCTGCTGATGTATTCACCAAGAATACCGTTATCGGCAGACTCAGTATCAGCAACCTTAACATATCTATATTTGTGCTTATCATTCCTTTTGTTCTGGTTCTTAGGATACTTCATTGCCACAGCACTGTATATTGGCTTAGCATCCTTATGCACTAAGTTAACAGGACTACATTCAACTTTCTCATCCTTTTTCTCGGTCGCACAAGTTTCAGTAGAGCTACTGCTGCTGGAATCAAATCCTAACCCATATTGGTCCTTATATGACATTTGTGTCTGTAGGATTGTTTCAACGGCAACTCTAGATTTTGTGTAAGAATCAACAATCCTTGAGAGATGATTATTTCTTTTCACAAGATCTTCGATCTGAGCTATCAATACTGCTACTTGGCTTTTGAGATCCAGGTTTTCTTTCTTTAGAATAACAGAATCAAGCTCATGTCCTTTGAGAACCTTAAGTTCAGACACGAGCAAGTCATTATCTGCAAAAATTCTATTGAAATCAGCAGCCATCACTTTATGAACGCTACTCAGCTTCTCATGATCAATAAAGAGTTCATCCATTGTCTCTACCATTTCAGCTTTGGATATTTCAGGAAAGGGATCAGCTAAAATTTTGGTGGCAGATGGAATAGGTTTGGGAGAGAAGTCAGGTAGAGAAGAGATGGGTTTAGATAAGCTTTTGGCAATGCTAGGATGCTCAGTGAATGAGAATTTTCTGGTCATTGGTAAAGGTTTAGGTTTGATGGTAGTGAATTGAATAGAGTTACACTGACCATAGAGAGAGGTTCCCACTTGGTGAACTCTGTATCCGTTTGGGTTCTCTGCTTTGACACTAATCTCTTTGAAGTGTGGTTGAGGTCTTCCAGTAGCTTCTTCTCTGACTGGAGATCTTGGAGGAGATGGATCTCGGTAGACTGGAGTCGGTAATGTGGATGTATCGGCATCTTCCATATCTAGGGCGATAAAACTTACATCGGCATCTTCATCTTCATCGGCATCTTCCATGTCTAGGGCCATAAAACTTACATCGGCATCTTCATCGGCATCGGCATCGGCATCTTCGTCTGAGTCAGTTTCACACCAAACCGGCAAGGCCTTTTATGTGCTTTCGTCGGCAACAAAGCTTCGAGACTTGGGATGTCTCTTGTTGAATGACTTCCTCACATACTCATATTTTGGTTGAGGACATTTAGAAGCAAAGTGACCAGGTTTTCTGTAGTTGAAGCAAACAAGATCACCTTTGTTGTTCTTTCCATCGGTAGCACTTATTGAGGGTTTGTTGTAACTTGCTGGTTTTTGAAATGTTGGTGTGAATGATTTTGGTTGCTGGTAGCTTCCTTTCTGCATCCTTTTGAAGTCTTTAAACCTTTTGTAGTTCCTAGCGAAGGCGGCAAATTCGTCTTCTTCCATAGGCTGTTCTGAGGTGGTTTCAGGGGTTTTGGAACTGCAGGGTATAGGATGGGGATCTATAGGAGGGAATTTGTTTGAAGGGAAGGATATCTGTGACTGAGCTGATAGAGACAAGTTTTTGAAATTTTTATCGAGAACGTTAAGTTTTTGCAGTTCTCTCTCATACAGGAATAGACTAGACACAAGATTCTGAATAGAAGTCTTGTTCAAGTCTCTCACTTCTCTAACAACGGTGACCTTGGTATGATACTCATTTCCCAAAGAACTTAGAAAACGAATATTAAGGTCTTTCATAGTATAAACCTTTCCTAATGAAGCACATAAATTACTTACCTCGCAGAATCTGTCGTAGGCACTCCTTAGTGATTCACCATCTTGTTTTTTGAAGGATTCAAACTCAGCAATACAATCGTAGAGTCTGTTGTCCTTTACCTGCTCATCACCTTCAAAGTATGCAAGGAGCTTGTTCCAGCATTCTTGAGCCGTGGAGCACAAGTCAATGAGTTTATATTGCTTGTCGTCCAAACCACAAGAAATAATGTGGCATGCTTTTCCATCTAGGGCAGCTGAAAGTTTGTCGTCCTCAGTCCATTCCTCTCTTGGTTTATCGACCAAGGTTTCTTCAATCTGAACATGGGTTTCTTGTTCAGTGTCACGATCAGCATGTTGTGTCAGCGGAGTGGAGGGAATAGGTCTATAGGTGGTTGAGACTTTTAAAGGAATGATTGGACCACCTTCTATGACCTTCATCAACCGATCATCGATTGAGTTCATGTACTTTATCATACGAGATTTCCAGACACCAAACTCGTTGACATTTAACAACGGTATGGTAGTGATGTTAAATGACTGCATGATTTTTCCTGCCATGGTATCGGCAATACAAGCTGCAAAGCTTGGAAATTTCTTTCAAAATTCCAAGCTCTGATACCAATTGTTAGGCCCAATTGGTAGGAAAATAGGCTAGAGGGGGGGGGTGAATAGCCTTTTTAAAACTTTTACAAAGAAACACTTTTAAATGCAAAGTCACTTATCAGTTTGCAAACTATTATCAGTAAGCACAGCGGAGAAGATATGACTAAGTTTTAACTCACACTAAATCGGTAAGAAATAGTTTTCAGAGCTTAGTTTTAAACACAAAATTGTTTCCAAAAGTTCAATGCAGTTTCAAGAGATTGGTCAATGGAAATTACAATGAATCAGTACGAACATATGCAATCTGCCAGTGATAGAGTTCCAACCGGCAAAGATAAAGTAAGCAACAAAGACACAAGGATTTGGAGAGGTTCACAGTGTAAATACTGCTACGTCCTCTACCAAGTTTGGTCAGAACTTGGATTTGGGTTAAGAGTACTATTAGATATCTCTAGTCTATTACAAGCACGGCTTTGCCGGTATACAAAGACTAAGTTCTAGAAATTTCTAATGGATCGTAAAACAAATCTTACCAAGTGTTTTTGAGCGGCAAGTTCAAAAGAACTTATCTCACTCAGGTGGGTGTGTGAATAACTTAAACAACGTATTCCTTAAATGATCTAGTTCGGGAATACTAACAATGTTGTTTGAGTTGGTGCACAAGTGTATGTCCTATTAAATGATCTAATGATTATCTGGACACAGAATGTTTGAGTCTTTAATGAATACTCAAAAACATTCAACTCTCTTCAATGCTCTATTTTCACCAACCTTCTTCAATGCTCCAAGTCCACTATTTATAAGAAGAGTGAATGTCTTGAGTCTTGTAAAAGAAGGCTTGCAATTTGAATATCCAGCTGGGTAGTTGAGGAACATTAAATGCGGTATCTTTAGCATTAATGGCGAAGATATGGTGCACACGCATGCTTGCAAAAGTCTGATGGGTAAAGACCCATTTGTCTCAACCGGTTACCTGCAAAAAGGAAGTAGGGACAAAGTATATCTAAAACTAGCTATGTGTCAGACGGCGCAGTAATCATGACAGAGCAGTTAAACTACTTTTTGATAAAACAGTATGAAAGGACAGGGACAATCAGCAAGGTTGACTTTAAGATGAAACGATGTAACCTGACTGACAGTACAGACTGTCTTTCTTTATCGGCAAGTTGAGAATATAGTTGATCGGCAACTTTGTGTTGCATGTTGAGAATGGAGTTGATCGGCAACTTGTTTACTAGTCTGCTGATTTGCTTCCTCTTGCTGGTTTGCCTTGTTTGAAGAGTTGGAATACACCTGTGCTGGTCACCAAGAATCCTAAGAGTACCTTACAAAGGTTCTTATAAAAATGGGGGATCCTAAATGATAACTATGATTGGGATTAAGCAATTCTATGTCCTAAACATATATTTGATCAACACCTTCCACTAATGCGCCTCCTACTATTCAAGCGCCTACCACCACTCCTGCTACTCTATCTTCAAAACGTCAAAGTCTTAGAGACCAAATATCAGCTGATTTATTTGGTGAACTTAGTGAAGATACAGCTCAGGGGGAGCCAGATCCTTCAAGGCGCAAATCACCTTCTACTGCGCCCCAATCAAATCCTGAAGAACCCTCTTCCAGCGCAGATTATCTACCTTCACCTCCTGCGCCCCATACTTCTCCTGCGCCTCCTCCTCCCACTCCTGACATGAGTGTAGTTATTTCACTACTACAGCAACTCTAGCAAGGCCAATCTCAGATGAATTCACAGTTAGAGCTTCATACTTCTATGCATACTCAGCAAGCTGATGAGATTGCTGCCATTAAGGGGGAGATGGCGCGCATAGATGCGAATATCAAGGACAAACATTTCCTTACTCCTCAACTATAGAATGACGCTATAGATCAAATGAATGAACTTTTAAAAGGCACTCTTGCTTCCGTTCATGAGCGCATAGATGGTGGCATCAAACTCACTGATGGCCAAGATTTCATTAACGCCATAAGGGAGGTAGAGTTGAAAATAGCAGGTGATATAAGGAAATTGTTTGAGATGGTGGGTGGAGATAGCCAAAAATTATTGAGTGTTGTTGATAAACTCAAAGAAGTTAAGGATGAACTAGAAATCCTAGGCTTAACTGTATATGGTGCTGATCCTGGCGCAGAACCCAAAGCTCCTGAATCCCATGCGCCTTCAGCTCTTAAAACTCCTGCGCCCTCTTCCAGCTCTGCTCCTGGCGCGCATATAGACATTAAATCACTGCTCTCAAAAATTGATGTTTTGAAGGAATTAGTTGTCACTCACTTTAATGCCACGCATTCCAGTGCAGACAGGCGCACAGACAGAGTTTCCGCTAATATACTTACTGCCCAAGCTGCTGTTGAAGCTAACTTCCAAGCCTTCACTGAAAACTTTTCACAACAGCAATCCATCACTCAGCGCACCATTTATGAGTATCAAAACATCAATGTTGATCATTTGCGCTACATTAGAGATGGTGTCACTGATACTCACAGTTTTGTAAACCGTTGTCACCAACTCTCCAAACAAATCCAGCGCTCTGTTTCTGAAATAGAAGAAGGATTGAAGGATGACGACGCGCCTTCTCCCAACCCTTAGTTTTTGTTTTGTTTGTAAGTTGTTAGAACTCCTTTTGTGATTAGAAACTTTTATTAGTGATTTAGTGCTTACATGTTTTAGCACCTTTTGTTTTTGTTCTGTTAAATACTTGTACTCTGTAACTCTTACACTTTGAGTATTAATGAGAACAAAACATCACTTTTATTTCAAAACTTGTTCACTCAAACTTCTTGTTTGTAGAACATTGAATGTTGTTTAAAATCATATGCATCATAAATGAACTGCTTCATATTTCATGCATTGAGTTTAAACTTTGTTTAAACACATTTCAAAACTAAAACTCATATATCATTTTGAATGTGTTAAACTGTTATTTCTATCATTCCATTTGTAATGTTTTATCCTTATTGGAATAGATTAGAAATCTGTATCTTGGACTAGTGTGTGCATTAACTTGAGACATGATTTACCAATTTCATTTATTTGGACATGTTATTATCAAGTATAATGTTTGTCCTTGATATAGTAGGTAATGGCATCAATCAAATAGGGGGAGATTGTTGGGTATGCCCACTTATATCTCAGTTTCATTGTAATAGGATTAATTAGATTTGATTGATTCATCACCTAAGTTTTATTTCATGGACTTTAGACCCACATATAAGAAGTATTTATACATCATTTTTTAGGTTGTCCATTGTAATAGAATAGGCTTAGGAATAGGGCTAGAATATCAAGATTCAAGAAAATCACGAGTTTGAGCCAAGTCATGCGCCATGCGCCCAAGCGCCTCACTCACTCGCCGCGCCGCGCCACGCGCCTCACAGTGCGCATGCGCCTCTTATGCGCCCGCAAAGTGTAACGCGCCTCTCTTAGCTCACGCGCCTTATAGTGATTTATTTACTCAGTGATTTAATGAAGACTCGAAGACTTGAAGAGATTCAATCTATGCCAATGATCCAACGGTGGTTAAATAACACGTATGCACCCGCTTCTAAGGACACCTGTCCATAACGGTCATATTTGTGTTATGTGTCTAACGGCTATAAAAGGACACGTGCTCCACTCAATGAGCGACAGCACATCCGTCCTTTCTCTAACTCACCAAGGATTTCCAACAGCTAGTTTTTGGGGCTCTACTATAAATACCCCATAACTTCAACCATTTGAAGTTGCTAAGCATTTCAAGAATTTCTCTCTCAAGCATTCGTTGAAGATTTGAAGATTGCCTTTGTTATTTCCAGAATTCTCAAGAACATCTTCATAACTTCATCCTTAGCCCAGATCCTCAAGCAAAAACACTTTAGTTTTCTTGTGCTCTCAATCTCAAAGATCTAAAGAGCCTTGAATATAAAATCACACACGCACCTCTTTAAGTTTGATCACTTAGATCTTTCTTTTAGAGATACACCGGTTATTGTCTAGGATTTGTTCATTCATAGAAATAGATCTTGAGTTAGTGTATAAGCTCAAAACGATTGTAATTTGTAACACTCTCTCATTATATAAGATCTCCATTAGAAATCCAAGACTAACCATCTTGGTAGAGGACGTAGATCATTTTCCCGATCGAACCTCTCCAAATAGCGCGTACTTACTATCTTGCTATTCTCTTTCAAGTCATATCATATCTAACTATTTGTTTGTTTATTCATTGTAGATTGATTGATTGAACTGTGTTGTGTTTGTTATATCATTTGCCTTAGTTTCTTATTTCACCCACTTTGAGCCAAAATACTTAGAGTGTGTGTGCGCCCCCTTTATCATACTTTGCGCCTATTTACTTAACTAAATTCCGCTGTGTATTTCACTCACTCACTTAGGCGCATATCATAACACTTATTTGATAAAGTGCGCATTTGCAATTGAGTTTATCAAGGGTACGAAAAGAATTTTAAAACAGCTAATCACCCCCTCTCTAGCTATTTTTCATACCCTTGTTGCCCTTTGGGACCAACAATGATTGCCACATCCAAAATACAAATTGACATCTATGCCATTTTTTTTTATTTGCTAGTATAATTAATTTATTAATTATTTTAGATAATAGATAATAATTTACTTTAATTAATAATGTTTGTATATTTAAATAAGAAAAATAAATTAAACATATATTAAAAGTTAAAGTGAGAATGGCCGGAATAGCACCCACATGACATACATGCACATGACCCTTTTTCGTTAGATTTCTAACGCCGTTGGGGGGAGGGGGCAAAAGTGGGACGGGGGCATACTTAAGGTGCCACTTTGGGACAAAATCCGCGCGAGGGTGCAAAGTGGGAATGGGTGGATACTTAGGGGGGCTAAACATATTTTGGCCGTCTAAAATTATCAAAATCCTTCTTACAAACACAAATATAGAAATACAATTTAGGAAAATATTAAATATATTTTATTTATATTTTAGATTAACATTTTATTTAGGGTTTGAGTCGGATCGGGTCGGGTTTCGGTCGGATCACTAAGGTTCGGGTTGGGTTCGGTCAGATCATCAACATGATCCGATCCGAACCCGATCGGATTTTAGAAAATGAAAACCAAACCCTAATTTTTTGGATCGAATTGACTTCGGTTCGGATCAGATTCAGTAAAATTGCCAACTCTAAAAGAGCATACTCTTAAGCACTTTGTGTTTGTTGTCTCTTACAATGCGCGAGTAGAATTTTAATTTACTATTGTAAATGAAGGAATTTACAAGAAAATAGAAATTAATTATTCGCGCGGCTACAAGGTTGCATATGAATAATTCATGAAATGAAGTCAATTTTATTTATGCAAAATAGAGGAGCTACATCATTGGAAGAATTCCATCATTTTTTGTTTCAATTCCATACATTTGCTTTACGCCATTGAGGATCTGGAAATGGTTTATTTTCACAACCTAAATAAAATCCATCAGACCGTACTAACCAATAGTTATATTCATTTTGAATCGCTGGATCACACGAACGAAACAGGATTGAGTTATTGTAAACATTAAACACAGCTTGTCTTGGACCCCAATAAAAGTGTGCGAACCAAAGAGTTGAGAACGGATTAGCGCAAAAACTCCACTTGTACTCTTCATTAGCATGAAGGACATGCGTGCCGTGATCTTTTCCAGAATGTAAATGAAAGGAAATGTCTTGCGAAATTCCATTGATTATATCAAACTTCCATGTCTGGCCAAGAATACAAGAAGATGTGGTTGGGTAAACAAGACAACATGCAAAGATTATGAAACAAAGAGAGCTGCTTTTCATTGATGAACTCATGTTTGAGTTTGATTTCGGTTTTATCTCTATAATTTAGAAGAGTTGTTGTGTTCTTTAAATAGGGGGTGAATTTTACTTTTCCGGGCAAAAATGAAAATTAAAGCTCCAATTTTGATAAGATTGACTTTATAAGAAATAATTCAACATAGACTAGTATTTTTTATTATTAGTGTAAACTTGATAAGTTTGACTTTATAAGAAATAAATTCAAAATAATATTGATAATATTATTTTTGCCGATTATATCAAACTTCCATGCCGAGCCATTTTTTTTTTTTTTTTTTTTTTTTGCCGATTTTTTTTTTCGTCACCCCAACTTTTTTTCCTCCAACAAAAGTAACACTTTTTATACCGAAATGTAACACTTTTTTTCTTCAAATGTAACACTTTTTTTTCAAAACAAATGTGCCACAATTTTGATGCAATAGATTAAAGATAACATAAAGATTCACAACTAAATTAATGTAACACTTTTTATAAAGGAATGTAACACTCATTTTTTCAAATGTAACACTTTTTTTTTCTCCCAAAATTAACATAGGATTGACAACTAAAAACTAATGTTACATTTTATAAAAAATGAATGTAACATTTTTTTTTCTTAATTGTAAGAGTTTATATTCCTAAATATAACATTATATATGAAATGTAACAATTTTTTATTGAGAAATTAACAATTGAAATGCAAACCTATTTTTTTTTTGTAAAAACTGCTGTTACATTTAACAGTAGAAAAGTGTTACTTTTTGAAGATGAAAGTGTTACTTTTATCAGAACAGAGTGTTACATTTGAGCTGACAAGCAGATCAATTTTTTTTGTGTCTTAAAAAGTATGTTTTTTTAAAAAAAAATATCAAACCATATCATGACCTATGTAGTTTTATTCGTCTCGTCGAGACGAACACAACGGTATTTTTAAATATTTCTTTTGACTTATAAATCTCAAGATATAGTATTTTAAAGATTTTGGTTTTTTTTTTTAGAGACGACACGTGGCAGCGCGCGGTTGGGCGAACCAGATGTGGCTCACAACGCGCCACGTGTCGCCTGGGGAGTGGAGGAGAGGCGGATAGTGGGTCGGGTGGGTCGGGCCGGGCGGGTTGACCCGCGGGTCGCGCCTGCCGCACGGTGTACACCCGCCGTACCTAAGAATTTGTCTTAATTTATTCGATCAATTTGATTGGATTCGACAAATCTTTCGTAAGATTTTAAATACTTCATAAAGTTTTGGAAAATTAATAAAAATAATTATTTTTATTGATAATTTAATAATTAGTCATTCAAAATATTTAAAACTTCACAAAGATCATTGAAAGTTTACAAATGTTTCGTCAAATTTCACCCAAATTGATAGTACTCCCTCCGTCTCAAAAAGATCTTCGCGTTTAACTATTCAAACATTTTAAGGACATGAACACTTGCTTCACTAGTCATGTTGCATATATGCACATTTAAGCCCAAATCTTACTATATATAAAAGCCAAGAAACACTTATCAACGTGTTGCCGCTCAAAAAGGTCAATTTCAACCAGGGGTAGAAGGGTAATTTCACTAAATAGTGTCATGCTTATTCTGACGGGTGGTGGGGTGATGGTGCACCTTAAGGAATCGGAGAGAACACGTCATGTCATGTTCGATTAGTAAGCATCAAAACTCATTTTCTAATTTCTTTTCTTCTTCTTTTCAAATAAATAAATTTATTTTCTTTTTTATTTTACTATTTCTGGTGTGCATTGATAAATTAATCTATACAATTAAAATTTGTTTGATTGTATTTTTTATACCGCACATACATTAATGAGTTAGTCCTGTGAAAAACTTGTTTTACACTGAGAGATGTGTAAAACCTGTTTTACATTAAGAAATTATGTTTTACATTAAGGGATGAAAACATGTTTTACACTAAAACGAGTGTAAAACAAGTTTTTCTCTAAATTTCCACTATATTAATTAGTTTAGGAAAAATATTGTCTATTCTATGAATAAATCAAATAAATTTAAATATAATTAATTTTAAACACCATTTACTTTTACTTAAAATAAATCTAATTTTTATTTAAAATATTACTAAACTAAAATCTAATCCAAACCCAGTTAAATTAAAATTAAAACAAAATCCATATAAAACTATTATAGTTTAACTTTTTCGAATAGAATATGTCATATATAGTATTTATATGTATATATTATCTATGATTTTTTTTTTGAAAAATATAAATACAGTATACGCAAAGTTGATTTATGAAATATTAGTTAGCACTACCTAAATTTACTCCATCCTTAAAGTTATTTATGACAATTAATATTCATTTGCATTTAAATAAATGTAATATTTTCTATTAAATATATGACCCGTTTTAAATAAGTGGATGTAATACAATTTTTATATGCGAACTTAAAAAATAAAACTTGAAGATACATATCATTTAGAGATGATTGGAATATGTGTATTATTTTTAAATGAAAAATATACTCCCTCAGTTCCATAATATATGCCCACCTTCCCATTTACACAGAGATTAAGAAATGATTGAAGTGATATACTCCATACTTATTACTACTAAAAATAAGTGTACGAGGATTAAGAAAATATTTTGAAAAAGTAAGTTTTTTGAGTGGGTAGGAGAGATAAAATAAGTTAGTGGACAGTTGTTGTGAGTGGTTATGATAGAGAAAATTGAACATTTTGAATAACTAGCAATAAGTATGGGACACCTAAAACGGAAATAAGTAGCGATAAGTTTGAGACGGATGAAGTAAGTGTTATGAGTATGGAAAATAAAATAGGAGAGAGAATGTGGGGCAAGCAATAGTAAGTTGATTGGTGTTGTGAATATAAAAGTAAAGTATGAGAGAGAATGGGTGAGAAGAATAATAAATATTCTTTGCCATTTTAGGAAATAGATATATATATATATCTGGGACAGACTAAAAAGGAAATGTGGACATATATTATGAGACATAGGGAGTGCATATTTAAAATATCAAATATTTTAATATTTTCATACTCACAACACTTACTTCACTTCCACAATTTCTTAATCGTACAAATGGAAATATGAACACTTACTATGGGCCGGGAGAGTATAAGTTACTAATTTCTACATAAATGGAGTATTATATTTTACTTTTCCCATTTCATTTTTTTTGTACTCTTAATTAATACGCACGTATCCCTCCCTCTTATTTTTTTACATCGCTCAAAAATTACAATCAATATAATTGAACAAGTTTCAACATAGAGATAAAATTATTATTTAAAGGCTGTAAACTAAAAAACGAAAAAGATTTAGAACCAAACTTTGGATATCAAAAAAATAACATTTATCTTGAACTTAAGGGAGTTCTGATAATAATGATGAGTATATTTTTCGGATGCACGGTTATTGTTGTTATTATTATTTTTTTTTTTTGAGTAAATCTTAGGAAGCGTTGAAAATGTATAAATTTAAGTTTTTCCTTTTTTTTTAATGTATGTTGAATTAAATTTGAATATTTTATATTCAATAATTTTAAATAATTCTTTTAATTTTTTTTTTTTTTTGAATTTAAAAAATAAATAAATTATGATATCGCCGTGCATCGCACGGGAGTACTATTAGTTGTAGAAATGAGAAGAACTTTTTGGGATAATGAGAAATGACAAATGAGAAGATCATTTTGACACGGAGGGAGTAATTTTTATTATTAGTGTAAACTAAAGTTCTACATACTCCCCCTGTCTTGAAAAGTAATCCAACGTTGTGTTTGGTGGTCAATATGATTTAACTTTGATCAAAGTTTTGTTGATGCATTATTAAAATAAAGTTTAGACATTAATTAGGAACGTTCATATGATTTCAATATAAGTTCAATTTTTTCTGAAACCGCTAAAAATTAAGTTTTTTTTTTTTTTTTTTTTTTTGGATGTCCACGCCATAAAGAGGCGAGGAGAGAGATCGAACCTAGCGCTAACCGACGGTGAGGCTTGGCTTTACCACAGGGCCACTCCTTTCGGGATCTCTAAAAATTAAGTTGGCCATTAAAAATAAAGTGCGACTATATTTTAGGAGTGAAGAGAGTATTATTTCAAAGTACCAAAAAAACTATCCTATTTTGAACATGAATAAAACAATTTAGGAAAAAAAAATCAAATATTCATAAATTTATCATTGAAAGTAAATTTGTTATGAAAAATTGAAAATATCAAAAATGAATAGTTGACTCTTAGGGAAACTCCAATGGTAGGTATCAAAATCTAATTTTGATACCTATCTAAGGGCAATGCTAGGGGCACAAAAAGATTTCACAAAATAAAGAATACAAAATGAGGTGACGATATTTTATAGGTTGTATTGATAGTGGACCCGGCACACTCTAATAAAAACACCAATAAAATTATGACACATCATTTTGTAAGCCCAATTTTGTGGCACTTTTTGTGACTTTATATTTACCCCCTATCTAATTGTTGGTGTGTATGCCCTAGGTACGTTATTTTAACGATTAATGTTATCATTTGCATATGCTTTAATAAAGATATTGAATGTTTGATTATTATATCTTTTGCATGTTTATTATAATAATCTCCGTGCCTGATAATTATGATTAATTATTAGTATAAGTTTAATAGATAATCATATGATGATTATGTGTATGCGATACAATTAGACTTATGGGTACTTGTTGGAGAACAAATATTGGACTGACCCCTATGATATTTATGCCAAGTTCACAATGTCATAATTAAGCCTCATATAGTTATATCACTGGAATCTCTAGACCTGAGGTTATTAGAGTCTTCCACATAATGAACATTACGTTTGACAAATTCAAACGTTACCTTTAACCGGGTATCTATAAAGAATATGATTGGCGTAATCAGAATCATGTAGGGAAGAGTAATAAGCCAAGATGGGATTTGTTCCTCGTCAAGAGAAATGTCAAGCTTTGGCCACTCGATGAATGGTATTGATGAAATGCATGGCCATGCTCAAATGAATTGATTTGATCAATGTCATTTGTATTATCAATACTTTCGGGATCGAGAGAGCATTGAATATAGGTAAGTTGACCATTGACCATGGCTTACATTCAATAGACATCGTGTAACAAAGAGATTGTGTTATGTTCTATTTTAGGAAACTTTGGATTTCAAAGTTATACTAATTGGGTAGTCATAATGGCTTGCTAGAGTCTGCTTATGACTTACGGGGTTTGAATGGTTCGGACTCGTTGCCAACTTAGTATAATTCTATTGGGTCACACACGCAGAACGGATAATTAAACGGAGTGAAAAACGAGGAAACTGCAAAGGGAAGCCGTACGGCTGGCTTGCCACCGTACGGTTGGAAGGCCGCCGTACGGCTTCCCCCCGGCTGGCAGTTTAATTTTTGGCTATTATTGTTGGACAAGAATACCTAAGTTCTAAAGGGTTTTGGAAACCCCTTGTATATAATGTGGACAACCAGGAATAATTTCCTATGCATTGATTTTGCAAATCACAAACTCTTGCTTTGAGAGAGAAAATACACATTATATTCTTGGGTTATTGAGTTTGATTATTCCCTATTATCAAACTTTAATAATCATTAGGAGCTTTGAAGAATTGTTCTTCACCATTGTTTTTCAAAGCGAAGACCTAGCAGTCAAGTTCAAGAAGGTGTTCTTGAATCCGCTCGAAGTGTGGATCACCGGTAGAGGGCGTTTCTCTTAGCGTCTCAATACAAGTTTTCGCATCTCGATCTACAAGTGTTAATTTCTTTCATCTTCATATTATGAATTATTGCTCATAACGGATCTAGGCTATTGTGTTTCTTCATGTTATTCTTCCGCTGCGCATGATTGCATGAAACCCAACAGTGGTATCAGAGCCCCGTTGATGATCAATAATTCTAATATTATCATGATATAATTATTTAATGGGATTAATTAATTGGTATGATCATGATATGATGAATTTATGTGATGGAATTTTATATGAGATATAAAATATGCATGCTAGTTGATGATGAGATTATGTGGTTGTAATATTAATTTGATTATTATGTATGATCGCATGCTTAGATTATCATGTTGTAATTGGATTATATTTATTGATAATCTTGATCTAATTTGTATGGGAATAAATTGGTTATTGATTATATGAATTAGATGGGTTAAAATTCATAATCTGTATTTTCATGTTTCTGTAATCTGATTATGTATGAATATGATGTTGGGATTGATCGAATTTCTGAAAAACTAAAAATTCTGGGAATCTGGAAAGGGCAGCCGTACGGCTGGCTCAGAGCCTCACGGCTGGTGAGCTGCCGTACGGCGCCTCTCCCATTTTCCAGAATATTGCTCTATTTTCTAGTGTGCAGATTGTTCTGTAAATTGTTTACAGAATTCGAATCTGGAAACATAAACTGGTTTCAGACGGCTGGTTTTCGAAACCGTGTTTCCTGAAACAGTTTTCTGTCAAGAATTCAGAATAATTGCAGAAATCAGAGTTCTAAAGAGTTTAGAATTGCTGTAATCTGTGAGATTAAGAGACAATGAAAGGGTCTTGAAACAAGTGTCCAATCTATACGGGAATGTGGATGCCTTTTGGCTTAGTTTCGACCGTATAGAGAAGTTACTTGGTTTCTTGATCTTAATACGGGAATATGGAGGCCTTTTGGCTTAGTTTCGACCGTACGGTTTGTGCTCTCAATTTCAAGATGCTCTGCGGATTCAGTTTCAGACTTTAATCCTATAACTAGCGCAACTAAAGTCGCATAAAATTAATTCGGTTAATTGATTAACTTTATGTGTATGAACCTTCTTGAAAAATTTAAGTCAAGTGCCAAATCCATGATTAAAACACTTGTGAGTATATGGGTAGTTTTATGCGGGCTCTGCCAAAGCGAGACACATTAATTCTATTCATCTATGAGGAAGATGAGGAAAGAGTGATTCCTATACGTTTAAAGTGGTTTGACTGAATTAGGCCATCAAAAGGGTTTTGGGCCTAAAGGAACTGATGACATTAAAACATGTTAGACATATGATGTCTAAAATCTCATAAAGGATCTAAGAGTCATATATGATATGATTGACAAGGAGTTGTCTACCTAATTAATTTAATTTTGAGCAGTATCGCCAAAACGGACTTGAAATTAAATTAAAGTTGGATATTAGCCCACTTGAATTATATGATACATTGGATGTATATGAAGGCTATATAATTTAGTGGGAGTATTTGTAAAATACTAAATTTAAAATATCTTTAATTAAGTTGGTACTTATATGTGGTTACATGTTTTCATAATTGTAGATAATGGCACAAAACACTCAGTCTCTGTCATTGCGATCTATCCTTGAGAAAGAAAAACTTCAAGAGAATGGTGCTAATTTCATGGATTGGATCCAAAGCCTTAGAATTGTTCTAAGCATAAAGATAAGCTGTACATTCCTGATGAACCTGCTGCCACTGCCCCTAGAGCAGAGAGAGACGCCTACAAGAAGCACAAAAGTGATTCTCGTGAGGTCAGGTGTCTCATGCTTGCTGCCATGTGTTCTGAGCTTCAGAAGACTCTTGAACACTTGGAAGCCTATGATATAGGCACTCAGTTGAAAGACATGTTTCAAGAGCAAGCAAGGCAGGAAAGGTTTGATACCATAGCTACTCTGAGTTCATGCAAGATGAGTGAAGGACAGTCAGTGGGTCCTCATGTTTTGAAGATGAAGGCCCATTTTAAGCATCTAGAGAGGCTTGGACATCCCATCTCTGTTGAGTTGGATACTGATTTTATTCTTAATTCATTACTTAAAAGATATAATAAGTTCTTCATGAACTATAATATGCATGGTATGGATAAGACTCTGTCTGAGTTGCATGGGATGCTAAAGACAGAAGAAAAGAAAATCATAAAAGAAGCTTCTCCTGTGCTTGTGGTCTCAAAAGGAAGGAAAGGGATCTAAAGCCAAAGGAAATGGTAAGGCAAAAGTTGTCAAACCCAAGATAAGCAAGGAAACTGTTGCCAATGCTGTGGTGGCTAAACCAAACTCCCAAAAGGATGCAATCTGTTTCCACTGCAATGAGATTGGTCATTGGAAACGTAATTGCAAGGCTTACATGGAAGAAAAGAAGAAGAAGAAGGGCAGTGGGACTGCTTCTTCTTCAGGTATCTTTGTTATAGATATACTCCTTTCTACTTCTAGTTCCTGGGTATTAGATACCGGATGTGGATCACACATTTGTTTGAATGTGCAGGAACTAAGGAATAGAAAGATACTCAAAGATGGCGAGGTAGACCTACGCGTGGGGAATGGAGCAAGAGTTGTTGCATTAGCCGTAGGTGTTAGTTTTGGTTCCCTAGGCACGTTTATTTAACGTTATGTATTTTATCGTTTTATTCATATTAATAAAGAGATGTTTTGATTATTATTGTTGTTCATGTTTACTTATAATAATCTCCGTCCCTAGTACTTATGAAGCACTAGTATAAGGCTAGATGATCATGGGATGATCATGTTAGACTTATAAGTACTTGTTGGAGAACAAGGTACTGGACATGACCCGCTCTATGAGATTTATGTCATGGTCAATGTCATATATATATATCTCATATTAGTTATGTCATTTGAATCCTTAGACATGAAGTTATTATAGTCTTCTACCTGATGAACATTATGTTTGACATATTCAAACGCTACCTTTAACCAGGAAGTTATAAAGGGTATGATTGGCATAATCAGATTCACGTAGGGAAGAATAATAAGCTAAATGGATTTGTCCCTCTTCGGAGAGATGTCAAGCTTGGGCCCCTCGTAGAATGATGTTGATGAAATGTTTGGCCAAACTCAAGTGAATTGATTGGATCAATGTCATTTGGATTATCAACATATTCGGGATCGAGAAAGTATTTAACAAATACAAGTTGACTTGTTGACCATGACTTGTGTTCAATGATATCGTGGACAAAGGGATTGTGACATGTTCTATGAGAAATACAAACTTGTATATAGTTACACTATTTGGGTAGGTATGATGGTTTTCTAGAACCTAATCATATCTTATGGGTTTATGTTTAAACCCATTGCCAACTTATTTTAATCCTATAGGGTCACACACAATTAGAACGAATTGATAAAAGGCAAAAAGGGCAGTTTTCTGGTCTGGCACGACCCTGCCAGATATAAATCACGACCGTGTCATTTGGCACGGCCGTGCCGAATATAAAGCACGACCTTGCCATTAACCAGCAGCCGGGAAGGCAGGCGCGCACCAATTGGCACGACCGTGCCAATTGTGGGGGCACGACCGTGCCAGAGCTGCTTGGACAAAAAGTTTGCAGCTTAATTGGGTGACGGGATTTAGGTTTTCTAGGTCCTTAAGGGTTAAGGACTAGGACCTATATAAACATCTTTTCACCATCCATTAAGCATATGAAACCTAGTTATTTGGAGAAACAATAATGAGCTGAGGTCACCTATTTATAGGAAATCTTAACCTCGAGGAAGTGGCCTCCCGGCCGGTCCAAGAGATTGACACAATTACCGAGGCTCTGATCAATATGGACTCTGGAGGATGATGAGATAACGTCTATCTTTGCAGCCTCATTCGATTAAGTCGTCAACATCTTCTTATCTGGTCTTTTCGGGAAATCCTGGATAAGTCCTGCGCAGTTCGTAAATACCTGGGAGGTCCCTGTGAGTTCTAGAATGTCTAATAACTCATTTTCAGGTTGGGTACTAACAGTAGCCCCTCGGCGACGTTTCTTGCAAGGCAGGGAGGGTCATCGATTAAGAAAATGATCCGATCTGAAACATGAGTTCCAAATCGAGAGAGGAGTGAGAAAGAAGGTGACCAAGTTGGTCGAGTGGCTGAACCTTTGTCAGGCTACCTACGTATCCAAGTGGAATCAAGCCGATCGTAGTTTGAGACCTGCGGGGAAAGAAAGAAACGAGACATCGCCTTTTGGGGGATAGACAAATATCCCTCAAGCAATAAAGTCACGCGGACCCTATTGGGGAGAAAGAAAAAAGAAACGAAACATCATTGAGCAATAAAGTCATTGCAGATAGAAATTACAGAAACGAATCATCGTAGAACAGATAAAGTCATTGCAGATGGACTTTACTTGGGGAAAAAGGAGAGGTCATACGCACGGTTCGACAAGAAGATTATAGAATCGAGAACAAAAGGAGGGATGAATTCTAACTTTCTATAGAACGTACATAATCGCATAATTTCTTGGTAATCCACGGTACTTTGAGAAGTGCAGTTCCTCAGCATCACAGAATCAGGTAACGCCGATTGTTTAGAGTTCGCACGGTGTTACGCCAAATAACTTTCTCAAATAGGAAGGGTTTAAGGACGTTCCCAGACTTCCACTATAATCTTTAAGGTTTAAAGACGTTCCCGGCCTTTTAATTATAGGTTGATTTGGTTATTAAATTTTTAGAAAATTTGAAGCCTTCCTAAGCCATTTTGGACATTATTAAGCCTTCCCAGACAATTTATTAATTTTGGTGGTTTACAAGGTCTTCCGGACCAATTTGGAAATTTACAAGGTCTTCCGACCAATTTGGAGGTTTACAAGGTCTTCCGGACCAATTGATTAATTTTTTGGAAATTTACAAGGTCTTACGGACCAATTTGGAAATTTACAGGGTCTTCCGGACCAATTGATTTTCTCAATACGAAGGTCTTATGAATGATTCGACCTTCACTTATAATCTTTTGGGCTTATGGATGATCTGACCTCCAATTATAAATTGATTTGGTAATTTACAGGGTCTTCCGGACCAATTGATTGATTTTTTTTTGGAAATTTATGGGGTCTTCCGGACCAATTTGGAAATTTACAGGGTCTTCCGGACCAATTGATTGATTTTTTTGGAAATTTATGGGGTCTTCCGGACCAAATTGGAGATTTACAAGGTCTCCCGGACCAATTGATTAAATTTTGTATTAAAAATAAGCCGAGTGGGTAAATTGTAACATTTTTTTGCCTGGGGAGTAACTGGCCGCGCGGCAAAATCTTCTGATTGGCTCATTTTTATATGCGAGGATCGTTGATGGGCGCGCGAGATGGAGGGCTGAGATCGTGCCACATCGCCTGGAGACACTGGCCGCGCGGCTAGTCCCTTCGCTGGACAGACCCTACAAACAGCCGCCGACTGTTGCTTTCATTCCACTTTTCTTCCTTCATTTTTCGAGAATAGAGAGAGGAAAAGAGAGCTTTTGAGGTATTTTGCCATTATAGAGATGGATTTCAACTTTATTTTTGGCACGGATCAACCGTATGAGCACGATGCAGGTGCGGGATCGCAATTTGAGCAAGGCGAAGGAGCGAACCCGCCTCAAACAAGAGGGACAACATCAACTACTAGCGAGGATGGCTTCTTGCAACTTTCGTCCCGATGAGTGGAATTTCACAATGGGACAACATTTTGACTTGTACGCGGGCCCTGACAAACATTGGTCTGGTGGGAGACTGATGGAGACGAAGGAGGTACCGATCTCGCTTTATCGCTTTCCTTGGGTATTTTATGTCTTTTATTTCATACTTGTCGTATTATTTTTAAGACTTCTCTGAATTAAATTAATCGTTCGTGATTATTTAATTTTCTGGGATTTGTTGATTATTTTGGGGACGAAAAATATATGCGCGAGTAGATAAAATAAAGTATGCATGTACACTTTAATTTATAACACATAATTTATGTTGCTAGTTGGGTAACGTACCTTTGCTGTGTTTACCTGCAGAGGATGAAATCTTGTGGGTCCACGAGAGCAGTGGCCGAGATGTGGGGGAGATTGCTGCCGGCTGGGACGGTGAAGGGGAGGATCCGGGCTCTGGGCTTTGGTCCGTTTTTTGATGCTGTACGAGCTATAGAGGGGACCCAGAAGGTGATGGGTATGGTTGAGGCGATGAGGGAGTATTGGTGGGACACCACCCATACGTTCCATTTTAGTTGGGGAGAGGTGACTGTTACTCCGACCGACTTTACTGCCATCACGGGGCCCATGTTTACGGACGTGGAGCTCCCTTTTGATGAGTCCTTGGCTGCGGACCTGCACCGTCAGGTGGAGCTGATTGGGATGCCGTTGGGCAAAGGTGTAAAGGGAAACGGCTTTGAGGTGGGTCGTCTGAGGACCTTGGTGGAGGAGGCTATCCAGTGTTTTTTTGAGGGTGTTCATGATACTGACTGCTTGGTGCGGGCCATCTTGTGGTACTATTTTTCGCGGACCCTATTCCTGAGTACGGGGACCTTTGTCGATTTTCTCTGTTGGGTGCTCTGGCTGATTTGGAGCAGGCGAGTCAGGTTTCGTGGGGCAGAGCCGGGCTGGCGGAGATGTATAGAGCCCTTGATGTTTGCTCGAGGTCTAGTACCTCGTCTTTTGACTGTTTTCAGTTTGCCTTTGAGGTATGTCTCTGACTTAATCCTTTTCATTCCGTGTCTGTCTTTTGTTTAGAACTGTATAGACTGAAGTGCTGCCTTTTCCACAGGTGTGGGTCTACGAGCTGTTCCATATTGCTCCTTTTGCTATGGAGAGGGTGAAGGAAGTCCCGGTTATGAGATTCTGGGCAAAAAGCAACCGATTGGAGGGCTGCAGCAAGGCCAGGAAGACTCCAGATCTGGGGATTTTCACTGCGAGGTTGAGTGGTTCTTTGAATGAGGACTTCCAGTTCTTCCCTTGGTCGGATCAGGTGCTGGCAGAGGTCGGTCAGGCTCAGGATTTCACTGCTTCCCGCTGCTTCTTGACGGGGTTGACTGGGGATGCCATGTATCTTGGCGAGAGAGTCTGCCGACAGCATAGCAGACATCCTGTGATATGGGCCCCGCTTGAGCCGCCGATAAACATGTTGTATCCGGCTAGGCTGAGGGCGAGCGGTGACTACCGGTTCAGGACTCCGGCCCATTTATACCAGAGTGGGGCTGATTATGAGTGGTTTGTGGAGCATGTGCTGCTGAGTCCACAGGTCCTGGCGAGGAGGCAGGCGGGTGCCTATCCGGCTAGCTCGAGTACAGGGGCCAGATATGGTATGGACATGCCGCGGGGTGGTGCTGAGGTAGATTTCGATCTGACTCCGACTGAGGCTGATGAGGTCACTGGGGCTCAGCTTCCTCCGCTTGGAGCTACGGTATGATGCCTTTTGGTTTCTGTCTTGCACACACACACTTTAGAATTATATCTAAACTGTGCTTATCTGTCCAGGTGACCCGGGAGGCCTATATCCGCTCTGTTCGTCGGGGCAATATTTTTGAGAGGCTATTCCGGAGCTTGGCCGCTGCTTGCACCTGCCGTTGGGACGATGTGGTGCTGCCTCAGCGTAGAGAGAGATCCCCCACGGAGGCTAAGAGTTCGAGGTCTATCCGGAGTAGGAGCTCAGGAGCTGGTGGGTCCCGCCGTACGGAGCAGGGTGGAGAGGATGATGATGTGGACATCGAGGATTCTGACTCGGACTAGATGTTGTCCTTTTATTTCCTGCATTTTGTTAGAGAGAGAGGAGAGGAACAGACAGAAACATATTTATGTACAATGTTTTATTTTGCTTTTGGTATGTAATTAATTAGTATTTTATTTACATGTTTTTATATTTTAGTACAACGCATGAGCCTTAGGGGTAAAATATGGATTGCACACTGTCGGACATTTCCACCTTCTTTATCGGACCTCTTTTGTGAGTTGGGACCTTAAATATATCTGAAAAGGGTCCATTCTGGCGTTTGTTGGGGACGGGCTGGCAATCTGTCTGAACTGGCTTAAGTGGCCGCCTGGCCAATTATCGTAGGAGAGACTGGCCGCGCGGCTGGTCCCTGATCTGACACGATTTTCGTCAGATTTTTCCTTGTACGATCAGGACTTGAACTCCCTACCCTATATATTAACAGCCTGCGTAAACAGACGAGGCAGACAACAGTTTTTCTTCTTTTTGCTCTATATTTTGATCTTTCCACGCTTTTCTGATGGACAGACACCCTAGGATTTCCGAGGAGCGATAAAACTATTTCATCAAGAGTTTGAAGCTCTGGGTTGGGAAGCTTTCGAGGACAACTCGTGCAAAATTTAATAGGAGATTCGGAATTAGGTGCCTTTGGTCCTTGTATAGGGTTAAGTCCGATGAGAACCTGATTCGTACTGCTGCTAAATTCTGGGACAACGAGAATCATGTCTTCAACTTTTCTTACAAATGAAATCATCCCTACGTATGAAGATTTTGCAGCTCTTTGTGGTGCGATAGTGACAGATAGGGTAGCTATGCCACAGTCTCAAGTGCCTTCCGAACTTCAGATTTCCCAAATGCTGAGGATTTCTGTCGAAGATGCTAGGGGTTTGCTGTTGGATGGTGATGTTAACCTCTGTGGGCTTCCCATCAGGTTTGTTAATAGCACGGTAGAGTCTGACATGGCTCTGGATTGTCTGGAACTTTGTCTGTTTGCCTCGGTATTATTTCCGCCTTATGTAGGAGTAGCTACCATGGGTTGTCTTGATATGGTGGATCAGGCTCGAGCCAATCGCAGTATCGTCCCTTGCTTGCTTGGGGAGACCTTGCATGGTATTGGAGAATTGGCTCCAGGAGCTCGAAAGATGACCAGGGGAAGTACCAGACTGTTAACCTTGTGGCTGCAGGAAAGACTTCGAGTCTTGGAGGACCCTGTCGGGCCAGTATCCCCTTGGGTTTGCCAGAGTAAGCGCATAAGGCAATGATTTGCAGGGATGGCTCGTTCTGCATGGGTGACATATATGGCAAAAATGAGTACCGCTCAGATCCAGTGGATGGTGCCTCACTGGGGGGGGGGTGATCAGAGCACGGTGGGTTCAGAGTGGTCTTTGCATGATTCGTGTCCCTGCCTTTGATAAAACCACTTACTATTATGCAGTGCGGGTGTGCCATCAGTATGGGATGCCTCAGATTATACCCTTTTTATGGGACAAGACTTGTAGCAAGGTCACTGACCAGATACTTCCCATGAATAACGGGGTTGCAGTGCTCTTGGAGCGATGTTGGTCTTATGATCTCATGCCCAGCACTCTCTGTATACAGCGACCACGTGACATACTTCTGTCTCGAGAATACTTGGACTGGTATCAGACGACTTTGGGAAATATGGGACGAACTCTGAGAAGATTGAGACGTGGGGCGGTGGTCCCTTATGTCTCGAGCAGACGCTTGAGGGAGGATGAGAATGTACAACAGGAGTTGGAGACCGAGTTGGCTCAGCTAGCACCTACTGAGAGGAAAAGAGAGAGAGAGAAAGCCCAAGTGGGGTGACTCGGCTTAGGAAGGCTTTATTTGAAGATCCTACTAGACAGGCTAGACGTAGACGAAGACACATAGTTTAGATTTTAGTTATTTTTAGTTTATTTAAATTTCAAAGAAGGTTATTTATTCACAGGTTATTTCGAGCTTAGACTCATCAAATAAATGTTAACGTGTAGTGACTTGTGGAAATAGAGATTTCGCTTTAGTTATAAACAGATTGTTGGCTTTATTTGAAATTTTGCTCAAACCAGATTTGGATTTTTATTTATTTTTTAGACCGCACCATTGAAGGCTGCCTACGTTACCCTTTTACAAGTAGGGCTAAGGGGCTCAGGTCACCGTAGTTCATTTCTGATTGTAGAAAAGGAAGATAGAAGAAGGGAGGTAGAGAGACTAATAATAATTTTTATTTTTTTTAGTTTTTTTATAAGGGGGCGACCATTGTAGAAGACCGTTGATGGAGAGAAGGAGTGCTGATGGAGAGTACCATTTGTGGAGACCGACCGTGGTGGTCAGTTGTAATAGTGGCGGAGATTGTAAACTTTGACTGGGAGGAGGCCGTTGTCGTCCATATATACCCAATCTCCATTCCGCTTGACTAGGCGACCCGTCTCGATGAGTAGTCGAACCTCTTCTTTCAATTCTTGGCAATCATCGGTGTCATGTCCTTCCTTCTGGTGATATGAGCACCTTCTGCTTGGCTCGCTGGTTTACGACATCGTAGCAGAGCTTGTTTCTTGTAGTTTACCAATTTTCCCTAGTGCTTTGAATATGAGACCCAACGGTAGATCTGAGCTTGTGCAATGTCAGAAAAAGATGGGGGCTCCATTCTGTGACTTGGAATTCATGTGTGGTGGTCGTAAAGTTGGTGTATTTTCTAAGTGGCCCTTTAGTTGAGTTAGAGCCAGCTCACATTTCTGATTCCAATCTTCTTTTGAGCAATTCTGTAATTCTTTGAGGAGCGGGTCCCTCGCTGTTGTGAGGTGACCGATGTAGTGTAGCAGACCTATGAGTTTGGCTCTTTCATCCTCTTGATGAGGGGATGACATTGTTATTAACTCTCCGATCTTTTCTGGGTCACCTTCAAACCTTTGTCCCAATCTGTAGCCTAGGGATTTTGTCTGAATGGTACCGAATCTGCATTTCGACGGATCGAGGATAATTCTCTGACCTCTCAGAATGTTGAAGACTTTCCGCAGATCTTCGATGTGTTGGCCGTACTTTTGGAGTGCAACACTAGGTCATCTATGTAGACGTCTGTATCTGTTGGTGATCCTTTTGGCACGTGGTAAGAGATACCAATGCCCTTCCATTCTAGGAATCTGTTGGCGTGACAATAGGTACCCCATGGAGTGTGAAAGAGTAACTTCTCATCTGTCTGTGCTGTGGCGGGTATCCAATTTTTACCGGGGAAACTTTCGAGGAAGGATCGAACTTCTCTGTCTTTGGTGGCCTCTAACAGTGCGTTTAAGTCTAATGGCGGGAACTTGTGATTGGGGTTCAATTCGTTGAGACTCATGATATCTATGTGAACTGTCACCTTCCTTTTGTATTTCTTTGCGGAGATGATGTTGAGTAACCATTTCGGCCAAAATATGGACTTGATGAAGTCTCTCTGTAGCAGCTTTTCAATTTCCAAGGCCGTTCGAGGTGACCAATCGGGCTTGACTGACAGCATCGCTTGCTTTACTGACCCAATGTCTGGCGTTGTCACTCGTTCCCAACCTCTGTCTGGCGAGTCGTCACAGGACCATGCAAAGATGTCCTCAAATTCTCTGAGCAGCTTGATCAATGTTTCTTTCTCTTCGTCTTGAAAGAAGCTTCCAATCTGAGTCCACTTCAGCTTGTCTTGTCTTCCCAGATTCACACATGTCAACACCTCATCGGCAGTTTGGGCTCGGTTTTCCCTTTGATTCATAACCTGCTCTGAGATTTCTCGGATGTATTCGTTATTAAGTTCGCTTGTGTCTGCATCTTTTAATGAATCGTTATTAACTATTGGTATATCATTAGGCTGATTAGTTATTTTATCATTTATAAGAACGACTATGGCGGGATACTCGAAAAGATCGAGATTTTCAATTGATGCGCGAGGAAAGACATTGTTTGCAATTACATCATAGTCTTTTGACTTGAGGTCATTAGACTTGGACGGAGACACGAACTCATAAGTGAGAATAGGGAACCTAACCGACCTAGGGGGAAATGACTCTCTAGGATGTGAGCTGACCAGCCCCAGATTCTCGATAGAAGGAGTCACAGGTCCATATTCAATAGCAGCCACGATATCGTCTTCGAGGTTCATGTGCTGGAACAAATCTTGGCCGTCCCATGGCTCTGTTTCCTTGGCTTCGCCGACCAATGGTTCACCGAGTGACACGAATTCAGTATCGTAAGTCATGTCTTTATTCACTTTGATGCAGTACTCATTCTGGATGGTAGTAACCCTGCCAGTAACCTTTCGAGGTTCCATGTACTTTAGCTCTAGATTGGCCCGGTCGAACTCGACATATATGAAAATTTCAAAGCCTTTTTGTAACTTGCCGTTTTGGTCGAACCATCGCTCTGCGAACTCGAAGTTTGAATATTCTTCACCTTCTTTCACATAGTAATTGTTGAGAGAAAGGTGGTAAGGTTTCATATCAGACTTCTTGTAAGGGAGTTTCTTCTTCTTGAGTACCTCTATATGTTTCTGCTCTTCTTTGTCAGTGGGAGTAAGCATGTATCCTATCCCGAACAGGCCTCTGTGGTATACTTCCTCAGTCAAGTGTGTGGGACCTTGTAAGTGCTTACCTAGCCCCAGCCCCGGTATGAAGCCCATGTTTCGAAGTATCTTGTAAATGGGTAGCACTTTATCAGAAGTTCTGGTGAGATCGTTATCACATATCTGGGCTTGTGCCACTATTTCGAAACCACTGAAGAGTCGGCGGTATTCTTCATGCTGAATCTGTAACACAGGTACTCCATTTATGTCGGTGCCTTGAGCTGTTACTAGGTCGCTGTAGATAACTGTCACCTCGTTCCCTGACTGGAATTTAACACACTGATGTAGGGAGGACGGAACGGCATTAGATTTGTGGTGCCAAGGGCGTCCTAGCAGGATGGTGAAGGAGGATGGTATGTCAATCACTTGGAAATATGTAGACAGAGTTTGTGTCCCCACGGAGATGGGCAGCGTAACAATTCCCAATACTGATCTGCATGTGGAGTCATAGGCCTTGATTGTCTGTTTGGAGGGTCTTAGAGTGGTTGGGTCCACACCTACTACGTCCATCATCCGTGATGGTAGTACATTGATGGCGGATCCGTTGTCCACAAAGGCTCGAGGGATTTTCTTCCCACTGATTTCGACTGTGATGTGCAGAGGTTCATTGTGATCAATGCTAAATGGAGGTTCATCGAGCTCTGAAAAGGTGATTAATGTTGCCTATCATTTGTGTGACATTCTCGGGAGTAGTGTCTGATGGACCATAGTAGCTGCCAAGTTCTTCTCAAGCATTTGACGGTGAGCTAGAGATGGGGTGAGCAAAGACCAAAGAGAGATGTGAGTTTGTGTTTGCTTAATCTGCGTGAGGATGGGATCCTCTTTTTCGGGATCTGATGGCTCTGACTCTTTATTGAAGACCTTCTTTGTACCCTTGGGGTCTGACTGATAGATCTGTCCGGACCTTGTGAGTAGGTTGATTTCTGCTCGCATGTCGTATGGAGACTGTGGCATTTTTGCAGATTCTGCGAAGATTTCGGCTATAGACAGTGGTGGAGATTTAAGTGGGCCGGAGTCGCAATATCCTAGAAGAGAGGCTTCTAGAGATAGTTCATCTAATGACAGCATATAACAAGAAGAATTACTATCATTAATGCATTTTGAAGTATAATCTATCTCATCATGACTATAAAACTCGGAGTCTGCCACAATAGGTTCGGCTAGATCACTAATGTTTGTTGCTATACTATTTTCATCTAAAGAGAGTCTAGGATCTTCGTTGGAACCCTTGTTGATCAACCTTTGAATTGACTTCTTTAATGCGGTGCACTCTTCGGTGGTGTGACCGGTAATCTGGTGGTAGTCACATAATTTCTCTGGATTGTTAGAGAATGGTATGCAGTAGTTTTCGGGTCTCTCGAGTAAGCCCGTTGCTAACAGTTGCTCGAGCATATTGGTCATGGTGGTCCCTAGCCTTCCAAAGGCATCAGCCAAATCTGAGACATCCATTCGTTTTTCTTCTTCAATCTTGGATATAATCTCCCTCGGATCGGTTAGCACTTGGTCATTGATCAACTTCTGTAATGCACGCTTTAGCTGTGAGCATTCATCGGTGGTATGTCCAGTGATGTTGTGGAAGTTGCAGAACTTCGTCGGATCACTGTTTGGATGAGACTCGTAGCCTTTTAAAGGTTTGAGCACCCTCATTCTTGATAAACCACGGAACAAGGAGCTCATATCCAACTGTAGTTGCTTGAAGGCTTCGACCATTTCTAAGATGCTAGTATCATCTCCAGTTATTTCTACCATATTGACATCCATGGCGATAATCTTCCTTGGGTCTGCAATGATGCTGTCCTTGATAAGTCTCTATACGATCTGCTTGATGGTAAAGCACCGTTGTTGGTGTGTCCGGACACTCTATGGTAGTAGCAAAACTTGGACATGTCGCACCCATGCTTAGGCCATTAGACTTCGCGTTCCATAGGAGTTATCAATCCAATCTTGACTAGTCCTCCGAATAGAGCATTCATGTCTAGCCCCAGTTCGGCGAAGGCATCTACCATTTCTAGAATACCAATGTCACCTCTGATAAGCTCGACCATGTTGACGCCACCATTGTTAGGGAGCGGGTTTGCTATGGTGTTCGGACCTTTAGGCTTCTCAATCTTCCCATCGGCTATGAGCTTTTGGATGGCACGCTTGAGTTGGAAGCAATTGTCGGTTGTATGGCCAATGTATTTATGATACTTGCAGAACTTGGTTGCATCAAGATTGACCAACTTGTTGATTGGCTCAAATTTCTCAAGTGGCTTGATCAAGCCCTTCTTTATCAATACCTCAAAGACTATGCTAGTAGGCATGCCGAAGTCGTCGAAGTGATCTTCCTTTCGGGGAAAGCTGCTTGTAACTGCTTGGACATCAAAGGCGGAGTTGTCTTGGACTATGCTTACTTGACCAGCGACCTCTTTAGATCTAGGAGCGGTATTTGTCGGAGCTTTGTAGTGGAAGGAAGAGTTTCCCGTTTTAGCAATTTCTTTAACAACACCAGTAATGCCGGCTTCGTGTCTGACCCCAGCATCAACCATTTCTCGCAGATCAGGAAAGTAACCATTGCCAATCGCCACCCTAAGCTCGGGCAACAAGCATTTGAAGAAGATTTTTTTTTTGTTCCTTTGCTTTAGGAGGGTATTGAACTTCTGCTACCTTGTGATTCCACCTCTTGTAGAAGTCATAGATAGGCTCGCCGGGCCTCTGCATTGTGTTCTCTAAATCAGTACGGTTGACATGCAAATCTATACTTCTCGCATAAAGTAGCGGTGATTTGTTCCCATATCTCTTGTTCGGAGGGATCCAAACTCAAGAACCAACGGAGATCGATTCCGTCTAAGGTGGTGTGAAAGACTCGGGCCATTTGCTCGTTGGTGCAGTCACGGGCTCTTATGGCTAGCACATAACTGTCGAGATGAGTCTTGGGACAAGTAATACCATGGAATGTAAAGACCTTCGGCATCTTGATGTCCCTAGGTAGAGCACCCACATTACTTGGGTCAATAGTTTTGACTATCGGACTGGATTGCTTGGAGACCGTGTCGGATAGCTTGCGGATTTGTTCTTGCATGGCAACCACTAGAGGGTGATTGGAGAAGTCTGTGGTACCATAGGTTTGAGTAGCGAGAGGAGCAGTGGAGATTGTAGGCACGGCGACACCTATGCTCAATGGTAGTGAAGGCGGTGGCAACTTGGTAGAGGACAAGTAACTACCCATCAATTCTGGTGATGTCTCATACGGGCCTTTGCTGGAGGTTGCTTTAGTACCGAAATCAGGAGGAGGAACCCTTTGGTATTTGGGCACCTTGAGAGGGATAGCGTCATCCTTGGCAGGGTAAGTCACATGCACTTTCTCGTCTTCGATAAGAATAGCCTCCCCATTAAGGAAGCTAGTTGCTACACCATTCTTCTTCATCTCAGTATGAAGATGATCTTTTAGCTCTTGGTTGACCCTTTTGTAAGTACCTCAATCTGAAATGACCAAATTAGAGGAATTCTTGGCACCATTCAGGGACAAACTGATAGGCCAGGACCTCACTAGGACAAATTTGGAACACAAGGACCTTTCTGGAATAAAAAATTGGAAAAATCCAGAAGGCACCATCCCTAGCTGTACGGCTACTTTGGGAGGTCACATGGCCTATAAATTGAAGCCCTTGCTGATCATTCAAGGGGGGAGAAACAACATAAGAAAGATTACTCTGTCGAAATCACTCCAGTAGTGTGAGAGAAGAGTGAAACAAAGAGTAAAAGAGAGAAAGGAAGATTGGCTAAACCAAAATAGGTAAAGCCACCTTCTCCCCCTCCCTTTTCTTCATCTATAACTCTATTTTCTGTTTAATATTTGTTTAAGTTTATGTTGATCTTTACATTACTTGTAAGACTTGTCCATTCAAGCAACTTTATATTACTTGCAAGACTTGTCCATTCAAGCAACTTTATATTTATGCAAGACTTGTCCACTCAAGAAAATATACATATATTACTCTATATTTCTCTTGTCCAAGCCATGAGATGATCCAAGGTGCCCTCCATTCCTTGGGTGGAAGAGGTTCAAACCTAGATGATCATGGCTTGTTGATTGTCATTTTACATTCTCGTCTAGTTAAAATGATGCTTTTGCTGGTAATGATGATCATTTTGGATAATAAAGCTTCCATCTTTATCATCCAACATTGATCTAGCTCTAAAGTCCCCTTTGGGGTTAAAAGATTCAATCTTTATGTGTTAGTTTGATTCCTTAAAGGTTAATAAGTCCTAAAAATGCCATCTTGGTGATAAAGTTTCAATCTTTAATCACCAAATGGTCAATTTTGGCCCAAAGGGCATGTTCATCAACTTTTCTCAATTTTCTCCAAAGATTGCTTATGATCACACCCAAATACTTGTTTTGGGGACTAAGTTATGATCATTTAGCATAGGAATGTTGTATTTAAACTTATAAAGTGTTTCAAACAAACTAGAATCAAAACAGTTTTGTCCAGTTTCAACAGAATGTTCTGTTTCTGCTCTGAAACTGGACTGTTCTTGACTGAACTGTAAGATCCCAGGAAACTACATGTCCATCCGTACGGATATGTTGGGAACAGGGGGAAAAATGTCTGTTTTGCCCTCTGATCCCTATTTTCTTAATAAACAGACTCTTTCAGTTAAGTTTTTCCAAACAAAACCAATAACAGAAACTTTTCCATTAAATATACACACACACATGCACATTTTCAAACTAACAAGGGAGACTCGGTTTTTTCGAGGCACTTTGGGTGAAACGCAAATATGTTCTTCCCAAAGTGTAACGTGACCTCCGAACTCACATTCTCTAACCATTTTCATTTGTTTGGTTTAAAATTAACAAATGTGGCGACTCCGTTTCTTTTTTCGTTAGGAAAGTTACCCGTGTTTGGCATTTCTTCCTCGTGTGAACTTTGCTTGTTTCGCCCCGGGGACGGGATCCTTACAGTGGCGACTCTACTGGGGATTAGTTTGTTTCCGGACTTCTTTCTAGAAGATCCGGGGGCATTCTTGTGTGGGTCAAACTCCCGCCCCCGTTAGTTGACCTTGTGCATGCTTTTGTGTGTTTCATGTTTCTGTTTGAACTTTTTTGGGTGGATCTGTTCTGGAAATGCAATAAACTGGGGCTTGGTGATCAGAAGTTGGAAAAACTGGAAAAAATCTCAACCCTCTTGTCTTAGCCATACGGCTACTTTGGGTAGGGGTCAGAATGTTGCAATTTAACCATTTTGTGCAGGAAGCAACACTCTGAACACCCCCTTTGCTTCTGCTTGTCCAGGTTCTAAATTTACAGTCTTATTTGTGCACATTACCTCCTTTTCTTTGGCCAAAACTTGGTTCTTAAATCTTGGTTACGCACAATCTTTCGGGAAAATAAAATAGGTTTTCAAAGCCTCATTGTACATAACCCTTCTTGAAAAATTTCCTTGTTTTCAAAACCTTCTTTTTGTTGTGCACAACTTGATTTGTACAAATGGCTTTCAAATGAATTGCTCTTCTTGTAAAAATGTTTGGCTTTCAAAAATTCTTGGTTGTGCACAATTGTTACATGTACAAAGTTTTGGTCCTCACTTGTTCATATTCTTTGATTGATTGCTTGTATAAAATTGCTTATTCCATGCTTGTCCATATTTGTTCATATCTTGCTCATGTCTTGTTCATAATGTTGAAAAACGGATTGAAAATTTCTATTTTGACTCAAAAGGGAATATAGAATGACTTCACACAACCCGCACTTGACCTTGCACGTTCCAAATACCCTTTAAACCCGGGATGGATGCCAGATGCAGCTCGATTGGCGCTCTTGTTCCCTTCGAGCGCGCACGGTCCATTCCACCTCCCCTTCCGAGCCGAGTCAACCACACATGTCCGTGACACACAAATACCGTGACTTCAGTTGGTTTTTGGTCTAGCTCACGTTGCCACATCCTTAATGCGTGTCTAAGGTTAATCATGGCCAAGTTAGTGCCCGAGTCATGACTCCTTGTGAAAGCAAGTGTGACCATGGTCAATTTTGACCCGGTCCTTGACTTGCGCGTTAATGTTGACCGTAATTTACCTAAGTCATGTATTAAGGATAGGGTGACACCGAGTTGTCAAGCCCTAATGAATGGTCCATACTAATCATCCTTAATCCCAAGGATAAGGTTCGAGAGCCCTCATCAAAGATAAGGTTATGCCAGAAGTCCCTTAAGTCCCTAAGACGAATCTTGACCTTAACCGGGGCTTAATCATGATTGGAATGGCTCACGCATTGGGAATCTTGCGACGCACTAGACACTAGGATTCGTTAATTTCGGCCAGTGGAAGCCGCTTGCCCTATAGGACCCTCGCCCGGGACACTCCATCCTTGGGAGTGTGCAAGGCAGGTGAAAAACGAGGGGTCTATAGGCGTAGTGATGGCCTGCACTGATCCAGGATATAGAATAGTTACGAAAAAGAAGAGGAATCTTTTAATTGCACGTGGCATGAGCTTGCTCCGTTCTTTGTTTCTTGTCTTCGACACATTCTTGCATTAATAAATGTCACTTTGTTAAGTCTTTGGACGGACCCCCGTTGTCCTCCAAGACATCAGTTATGTGATTTTGTCAAGTCTTTGAATAAATCCCCGTTGTCCTCCAAGACCTCCGTTATGTGATTTTGTTAAGTCTTTAGACAGACCCCCTTTGTCCTCCAAGACCTCCGTTATGTGATTTTGTTAAGTCTTTGGACGGACCCCCGTTGTCCTCCAAGACCTCCGTTATTGGATTTCGTTAAGTCTTTGGACGGACCCCCGTTGTCCTCCAAGACCTCCGTTATGGGATTTCGTTAAGTCTTTGGACGGACCCCCGTTGTCCTCCAAGACCTCCGTTATGTGATTTCGTTAAGTATTTGGACGGACCCCCGTTGTCCTGCAAGACCTCCGCTATGTGATTTCGTTAAGTCTTTGGACGGACCCCCGTTGTCCTCCAAGACCTCTGTTATGTGATTTTGTTAAGTCTTTGGACGGACCCCCGTTGTCCTCCAAGACCTCCGTTATGGGATTTCGTTAAGTCTTTGGACGGACCCCCGTTGTCCTCCAAGACCTCCGTTATGTGATTTCGTTAAGTCTTTGGACGGACCACCGTTGTCCTCCAAGAGCTCCGTTATGTGATTTCGTTAAGTCTTTGGACGGATCCCCGTTGTCCTCCGAGACCCCGTTAAGATTCCCGTCAAGACCTTAGGCATTGTCCCCTAGGTCCCCGCTAAACCCCTAGGAATAGTCCCCTAGGAAGTCAAGTTTTGGAAGGATCCCCCTTTATCCTCCCAGAATGCCAGTCAAGTCTTTGAATGGATCCCCGTTGCCACCCAAGAAGTCTGTTACAACCTTATAAGTAGACCCCCGTTTGAATATCGAATGGATTTAAGATCCCATTTGATCCCGTCCACCTTTCACCCCAACGGTCATCTCCCATCAGTAGCATGAGCATTCGCCCAATATCTACCCGAGCCTAAGTTGAATTCTTTCTCTGCCACAATAAGAATGAAGTGGAAAAGAGCACCGTGTCACCGCCTGTCCAGCATTGAGTCTGACAGTTCCTCAGTCGCTACAACACCTCCACTCCGGTATCTCGGAACGACCAACTCAGAGGAAAGCAGTTGGGGAAGTGATACCGCAGATGATCAGACCAGTCCAACCAAAGAAGAGTTGCTCCAAGCTTTAGAAGCCTCCAAGGTTAAGGAAGAGATTACCAGGTTACACCACGAGAAATCACGGGACCGATTTGTTGAGTCGATGAGACGAAAGGGTGTTGAGGTTTTGTTTCAGACAGATGGATCCTTCATTGAAATTTCTGACCACGAGGAAGAGGTCGAAGTCATCCAACCTCCGAATTGCAACCAAACTCCACCCCCTCAACCTCGCGAAAAAAACAAATCCTCTCATTCTCTATCCCAAAGCTTACCTCCCACTCAGGCTCACTACACCTTGCCTCACCCCAGATCCAACATCACCCTCGGGTTTCCCCCCATAAATCCCCAAATACAATACACTCAAGACACCCATGTCTCACCGATCACACCGATCATGCCTCAACCATCACTCCCACGATATCTTCCTAATTATGCTCCCTCTCAGTTCGAGATATCCAATCAAATCCCGAGAACTCAGTCACCATATATGGATACTCAATCAAGCATTGGAATCCACGGAGACCCGTATCATTTCTACGGTCTGGGACCTTTTGGACCACAAGTTCATTGCATACCTCCGATGTACATTCCTATGAGCAACCGAGGTTATGAGTATGCCTACGCCCATGCACTTCCACGGAGTCCTCATGGTTCACCATAGCCGGGTAACGTATTGGGAAGGAAATGGCAAATGAAATATAAGGAACCCCTTGCCTCGAGCGGCGGTAATTCTCATCACCACCACATCTCAGCCAGAGATAAAGGAAAGACCAAACGCCAACCCAAACCCCATTTCATAAGATTTGAGGATTTCGGAATGCCCATAAGCAAGGTATTTGAGAGATTGGTTAAGCAAGGCCTCACAAAGCCCCTTGTCAACTTTCAACCCAAGAACCCCGAGAAGTATCTTGATGAGAGCAAAAGATGCGCTTTCCACAATTACCATGGGCATAATACCGACGAGTGCCCTGTTGTGAAGCGTATCATTCTGGGTTTGATTAAGGAGGGAAAGCTTGAACCCCCTCATGCCTCCGACGCAGCCAATAGCCCGAGTGTCAACATACTCAATCCTGCGACCTCTCCAAGGATCAATGAATGGAGTGATATCCGCCCCAAGGAGAAGGAGCCCGTGGTCGACAGAGTCACCAATCCCAAAGTAGGAGAGACAGTTTCGGGAAGATTGACAAATTCAGTATCCAAGATGGTGGTTCCTAACATCAGCAAAGCCAAAGGTGACGGAAAACGTTGGGGAAGGATCAGTGGCACAGGAAATGTCTGAAGGGCTAAATACCCCAGGTTGTGAAATTGATAATGCCGTGGTTGCCGTAACAGAGGACGAAATTTCAAAACCCCTTTCATCAACCTCCCCTTAGGAAAAGTCAAAGTCCATTGTTAGGATGTGTGATAAGTCTTTAGGAAAAGTCGGTTAAGATGTCTGTTAGGTTTAGTAAAATTCTTAACTCCCCGGTTGATGCCATGTGGTGACCATTCTGAGTCCATTGTCAGTTTTCTTAATAAAATTATTATTATCGCCTTGTCAAAAGTTTGCAAAAATATGTGTGAGTCTTTCACTCGAAACAAAAGTATGTTTTCAAAAAAAAATAAAATCTTAAAATAAAAAGATCAAGTTTTTCCTAAAAGGCTAATCTGATAATGAAGCATTTTTCTCAAATCATGTTTATAATTTCACCTTGAGGTTTAATATGCTAAAAGTCCTTCGCGGTTCTGTCCATCGGAAACATCGACCAAGGAGCCCACACCTGAATTGGCGTCCGAGACAACCATCCACGTGACCAACAAGGGAAAGCCCGTGCTTCGGAAGCCCAAAGGCGGCTACATCAAATGGAGGTCTGTACCCTCGTCGAGTGTCATGCACAAAGGTTGCGCGCCTTGAAAGGAAATCACCAAAAGGAGATGGCCAGTGCAAACTCCGAACTCATGAGTAGACGGATCCAGCAATTACAACACCAAGCCAAATGGAGACCTCGCGACATCTTTCCCGACGACATGGAACCCGAGTTCCCCGTAGAAGACATGGAATATGCCGCCGACAACCCCTCCAACAATTGAGGAAGGTAATGGATCATCGTGCTTCATGGGAGCCCATCCCTAAAAAAAAATAAAAAATAATAATATAAAAAAAATGAAAATGAGTCTTCCAGCCTCGTAGGGTCTAGACTTTCACCAAAATTCCGTCCCGGACTGTGTCTTTTTATTTTTTACAAAGGTCCATACTCGGACATGTATGTATAAAGTTATCTAAATAAAAGAGTCATTTTCCTTCTCTTCTCTCTAGACTTGAGACATTATTTGCAATATACACTTACTCTTGAAATTGTGTTGCTTGTTATTATCAATTGATTGCTACGTCCCTAAAATGATGAATTGACTTCTAAGCATACTAGTCAATGACGACTCATTAAGGAAGAATGGACCTAACGCAAATGAAAAGTGTTAAATGCAAACAATTAATCTTGATGTGAATAAATGTTGTGATCAATTGGCATGAAGAAACCGCTAATGGCAATCCTTCCCTGATACACATCCCCGATACACATTCCCCGATACACAACCCGATATGCCTTTCCGATGCAAATTCTGGATGCACATCAAAGACATCCCGAGACAATGAAAAGGCAAGGATGTTGTTGCTCAATCACCAAGATTCGACCGTGATCGCACATGTGCAACCGAGCAAGGGACTTCCCGGATCCTCAAAGTCAAAGCGAGGAGTGATGGACATTCTACCAAGGGGCTGCAGATGAGCCAATGTCCAAGATAACAAGTTGGGGCTAATGTTTCCCCCTCTCTCTCAAAAAAAAAATGATAAGAGAGAAAAGAAAGGGACAATGGGAAGAAGGAAAGGAAGTGTGTATTGGCAAAGAGGGAGTCTACCTCAAAAGCTCACCAAGTTCAAAAGTCCACCTCAAAGAACATCCCGAGGGGTTCACCGCAAAGCGAAGAAATCTAAATTAGCAAAGCAATAACATCCTCCAAAAGGACACCGACTTCAACAAAAGATGATCCACGGCCGAACTACGGCGACCTGAGATCCTCAAATTGAGGGGAACGTAGGCAACCTTCAGGTCCGGTCATAGCATGAGAAAGAACGGTCAAACAATGGCTTTCCCAAAGTAGCCTAGCCTCTCCCCCACGGTCCCATCAATGACCAATTTACCAGACAAGGACCAATTCCCCATAAACACCTTTGATCTTGCCATTGATCGAATCTTAATCATTAATTGATCACAACATTCACACATGTTAAGGCTAATTACTTGTTATAATCTTGACTTAATAATAAACATGGTCCATTCCAGCAATCATTTTGATAATTTTAACCAAGACAAATTTCAAATGTCTCGACAAGTCTTCTTCTCTACATCTTAGGAAAGAGCTAAACACTTATGTTCTGTCAAGCAGGGGCTTCCTCCTATTTCATGATACAATTGAGGGACTCTCTCCCGCCTAAATAAATGCCCTTGCATGTTTCCTCCAAGAAAAATACTTTAAAGTCCCCGTTCTATCGAGTCAGCTGGATCACTCATATAAAAAAAAGGGGCACCAAAAAAGTAGCCCGCTAGGTTGAAAACCCGTAAGGGCGGCCTAGGCAAAAAAACAGGGTGTGCCATGAAAGACGCAAAAAAGTAGCCCACTAGGTTGAAAACCCGCAAGGGCGGCCTAGGCAAAAGAAAGGGTGCGTCATGAAAAAGGGATGGGTTCCTAACCTCATTCTAAAGGTCAGAAGATGATATTGGGGCTATGCCACCATCGACGCCAATAAGGACATGGGGCTACCCCAACATTGATGACTACAAGGACATGGGGCTACCCCAACATCGACGACAAAAGGGTTCTTTACTCCCGATCGCTCCTAAGAAATGGACAAAGCTCCAAAGGACTTTATGCGTAACAAACCTCACGGTTAAGTTAAAATCAAAAATTTGACTAAAATGCTTTGTTAAAATATTTTCCTTTAGGAATAAGCATTTCCGAAATTTTCCCTTTTGGCATCATTTATCAAAGACCATGTTTCAAGCAAAATGCTTTTGATCTCCTCTCAAAATGATTTTCCCAAAGTTTTGGGCTCTTTCGTCCACAATGTGTCTTAACGGTTACCCCTAGGCTCTTCTTCGGTGTCAAGAAAATGTGTCAACCGTCCCGTAGAGTAGAGTTGACCCAAGTCAAACCTTGACTCAGAATAGTCATTATAGGTTGAGACCCTTATCCCCGGCAGTCCTTAGTCGGACGTAAGACCAGTTTTCCCGTCAAACTCCCCAAAGATGGAGTTGACCCAAGTCAAACCTTGACTCAGAATAGTCATTATAGGTTGAGACCCTTATCCCCGGCAGTCCAAAATGACGTAAGACCATCCTTGTTAGTCAACCATCTCGTAGTTAGTGTTGACCAAACCTTTAGGATTGACCGAGTGAAAGTCAAATCCGTTGTTATCCCGACAGTCCAAAATGACGTAAGACCATCCTTGTTAGTCAACCATCTCATAGTTAGTGTTGACCAAACCTTTAGGATTGACCGAGTGAAAGTCAAATCCGTTGTTATCCCGGCAGTCCAAAATGACGTAAGACCATCCTTGTTAGTCAACCATCTCGTAGTTAGTGTTGACCAAACCTTTAGGATTGACCGAGTGAAAGTCAAATCCGTTGTTATCCCGGCAGTCCTTCGTAAGTCCAGCCATTTAGTCAACCCTCTCCCATAGAGTCAAGTTGACCATGCCCCGGCAGTCCTTCGTAAGTCCAGCCATTTAGTCAACCCTCTCCCGTAGAGTCAAGTTGACCATGCCTCGGCAGTCCTTCGTAATTCCAGTTAAGAAGTTAAAATTTGTGTGAAAAGAACCGGCAATCCTTTGTAAGTCCAAACTTGTGTGAAAAGAACCGGCAGTCCTTCGTATGTCCAGCCATTTAGTCAACCCTCTCCCATAGAGTCAAGTTGACCATGCCCCGGCATTCCTTCGTAAGTCCAGCAATTTAGTCAACCCTCTCCCATAGAGTCAAGTTGACCATGCCCCGGCAGTCCTTCGTAAGTCCAGCCATTTAGTCAACCCTCTCCCAAAGAGTCAAGTTGACCATGCCCCGGCAGTCCTTCGTAAGTCCAGCCATTTAGTCAAACCTCTCCCATAGAGTCAAGTTGACCATGCCCCGGTAGTCCTTCGTATGTCCAGTTAAGAAGTTAAAATTTGTGTGAAAAGAACCAGCAGTCCTTCGTAAATCCAAACTTGTGTGAAAAGAACCGGCAGTCCTTCGTAAGTCCAGCCATTTAGTCAACCCTCTCCCATAGAGTCAAGTTGACCATGCCCCGGCAGTCCTTCGTAAGTCCAGCCATTTAGTCAACCCTCTCCCATAGAGTCAAGTTGACCATGCCCCGGCAGTCCTTCGTAAGTCCAGTTAAGAAGTTAAAACTTGTGTGAAAAGAACCGGCAGTCCTTCGTAAGTCCAAACTTGTGTGAAGAGAACCAAGAGTCCAAAATGATGTAAGACCATCCTTGTTAGTCAACCATCTCGTAGTTAGTGTTGACCAAACCCTTAGGCTTGAGACGCTAAGTTCTCCACTCGACCTTTTACGGTCGTCCTTAGGCTCGAGACGCTAAGTTCTCCACCCGACCTTTTACGGTCGCCCTTAGGCTTGAGACGCTAAGTTCTCCACCTGACCTTTTATGGTCGCCCTTAGGCTTGAGACGCTAAGTTCTCCACCCGACCTTTTACGGTCGCCCTTAGGATCGAGACGCTAAGTTCTCCACCCGACCTTTTACGGTCGCCCTTAGGCTCGAGACGCTAAGTTCTCCACCCGACCTTTTACGGTCACCCTTAGGCTCGAGGCGCTAAGTTCTCCACCCGACATTTTACGGTCGCCCTTAGGCTCGAGGCGCTAAGTTCTCCACCCGACCTTTTACGGTCGCCCTTAGGCTCGAGGCGCTAAGTTCTCCACCCGACCTCCTTTTACGGTCGCCCTTAGGCTCGAGGCGCTAAGTTCTCCACCCGAACTTTCACGGTCGCCCTTAGGCTTGAGACGCTAAGTTCTCCACCCGACCTTTTACGGTCGCCCTTAGGCTTGAGACGCTAAGTTCTCCACCCGACCTCGACGATCGCCCATAGGTTTGAGTAGCCTTAAAATATCTCACCCCTCTTCCGAACTACGTTAGGCTTGATTCCAGACGAACGGGATACGTAGGAATTCTATACCCCTAGGTCCATCCATCTGAAGCAAAATCGGCCCTAGCCATCCTCCCATCAGATTGGGATGCTTTATGTATCGACAACCCCACTTCTCCAAAGCGACGTTGCCGAGGGGCTCTGTAACTACCCCAATCTGAAATGACCAAATTAGAGGAATTCTTGGCACCATTAGGGGACAAACTGATAGGCCAGGACCTCACTAGGACAAATTTGGAACACAAGGACCTTTCTGGAATTAAAAATTGGAAAAATCCAGAAGGCACCATCCCTAGCCGTACGACTACTTTGGGAGGTCACATGGCCTATAAATTGAAGCCCTTGCTGATCATTCAAGGGGGGACAAACAACATAAGAAAGATTACTCTGTCAAAATCACTCCAGTAGTGTGAGAGAAGAGTGAAACAAAGAGTGAAAGAGAGAAAGGAAGATTGGCTAAACCAAAATAGGTAAAGCCACCTTCTCCCCCTCCCTTCTCTTCATATATAACTCTATTTTCTGTTTAATCTTTGTTTAAGTTTATGTTGATCTTTACATTACTTGTAAGACTTGTCCATTCAAGCAACGTTATATTACTTGCAAGACTTGTCCATTCAAGCAACTTTACATTTATGAAAGACTTGTCCACTCAAGCAAATATACATATATTACTCTATATTTCTCTTGTCCAAGCCATGAGATGATCCAAGGTGCCCTCCATGCCTTGTGTGGAAGAGGTTCAAACCTAGATGATCATGGCTTGTTGATTGTCATTTTACATTTTTGTCTAGTTAAAATGATGCTTTTGTTGGCAATGATGATCATTTTTGGATGATAAAGCTTCCATCTTTATCATCCAACATTGATCTAGCTCTAAAGTCCCTTTTGGGGTTACAAAGATTCAATATTTATGTGTTAGTTTGATTCCTTAAAGGTTAATAAGTCCTAAAAATGCCATCTTGGTGATAAAGTTTCAATCTTTAATCACCAAATGGTCAATTTTGGCCCAAAGGGCATGTTCATCAACTTTTCTCAATTTTCTCCAAAGATTGCTTATGATCACCCCAAATACTTGTTTTGGGGACTAAGTGATGATCATTTAGCATAGGAATGTTGTATTTAAACTTATAAAGTGTTTCAAACAAACTAGAATCAAAACAGTTCTGTCCAGTTTCAACAGAATGTTCTGTTTCTGCTCTGAAACTGGACTGTTCTTGACTGACTGACCTAGGAAACTACCTGTCCATCCGTACGGCTATGTTGGGAACAGGGGGAAAAATGTCTGTTTTGCCCTCTGATCCCTATTTTCTTAATAAACAGACCCTTTCAGTTAAGTTTTTCCAAACAAAACTAATAACAGAAACTTTTCCGTTAAATACACACACACATGCACATTTTCAAACTAACAAGGGAGACTCGGTTTTTCCGAGGCACTTTGGGTGAACCACAAATATGTTCTTCCCAAAGTGTAACGTGACCTCCGAACTCACCTTCTCTAACCATTTTCATTTGTTTGGTTTAAAATTAACAAATGTGGTGACTCCGTTTCTTTTTTCGTTAGGAAAGTTACCCGTGTTTGGCATTTCTTCCTCGTGTGAACTTTGCTTGTTTCGCCCCGGGGACGGGATCCTTACACCTTTCTAGAGACTTGCTCCTATCCTCAAGCTTGGAAATCTGTAGCATGAGGTTGGTGAAGAAGGCATGGAGAGGTGGCGGAATGTCCAAGGGCTTGATACTGGCGGCGATCTCTGGATCGGCAGAAAAGGAGACTGGCGGAGTGGAGACACTAGGAGTAGTAGGCTCTGATGATGGAGACATTGTTGATGCACAGACTAAAGACTGAGCTTGTGGAAGGCTTGACCGTTAAAGACGACCACCGGAACGGACCCAAACTTGCTTCTCTGTAGAGGTAGCGGACAAGAGGTTTAGGACGGGACAATGCTTAGGCAATGTATTTTGTTATTTACAAAACAATGTATTATTAGTCCTAATGGTTGGAAGGGGTACCCCTTTTTTGGGTTACTATCTACAAAACTTGGATCAGTGGAGGTCATCACTACGTCTATAGACCCCTCGTTTTTCACCTGTATTGCACATCCCAAACGGACAATTTGGGCGAGGGTCCTATAGGGCAAGCGACTTCCACCGACCTAACGGATCCTAGCGACTAACCCTTGTTTAAAGGCATTTAACATAACGTTTATGTTACGACAAGAGAAGAATATCAAGTTATCACTCCTATCGCCCGAGCAGTCGGACTTTCTATCATGATGAATCTGTTAGTAGTGTGTTAGTGATTGAGACCGGATCTGAATATTGCCTACGTTCTTCTCGTGATGAGAAGATCAGGTCAGCGTAGTTCACACATAATCAGAATAGAGAGAAGAAGCGGGATCATGCATAATGAAGGGGGAGGAGAAAGAATCATAAAAGATGATCACATCCTAGAATAATGATTATACCATTGATAAGATCAATGTGTAGTCCTCATATTCATCCCTGGAGAGTTATTGATCATGGGAATATTTACCTAAAGTTTAGGGTTTAGAAGTAGTTCCTAGATATCGTGGATCATCATCGGCTATACAATATAAATAGGGATTAAAACATTAGATCTAGCACGTTATGCATGGGATAAGCCGTAGATCTAGCATAATAATAAGAACATCATGAAACATGTATGAAATAACACATAAGCATGAATATCGCTACCCTAGATATAGAGCATATTATGAATTCTAGCAAGAACATGAAGAACATATTATGAATCGTATGAATATAGATGTATAAACATAATGAAACTAGCATAAATCAGATCTAAACTAAGAAAACATGACAAATTCTCACCAATCTTGACAAGAACGAAGTCAAATCTCTCGCGCGGATTCGCCGGACCTTCGGGATTGCTAGAAAGGCTTGGAGAGAGTGCCGTCAGTTTAGGCTATTGTTGGTCCCAAAGGGCAACAAGGGTATGAAAAATAGCTAGAAGGGGGGGGGGGTGAATAGCTGTTTTAATAATCTTTTCGTACCCTTGATAATCTCAATTGCAAATGCGCACTTTATCAAGTAAGCGTTATGAAATGCGCCTAAGTGAGTGAGTGAAATGCACAGCGGAATCTAGTAATGAAAATAGGCGCAAAATATGATAAAGGGGCGCACACACACTCTAAGTATTTTGGCTCAAAGTGGTTGAAATAAGGAACTAAGGCAAGTGAAATAACAACACAACACAATTCAGATCAAACAATCTACAAAGAGTAAACAAGCAAATAGTGAGTGAAAAAAACTTGAAAGTAAATGACAAGATAATAACACAAGCTATTTGGAGAGGTTCGATCAATGAAAGATCTACGTCCTCTACCAAGATGGTTAGTCTTGGATTTCTAATGGAGATCTTATATAATGAGTGAGTGTTACAAATTACAACTTTTGAGCTTCTACACTAACTCAAGATCTAATATTCTATGAATGAACAAATCCAAAACAATAACCGGTGTATCTCTAAAAGATGGATCTAAATGATCAAACTTAAAGAGGTGCGTGTGTGAATTTAGGATCAAGGCTCTTTAGATCTTTATGATTTAGAGCACAATGAAACTAAAGTGTTATAGCTTGAAGATCTGGGCTAAGGATGAAGGTATGAAGATGTTCTTGAGAAATTCTGGAAATACGAAGGCAATCTTCAAATCTTCAACAAATGCTTTGAGAGAGAAATTATTGAAATTCTTAGCAAAACTCAGCAACTTCAAAATGTTGAAGTTATGGGGTATTTATAGTGAACTTAAAAAAAACTAGCCGTTGGAAATCCTTGTAGATAAGATGTGCTGTCACTCGTTGATTGGAGCATGCGAATATTATGGCCACTTTGACACTCAACATAAATATGACCGTTATGGACACGTGTCAATAGATTAGGCCCATATGCATCTTTTAACCACCGTTGGATCATTGGCGTAATTTGAATTCTCTTCAAGTCTTTGAGTCTTCAATAAATCACTGAGTGTTGAATAAACACTTTGAGGCGCGAGAGCCAGAGGAGCGCATGGCGCATTAAAAACATTAGAGGCGCATGAGCTATAATCTAGGTGCATGGTTGCTGCGAGTGATCAAGAGGCGCATATAATTTCACATGCGCGTATGAGTAGCGCGTGAGCAAATGGAGCGCATGGCGCATATAGGTGCATGGCGCATAGGCGCATGGTCACTTGGCTCAAACTCAGAATGTGATTTTTCTTGAATCTTGATCTTCTTGCCCTGTTTCTAAGCCTATTCTATAACAATGGACAACCTAAAAAATGAAGTATAAATACTTCTTACATGTGGGTCTAAAGTCCATGAAATAAAACTTAGGTGATGGATCAATCAAATCTAATAAATCCTATTACATTAAAACTGAGATATATGTGGGCATACCCAACAATCTCCCCCTATTTGATTGATGCCATTACCTACTATATCAAGGACAAACATTATACTTGATAAAAACATGTCCAAATGAATGAAATTGGTAAATCATGTCTCAAGTTAGTGCACACACTAGTCCAAGATATAGATTTCTAATCTATTCCAATAAGAATAAAGAATTACATATGGAAAGATAGAAACAACAGTTTAACACATTCAAAATGATGTATGAATTTTAGTTTTGAAAAGGTTTTAAACCAAGTTTAAACTCAATGCATGAAAATATGAAACAATTCAATATGATGAATGAATTTAAACAATATTCAATGTTCTACAAACAAGGAGTTTGAGTGAACAAAGTTTGATAATAAGTGATGCATTGTTCTCATTAAAACTTGGAAGGTAGGAGTTACAGATTACAAGTTTTGAATAGAACAAAGACAAAAGATGTGCTAAAACAAGTAAGCACTAAAATCACTATCTTCAAAAGGGGTTTTACTAACAAAAAATTCTAACTTACAATCAAAGAAAACTAAGGATTAAGAGGCGCGTCGTCTTCCTTCAATCCTTCTTCAATTTCAGAAACGGAGCGCTGGATTTGTTTGGAAAGTTGATAGGCGCGGTTCACTAACCATGAGTATCCATGACGCCGTCTCTGAGGTAGCGCAAATGACCAACATTGATGTTTTGATATTCATCAATGGTGCGTTGAGTAATGGCTTGCTGTTGAGCGACGTTTTCAGCAACGTTCTGAAAGTTTGCTTCAATAGCAGCCTGCGCTGAAACAATGTCAGAGGAAATCCTATCTGAGCGCATGTCTGCGCTGGAGTGTGCGGCGTTGAAGTGGGTGACAACTAACTCCTTCAAGACTTCAATCTTTGAAAGCAGGGAATTAATGTCAACAGGCGCGCTAGGAGCAGGAGCAGGGCTGGAAGAGGGCGCATGAGATCCAGGCGCATGTGAATCAGGAGCAATTGGAGCAGCACTGGGTTCATCATTTGGTTTTGCGCCATATACAGATAGTCCCAGGATTTGTAGCTAATCCTTAACTTCGTTGAGCTTATCAACAACGCTCAATAACTTATGGCTATCTCCAGCCACCATCTCAAACAGTTTCCTTATATCCCCCGCTATGTTCAACTCTACTTCCTTTATAGCGTTTATAAAATCTTGGCCATCGGTGAGTTGGATGCCAGCGCTAATTCGCTCGTGAAGAGAAGCAAGAGTACCTTTGAATAAATCGTTCATCTGATCAATTGCATCATTCCACTGTTGAGGGGTCAGGAAGTGTTTGTCCTTGATGTTGGCATCTATGCGCTTTATCTCCCCCTTAATGGCAGCAATCTCATCAGCCTGCTGGGTAAGCATTGAAGTGTGAAACTCTAATTGTGAGTTCATTTGAGACTGGCCTTGCTGGAGTTGCTTCAGAAGAGAAATAACCACACTCATATCAGGAGTGGGAGGAGAAGGCGCAGGAGTAGAGGGGCGCGGAGTAGGAGCGCGGGGAGGAGATGGAATATATTCTGCACTTGAAGAAATTTCTTCAGGATGAGGTGCAGGAGCCTTTTGGCGCACAGAAGATGGTTTGCGCCTTAAAGGTTCTCGCTCCCCCTGAGGTTGATCCTCAATATCTTCACCAAATAAATCTGCAGAGATTTTATCTCTGACTTGTTGTCGATTAGAAGATGGAGGCGCATGAACAGTTGGACGCGCATCAGGAGCAGGCGCGCGTGCATCAGCGCTAGACCCTGCGCCTTTGCGCCTTTCAGATTTAGATAAATCAGCAGCCTGTTTCATTCTGAATTCTTCATCCCTTTTCAACTGCGCTTCCTGTCTACTGGCTTCTTTAGCACGTTTCAGCTCCTTTTCTTCTTCAGTGTCGGTTCTGGGGCGCATAGCAGGTCTGCTTGGTTCTTCAGCAATCCCTTTTGCCTTTGCCTTTAACTGCGCCAGATTCTGCGCGTGGCGCTACTGTAGCTTCTTCTTCACCATCTACGGCAGCTGCTTCTTCATCAGAATCAGTGGCTTCATCTACCAACTGAGCTCCTTTCACCCTTGGCGCGCGCTTGGCCATGCGCTTTCTGCGCCTTTTCATCACTAAACTGTCCTTACCAAAAATAGGGACATCAGTGGTCTGGTAGGCTGGGTTTTGAGCAAGGAAATTAGCAAGCGCAGGGTAGGATAGGAAGATTTTGGTGAGAATACGGCAGTGAGTCTTGAACTTTGTCTTGCCGTCAGCTTTGTTTTTATTGTACTTGTCAATCTGGTCCTGAAAATTAGTAAATAAGATCTGAGGCCAGTTGAGGATGGTTTTTGCCATAATAGCAGCTGTGAATTCCCACTGCTCCATAGTAAATCTGTTGACATTTCCAGTTTTGAAGATAATGGAAGTGCCAACCAGATGCGTAATATGCGCCAGTAAGTCACCACCATCTCTAATTTCCACCGTTTTGATATTGTTTTGAAGAGTAGGGATACGAAGAAGAGTACGCGCCATAATGTTTTGAGCGGCGGCTGAATAAGAATTGATTTTGCCAGCTACACTCAAGGGGCCAGTTTTGTTGAAGTTGACAATGTTCTTTATAGTGCCTGCAGACATGGTTATCTCAACATCTTGAACTACGGCGCGAATGCGATAGCGCACCATCCCTTCAACGTCTGTTGGAATTTCCACAAATTCTGCTGTAGAGAAAAATTCATCAACGAGGAGCGGAGAGTAGAAAGGTTGCTCCAGAGTGAATAAAGGGAGAAGTCCAGCCAGTCTGATATATTCCATAACTTCGACACCCATAGGATCAGCAGATAGCTCGTTTAAATCAAATGTTTCACCAGGTCTGAAGTTAGATAGATCCTGAAAAATTAAACATTGAAAGGAATTAGTGTGAATCAGGCGCATAGAAGCATAAATAAGCAAAGTGTATACCAGGCGCATGAAATTTGAGGCGCATAGAATAATTAGGCGCAAAGAGTCATAGGCACATAAGAGAGCACAATGAATCTAGGCGCATAATTATGGTAGGTGCATGAAATTTATGAGGCGCAGAGAAATACAAGGCGCATATTTATGGTTCTATGAAATACTAAGAAAAAATTAAACATAGAAATTTGACTAAGTATAGATTTTAAGCGCATGAGATATTTAGGCTCATGTAGTTATAAGGCGCATAAGATAATGAGGCGTAAATTAACTAGAGGCGCATAAGTATATGAGGCGCATAAAATTATATTTAGGCGCATGACTATGTGAAATTCATACTTAGTATGTAAACACATAAACGCACACAAACACATGACAGTCATTCATATGCAAGTTTTCAGAATCAAAACGTGAAAATTTTGAAAAACAAGTTTTGAAATTTATGAAACCCAAGTCAAGCAAAAATAATGAGGAACACGAAGAACATGCCTTGAGTGCTCGAATAACACCAAGAACACCAAGAACACATAATTCATGAAACTTCACCAAATCAAGCATACAATATATCAAAATGACCGCACGAAGACAAGGATAACAAATATATAAATCAAAACAAGTAAAAATCAACAACGAATCCAAAAAATGGATTCAAAGATCCGAATAACCGAAAAGTCGAAAATGGTGATTTTTCATATTCGCACCAAATAGCGAATTGATCGTTGAAAAAGTTAGTTATAAAGACTCGAAATCACAAAACGAACATAACCTAACAAACGATTTTGAAAACGGATTACCGAAACAAGATTAAACAAAGAAAGTTCAATGTCGGTTTTAAGAGTTAGAGTTAGAATTCATACCATTTCGTCTTGGGTAGATTTTGTAGTTCTCTTAGGACCCATAACAGTTGTATATATAGAGATGAGAAAATGAAAAGATGAATAAAAGTGTGAGAGAGAGAGACGAGAGGGAACAGAAAGAGTTGGAAGAGGAGGGGGTGTAGGTAATAATGAAGAAGGAAAGAGAAGGGTTAGGGTTAGGAGTGTATATATAGGTTATGATTTAAAATTTTGGACAGATAAGGAAATAATAGGGTTAAAATTTAAAAAGATGGGAAGTTGAAGTGATGTGCATTAATGAGAGATTTTGAAAAATCGGCTCATTATGACAGATGTGCACAGCGCATTTATGAGGGATTTTTGGGAGATGATGGGCAATAAATGCTGAATGACACAAAGATGTCATGATGTGACATTTTGAGTAAAAGAAAAACTGCTCCACTTTCCCTTTAAGTGTAAGAGCAATTTTGACTAATTTTTGCACAAACACCAAAAACATCTATTTTGGTGTAAGTTTGAGGTGCAAGAAATATATCCCCAGAAAATAAAATTTTTCGAAAAACGTAAAACGAGGGAAAAATTTAATTGCACAAGTACCCTTGAACAATTGAAGGAATGTCAAAAGACAAAGATTCCTATAATAAATGAACAGAATAAACATACCTGGTACTTGTGTATTTAATACGTTCAATCATTGAAATTAAATTTAAGAATTGATTGAGCCGCAATAGTTAATGCGCGCATGAAGGGGAGCATTACTCATCAAGGCGCATTGCTCATCAAGGCGCGTAAAGATGGTTGAGGGCGCATAAATGTTTGAAGCGCATTGGATGCTAGGCGCACATTAGTTGATAGGCGCGCAGATATTGAGCGCGCAGAAAATGAGAGATGGGCGCGCAGTTAGTAAGGCGCATAGATGGCGCATAGTTTCCTTGAAACTTTGAAAAATTGATTTAACATTTGTACCTAATATACTCATAACTCAACACAACATAAAATCATTAGTATTGACAAAACTATATTGAATTTAGTTGAGTTCAAGCATACCCATTTCACCTCTCAAAAACATGAACCGTTTCGCGTCGAGTGCTTTCGTTAGAATGTCGGTGATTTGATAGTCGGTTCCCACGTGTTCCAAATGAATATTGCCTTTCTCCACGTGGTCTTTGAGGAAGTGATATTTGATGTCGATGTGCTTGATCTTTGAGTGCATGACAGGATTTTCAGAAACCGCAATTGTTGATGTATTGTCGCAGTAGATGGGACAATTTTCTTCGATGATATCATAGTCCACCAATTGCTGCTTCATCCAGAGTATTTGACAACAACAACTTCCCGCAGCGATATATTCGGCTTCAGTTGTTGAAACAGATACAGAAGCTTGTTTTTTACTTACCCATGACACAAGTTGATATCCGAGGAAATGACAAGTGCCACTAGTGCTTTTCCTATCAATTGTGCACGCTGCATAATCCGCATCTGAATAACCTACAAGTTTAAAGTTTGAATCTTTGGTGTACCAAAGTCCAAGGTTAACAGTGCCAGAGAGATATCTTATAATACGTTTCACAGCAATTAAGTGTGCTTCTCTAGGGTTGGATTGATAACGAGCACAAACACAAACACTAAACATAATATCAGGCCTACTAGCAGTAAGATAAAGGAGTGAGCCAATCATACCTCGATAGAGCGTTTGATCAACACGTTTAGCTTTTAAATCTTTGTCGAGTTTGTTGCCGGTGGCCATTGGAGTATCGTATGATTTAGCGTTCTCAAGTCCAAACTTCTTGATTAAGTCCTTTGTGTATTTGGCTTGGTTGATAAAAATGCCTTCACTCATTTGCTTGATTTGAAGCCCGAGGAAGAATGTGAGTTCTCCCATCATTCTCATTTCAAACTTGCTCTTCATTAGTTTCTCAAAGCGCTTGCACAACAATTCATTAGTAGAACCAAATATAATATCATCAAAATAAATTTGAACAAGTAATTTATGACCATTATGTTTGGCAATGAAAAGAGTTGTATCGATTTTACCGCGAGTGAAGCCTTTTTCGATGAGAAACTTTGATAGTGTATCATACCATGCTCTTGGTGCTTGTTTGAGTCCATACAAAACTTTCTGGAGTTTGTACACATGATTTGGAAATTGTGAATCTTCAAACCCAGGTGGTTGAGCAACATAGACTTGTTCTTGGAGTTCACCATTTAGAAACGCGCTCTTCACATCCATTTGATATAACTTGAAGTTCTTGTGAGCGGCGTAAGCTAGAAATAATCTGATAGCTTCAAGTCTTGCTACGGGCGCAAAAGTTTCATCGTAGTCAATTCCTTCTTCTTGCCTATAGCCTTGTGCAACCAATCTTGCTTTGTTTCTCGTGATGATTCCATTCTCATCCATCTTGTTCCTGAACACCCATTTCGTACCAATCACTCCATGATCATTTGGTCTTGGAACTAGAGTCCAAACCTTACATCGTTCAAATTGATTGAGTTCTTCTTGCATTGCAACAACCCAATTAGGATCTTGGAGCGCTTCATCAGCCTTCTTCGGTTCAATTTGAGAGATAAAAGCAGTGTAAGCATCAAAGTTTGTAGCTCTCCTTGTACGAACACCAACTTGTAGATCACCGATTATATTAGCAATTGGGTGACCTCTAACTTCACGAATTTCAGGAGGTAAGTTAGGTTGAGTCGTAGAAACTTGAAGGTCTTCAATTGGTACATCTTTACCAGATTCAAAGTCATTGAAATTTGGGGGTTGAACTGGCTCAGAATTGAAATTTGGGTTTATACCAGATGCAGCATTAGAAATAGGCGCGTGAGAGGAATCATGAGGCGCATCATTTGAGTGAGGCGCAATAAAGGATTCACCAGGCGCATTATACATTGAATTAGGCGCATTTGATGTAGATGGATTTCCTTGTGTTGATAGATTCTGATCTTGAGTGGGCGCAACATAAATAGGAGCACCTGTATCATTTAGCTCAATAGAATCATCAGCAACATTTGGAGCCAAATGTGGCTCAAGGAGAGAATGTTCATCAAATGTAACATGTACAGATTCAACTATCACTAATGTAGTTCTATTAAAAACACGAAAAGCTTTAGAGTGTTTGGCATACCCAACAAAAATACCTTCGTCGGCTTTGGCATCGAATTTACCTCTATGTTCGTTTCTGTTGTAGAGGATATAACATTTGCAACCAAAGATCTTAAAGAATGCAATGTTGGGAGTTCTACCACGCCAAAGTTCATACGGAGTCTTGTTGTGAAGTTTGTTGATGAGGGAACGATTTTGAGTAAAACATGCAGTGTTGATAGCTTCTTCCCAAAAGTACTTAGGCAATTTAGCTTCAGCTATCATCGTCTTTCCCGCTTCAATCAACGTTCTATTCTTTCGTTCAATAACGCCATTTTGTTGAGGGACTCCGGCGGTTGAAAAGTTGTGATCTATCCCATGATCTTCACAATATCGAGAAACACCATTGTTTTTGAATTCTGTTCCATTGTCGAATCTAACACTAACGATGTCATCTTCTTTTTGGGTTTGGAGCAGTCGAAATAAGGTAGTGAGAATATCATAACAATCATCTTTTGTAATCATCATCTCCACCCATGTATATCTTGAATAATCATCCACCATAACTAGAGTATACTTGTTTCTTCTAATACTTGCGGTGGAAACTGGTTCAAATAGATCAATGTGAAGCAGTTGCAAGCATCTTGTAGTTGAAGGATTTGACTTGCTTGAAAATGACTGCTTCGGTTTTTTGCCAAGTTGACATGCGGCGCACTTTTTGTCATGATGATCAGCAACCTTGGGAAGTCCTTTGACAAGATTATTCCTGCTGAGTTTAGATAGATACTTGAAGTTCAAGTGACTTAAGCGTTTGTGCCACAGCCAACTATTTTCGTTCACACTTTTTGCTACAAAACAAAGATTAGTACTAGAGTTCATACTATGGAAATCAATAATAAAAATATTTGTCTTACGATATCCCGTGAGTAAGATAGCTCCAGTTTTGCCATTCTTGATAAGACATTTCGTTGAAGTGAAATGGCATTCTAATCCTTTGTCGCAGAATTGAGATATGGATAATAAGTTGTGCTTGAGCCCTTCGACGAGTGAGACTATTTCAATGCACACTTTGTCTTTCTTGAGCTTTCCATATGCTACAACTTGACCTTTGTTATTATCGCCAAATGTTACGGAGGGACCTCTTTCTTCATGGACATCTTCTAATAAGGATTCATCTCCAGTCATGTGTCTTGAACACCCACTATCGAGAATCCATTCATAATTTCTAGCTTTTGAAGATCTAGCCATGAAACAAAGAACCTGAAATATAGACATTTAAGCAGGTCCGCTTTATTCCTTTTGGGTCCTAGGGTTAGCAACTTTTGACAACCCACTCTTGCTTGACCTTAGGATTTTTACGTCCTTTGGCATTTGGAGTGAATCGCAAAAGGCATTCCACGGCCTTGTGTCCTGAACAATCACAAATGGAACAATGATGAAAGCCACCAATCACGTGAGTTTTCACAAACTCTTTACTTTTCTTGGGGATGGCATTCTTCTTTGGGTCAGATGAACTAGCCTTAAAAAAATCTTTCTTTTGAAATTTTGGAGCGCTTTTTCTCGGAGGGCGCATAGGGCTAGGAGGCGCACGGCGATGAGGCGCGTGGCTCTTAGGCGCATAATGAGAACTCGGAGAAGGAGCGCGCCTATTTTCAAGAATGATTTTGCTAGGAGATGGTTCATCTGTAGCTATATCTTTCCCATTAGCTTTCCCAAATTGCTTCGTTGGGTAGACATAATGGAATGTTTGTTTCTTGACTTTTTCCTGTCCTTTACCCATTGAATTAGAATGTTTTTCCTTGGGAATTTCAAAAGTTTGTTGGTTGGTATATTCACTATCTCTTTCAGCACAGACATCACATTTAAAGTTGTCACTAGTTGATGAGAATCCCAAGCCACTTTTATCACCACTGACTTTTTGGGACTCAAATATATTCTCCATAGTGACACGAGAATTGGACCACTCATTTGTAATCTTTTTAAGATCAGTAATTTGAGCAACCAATTCATCGTTTTAACTTTAAGAAGTGAGTTCTGTTCTGTTAGAAAAGTGTTTTTAACAGTAAGAGGAGTCATGCTCTTTATTTGCTCCTTAAGGAGGGTGAGTTCAGATTTAAGTAGAGATTTCTCGGTCTTAAGCTGGGAAATTTCATCACATGATAGTGCTAAAGCTTCCTTCATACTATCAAATCTAGTAATTACCTTTTCAGCCTTCTTGAACAATTTTTCTTGTTCAGCAATCACTTCATCATCATTGATTTTGGAGATTGGAGCAGTTGGTTCAACCTGTGGTCTAATGTATGCTCCTTTTCTCAATTTGTTCCTTGCTCCAAGATCACATCGTGAGAATAGAAATCCACCATCGTTTTGAGCCGGAGTGAGAAATCCTTGTTCAACGAGCTCGCTGATGGTTGGTCCTTTCTTTTTCACTTCTTGAAAACCTGCAGATTTCTTGATAGGTTTATTAAAGGCATTCATATCGGGAACATCCTTGGAGAAGTCATCATCAGAATCATAAGCATCAACTTCATCATCATTTGCCATCAAACAAACGAGTCCATCATCGGAATCTTCATCGCTCTCATCGGAGTCTATTTCAATCCAAGTGTTGTGCTCATTTGCTGGTGCTTCTTCTTCAGCAACCATTCCCTTGTGACGAGTGAACTTGGGAGTGAATTTGGGAGTATGGCTGCTCTTCTTCTGCATATATTCAAATTTGGGGATCGGGCAGCTTGATGCAAAATGTCCGGGTTTCCTGCAATTAAAACAAACAAGATCTTCTTTCCTTTTTGAATCACTGCTCCTTGAAAACTTTTGAGGAGCTTTGCTGGTAGATCCTTGAAATTTGTTGGTTGATCCGGGTCTTGAGAATTTTCTGAACTTTTGAAATTTCTTCACAAATAAAGCGAAGTCTTCATCATCCATGTCCAATAGCTCAGAAGTAGAAATTTTGGGATCGGAACTTTTCTCATCTTTTACAGGCGCAGGAACAGGCGCAAGTGCAGGCGCAGTTTCTCTGTGCGCCACCATAGCTATAGATTTTGATTTTCCTTCAGTTTCGCTGATTCGCTGAAGTTTGAGTTCGTAAACTTTGAGATTTGCATAAAGGTTCCTTAATGTCCATACATCTAAAGTTCCAGCGTCTTCAAGAGCGCTAGATTTATGTATGTATCTTGATCCAAAAGCTTGTAGAAAATTTACATTCAAATCTTTGTTATTAAACTTCATGCCAAGTGAAATACATAGATTGATAATTTCACAGTAGCGTTCATAAGTTTGCCTCAAGTTTTCACCGGGGAGTTGAGAGAAATTGTTGAATCTCTTTTGTACTTCGTATTTCTTGTTCTCCTTGCAGACGGTGTCTCCTTCAATATGCTCTTCAATAGCATCCCATAGCTCATTTGCAGTAGCACAATGCATGACTTGTTGTTTCATAGCCGTGCTTAGAGTGCTTAGAAGAATGTTTCTTGCTTTGCCATCATTTGCAACTCTTCTAATTTCTTCCTCAGTCCATTCTTCCCTTGGTTTCTTGACGGTTGGTTGAACAGCATTTGTGCGTGGATTTGGATTCGCCTTCATCGGAATAAAAGGTCCATAAACGACGGTGTCATGGAGCCTTTCATCGATTGAGTTGAGATGAGTCAATATGCTGAATTTCCACACGTCAAAATGATCTTCATCAAAGACCGGAACGTGAGTGTAGTTTGCAGTTGCCATAGGTTTTGAGTTTTCCATTTAGAATCGGCACCCAAGCTGTTAAGCTTAAAAAACAAAAAATGTTTTATAAAGGTGTTTGCTCTGATACCACTTGTTGGTCCCAAAGGGAAACAAGGGTATGAAAAATAGCTAGAGGGGGGGGGGGTGAATAGCTGTTTTTAATAATCTTTTCGTACCCTTGATAATCTCAATTGCAAATGCGCACTTTATCAAGTAAGCGTTATGAAATGCGCCTAAGTGAGTGAGTGAAATGCACAGCGGAATTTAGTAATGAAAATAGGCGCAAAATATGATAAAGGGGCGCATACACACTCTAAGTATTTTGGCTCAAAGTGGTTGAAATAAGGAACTAAGGCAAGTGAAATAACAACACAACACAATTCAGATCAAACAATCTACAAAGAGTAAACAAGTAAATAGTGAGTGAAAATAACTTGAAAGTAAATGACAAGATAATAACACAAGCTATTTGGAGAGGTTCGATCAATGAAAGATCTACGTCCTCTACCAAGATGGTTAGTCTTGGATTTCTAATGGAGATCTTATATAATGAGTGAGTGTTACAAATTACAACTTTTGATTTTCTACACTAACTCAAGATCTAATATTTTATAAATGAACAAATCCAAAACAATAACCGGTGTATCTCTAAAAGATGGATCTAAATGATCAAACTTAAAGAGGTGCGTGTGTGAATTTAGGATCAAGGCTCTTTAGATCTTTATGATTTAGAGCACAATGAAACTAAAGTGTTATAGCTTGAAGATCTGGGCTAAGGATGAAGGTATGAAGATGTTCTTGAGAAATTCTGGAAATACGAAGGCAATCTTCAAATCTTCAACAAATGCTTTGAGAGAGAAATTCTTGAAATTCTTAGCAAAACTCAGCAACTTCAAAATGTTGAAGTTATGGGGTATTTATAGTGAACTTCAAAAAAACTAGCTGTTGGAAATCCTTGTGGATAAGATGTGCTGTCACTCGTTGATTGGAGCATGCGAATATTATGGCCACTTTGACACTCAACATAAATATGACCGTTATGGACACGTGTCAATAGATTAGGCCCATATGCATCTTTTAACCACCGTTGGATCATTGGCGTAATTTGAATTCTCTTCAAGTCTTTGAGTCTTCAATAAATCACTGAGTGTTGAATAAGCACTTTGAGGCGCGAGAGCCAGAGGAGCGCATGGCGCATTAAAAACATTAGAGGCGCATGAGCTATAATCTAGGTGCATGGTTGCTGCGCGTGATCAAGCGGCGCATATAATTTCACAGGCGCGTATGAGTAGCGCGTGAGCAAATGGAGCGCATGGCGCATAGGCACATGGTCACTTGGCTCAAACTCAGAATGTGATTTTTCTTGAATCTTGATCTTCTTGCCCTGTTTCTAAGCCTATTCTATAACAATGGACAACCTAAAAAATGAAGTATAAATACTTCTTACATGTGGGTCTAAAGTCCATGAAATAAAACTTAGGTGATGGATCAATCAAATCTAATAAATCCTATTACATTAAAACTGAGATATATGTGGGCATACCCAACAGCTATAGAACTCGGGGAAGAGAATTGTGTCGAAATAATGAGCCGAGGCTCTGATCAATCTGGACTCTGGAGGATGATGAGATAACGTCTATCTTTGCAGCCTCATCCGATTAGGTCGTCAACATCTTCTTATCTGGGCTTTTCGGGAAATCCTGGATAAGTCTTGCGCAGTTCGTAAATACCTGGGAGGTCCCTGTAAGTTCTAGAATGTCTAATAACTCATTTTCAGGTTGGGTACTAACACTAGGATACTTTAAATATTGGAATTATGATGTTTATGTGGTCTATGCGTTTTATGTGGTTTATTGTTTTTGTAACTTTAATCGCACTATTCAATTGCAATAAAAATTATGGTGGATTTAAAATTGTTTGGGTTATCAATTTTTGATTGGATCAAAGTTTTGATAATCTAGAGATTCATGAATAAATAGTTTATTCAAGGTTTTGATGATCATGTTGATTGGATCACCAAGAAAACCAAATCCTAATTGAATTGGGGAAAAATAATTTTGAGATAATTGTGAATTTAAAATTTTAAATTTTTTCAGAGGGTCCGACCGGACCCATGCAGAGACCCGGCCGGACCTAGGGTTTCGGTGCGGGGGCTTGTGCTAGGGTTTGGGGTTGGATCTTAGGGTTTAAGTTTCCTATTTGTTTTAGTCTTGTGAATTCTAAGATTCGATCAAGTTTTGGATGTCTAGCCTACGTTCTCGAGACTGTGTTTCCCAAAATTGATCGCAATCAAAGATTCAAAGATAAAACGAATTTAGAATTATGAAGAGTTCATAATTGCTAAAATTGAGAAACAAAGTTCTTGATTCAAAGAATGGAGATCCATGTGGAATTGTGAATGCAATTAGCCTACGTTCACCGAGACCATCTATTGCTTAATTTCGGCCACATGGACTACTTTCTTGGTTTCTTGAATTAGTGCAGAATTGTGGTTGCCTATGGCTTAGTTCGGCCGCACTTCTTGTTGTCTTGATTTAGAGATGATGACCAAAGTTCAAATAGACTCATCCTCATAATTATAGAGAAACTAATGACACATAAATATTATGCTTAAATTAATGGAAATTAATTTAATGACTAAACTTGATGCTCAACATATTTATCTTATGTTCTCATAAATGTGTTGCATGCTATATGATGATGAATCTTCTTTGAAATTTTAAGTCCTTGCCATGATTAAAACACTTGTAAGTACATGTGTAATTTTGGGCCTAAGGCAAAGATGAGATTTAAACATGCTTTTTGAAATTGTATTTCATAAAGAATCTCATAAAAGGATCTAAGAGTCATATGGGATATGATTGACAGGGTTATCTACCTAATTAATTTAATTTTGAGAGGTCACGCCAAAGCGGACTTGAAATTAAATTAAAGTTGGATCTTAGCCCATTTTAAATTATAATATGCATTTGTTGTATAAGAAGGTTATATAATTTAGTGGGAGTATTTTTTGGAAAAATACATCATTTATCTCTTTAATGAAATTGGTACTTATAAAATTTTGGAAATTTTGCATAATTGTAGATAATGACAAATAACACTCAATCAATTTCATTACGATCGATCCTTGAGAAGGATAAGCTTCAAGAGAATGGTACAAACTTCATGGATTGGATCCGAAGCCTAAGAATAGTTCTAAGACAAGAAGAAAAGTTGTACATTCTTGATGGGCCTATTCCTAATGAACCTGCAGCCAATGCCCCTAGGGCAGAAAGAGACAATCATAAGAAATATCAGAATGATTCTAGGGATGTGAGTTGTCTCATGCTCACGACTATGTGCTCAAAACTCCAACAACGTTTGGAACATTTGGAAGCCTATGAGATAGGCGTGAAGTTGATAGACATGTTTCAAGAGCAAGCTAGGCAAGAGAGGTATAAAACCATTGTTGCATTCACTTCTTGCAAAATGAGTGAAGGGCAACAAGTGGGACCTCACATGCTTAAAATGAAAGGCTACATAGAGCATCTTGAGAAACTTGGCTATCCGATTTCATTGGAGCTAGCCACAGATCTCATTCTTAATTCATTTCCTAAGAGTTATAATCACTTTGCGATGAACTATAAAATGCATGGAATTGATAAGAATCTCTCCTAGTTGCATAACATGCTGAAAACTGCAGAGATGAAGATAGTGGAGAAAGGTTCTCCAGTGCTAATGGTTCATGATGGAAAGGGGCCAAGTGCCAAATGAAAGGGTAAAGCAAAGGTTGCCAAACCCAAGATCAGCAAGGCAAATGTTGCCAAGGCTATAGGTGCAAAACCCGATGCACAAAAGGATGCAATTTGTTTCCATTGTCAAGAAATTGGTCATTGGAAACGTAATTGCAAGGCTTTTAAGGAAGAGAAAAAGAAGAAGAGCAGTGGGATTGCATCGAATTCAGATATCCATATGATAGATATACTCCTTTCTACCACTACTTCTTGGGTATTGGATACAGAGTGTGGTTCTCACATTTGTTTAAATGTGCAGGGACTAAAGAATAGGAGACTGCTTAAAGAAGGTGAAGTAGACCTACGTGTGGGGAATAGAGCAAGAGTTGTTGCATTAGCCGTAGGGACTTATGAAGTCACTTTACCTTCCAGTTTAATTCTTGTTTTGAATAATTGTTATTATGTACCGGATTTAAGTAGCACTTTTATTTCAATTTCTTATTTGGATAATGAAGGTTATAAATTTCTTATTGAGAATAAGAGATTTTCTATTTATTTAAATGATGTGCTTAATGGTATTGCAAATTCATTTAATGGCCTTTATATCCTGGATGTCAAGAATGAAAATAATGAACATGTCTATCATATAAATAAGAAATCTAAACCTAATGATGTAAATCATATTTATTTGTGGCATTTCTGTCTTGGTCATATTAATGAGAAGCGTATCTCAAAACTCCATGGGGACGGTCTTTTGGGTTAATGTGACGTTGAGTTATATGATACTTGCGAGTCATGTTGTAGACACCCCATTTTGAACTTAAATTTATTATTACACTACTCTTGTGTCTCGCCTTTGTGTTTGGATGAAAACCCGTTAGTTTCGTCATGTTTTGTTAAGTCTCTAACTGACTCCATCAGTCAGGGGCTAAACTGAACAAAGAAACTATAGACAAGGACAAAACAATATTAAAACACTGGATGCCTCGTACGAGACATCAATGCCTCGTACGAGACTTCAAGGCCTCGTACGAGACATCAATGCCCCGTACGAGACATCTCCTCTGTCTGCGGGAATAATCCACTTTTCTTCTCCGTCCCGATCCCTTTCTTGGCCAACACTCTCCTAATCTGGGGAATATCTAATAGGAAACTTCCTAGGTGATTTCCTACTGATTTCCTACCTCCTTTAACCTCTCCAAATAAGGATTCTATTTCCTACCAAACTTAGCACTCCTAGACTTGGTCCTTAAGTAATCCAATCCTTATAAAAATTGAGTCTTTCACCACAAAAGAGGTTAACAACTCTCCGATCAGTCTCTCCTAAAAGAATCCCGTTTTTATTCCTCCCTCACACCAAAACACCATCAAAAACTCATCATTTCAAGCCAAAATCATCACAAAACTCTTGGATCATCAAGGCCTTAGTCAAGGCCATCAATTGGAATCTCAAGAACGCTTTAGGTAAACTCCTACGCTTTTAATCTCTACTTCTCATCTCCTTCTTTGTTTTAGAGTAGTGTAATCCCATCAAAAGGATCAGCCTAGAGCCTCTCCAATCCATGGAGATGGTCTCGAAGCACATGATCCGACATTCCAATAATTAAGAAATTAATTATTGGCTTTATTTGGTTTTATTACTTGTTCTTTATTTGATTAAAAACACCTAAGCAAGATCAATCCTAGATTGGGTGGATTGGGTGGTCCTTGACCTTCCCAATCCATAACTTAACCCCCGAACTCAAGAATCTCACGGCCCGTGCTCCGTTCAACAACATGGTGGCGACTCTCAAATCAAAAAGGCGAGCGGGTACCTTCTCGAGTGCAAACAGTGGAGACTCTGCTGGAGAAATCAATTTAAGTGGGTTAGACTTGCGTACAAATTAGGTGTTTTTAATCTCTGTAATTTTCTGCTAAAAATATATTTTTTCTGAATTTTTCTGTGAATTTTCAGACTGCTCATTTTTTAATCTGTTCTGTCTTGAATCTGGGTTCAAAAGCGGGTATCTCGTACGAGACATCTAATGTCTCGTACAAGGTTTCTTCTTCTAGCCGCCAAACAATTTTTCCTTGAAAATTTGTTAATTTTAAGGTTTAATCATTTGTCATGATTGAATAATGATTGCTTATGATTAAATCTCCTTTTAATCATTTGCAATCATTGGGCAATCATTGGTAATGATTAGGCCATTAAAAAAAAACTGGGCGGCTGTTAAAAAAAATAATAATTGCAGATTGGTCCCCGCACTTCTAAACTGCAGTTTGGTCCCTGAAGTTCCAGAATATTACAGTTTGGTCCATGTGTTCCAAAAAATTTCAGAACAGCCCCAGATTTTTCAGAAATTCCAGATCAGTCCCTGGATTAAAAAAAAATCTTTTCTTTGCTTGTTTTACTCCGTCCCCATATGTGAAAAAAAATGATTTATGTCATATACATGTTTTGTTTTTGTGCTAACATCTTTTGCCGCGGAGTAAAATAAATGCATAATTTAGGGGTGACTACTTTACTCATCCCCTAGTTTATTTTGCACCCATTAATGGGTAATAATGCAAGCACTGTGAGTACTTCTATCCATCTCTTCTATGTGCTCCTACGTGCTTATGTGCTCCTTCTCCTCTCTAAAATATTTTCAAACTCGAACTACGTTGACCTGAGTCTCCCTTTCTTTTTCTGAAGATCGAGAGAAACGTAGGCAACCACTTTGGTCCGGTCAAAATCTTTTACTTGCTTTCAAAAAAAAATCTCTATTTTTTCTTTGACACCTAGAACTTGACTCTCACACACGTGCACGCATGTAGATTAATTGCACTACATACCTGTAGATACCCCGGGGAACCATGGCTTGGCTAGAGCGGTGAATTACCTAGGATGTCTACTTGATTTTAAGAGTCGCCACCCACGTTTTAGAGGAACGCGAGAAAACCAAAGAAAATAGCTTTTTTTATTGATTACGAAACTAAAGATTCTTGAGATGAGGGGTTCGGGGGTTAGGTAACGGAGTGGGAAGTACTTAAACACCCACTCCGCCCCACTTACGCGGGTCTTGCTACTTTTAGTGTTCTAATGTTAAATGTCCTTCAATAAAAAAGTGCTAACAATTAAAGTGAAAAGAAAGGGGAAAATAAAAGAGAAATAAAAGAGAATTGTTTTATTTATTAATTTATGCTACAGATTACATGTAACAATTATACTAAACAATTACATTAAGAAATGGATAGAAAATTAAAGTAGAGATTGAAATGTAGGGAGATGACCTTGACCAACTTTAATGTAATAAAGTGGTCATTTGGTCATGTCCCATTTGGTGGGGATTGCATACATCTAAAAAGACATGAATAAAATAGAAGAAGAAGAAGTGTACCTTCAGAAAAGAGGACTTCAAACTTTGACTTGGAGTTGTTGTAGAGAAATTGTTGGGTAGAAATTTGTGAAGAGTTTAGTTGCTAGAACTCTTGTTGGGGGAATTTGTGTAGGGAGAATGGTGTAGATTTTGTGTAGGGAGAAAGTTCAAAGTTCAAGGTCCAAAAAGAGAGTCCTCTTCCAAGGTAGAAGAAGGGGGTTTTTATAGGTAGAAAGGAGAGGGAAAGGTTGGAGGAAAAATAGTCAATCCATGTGAGATGGAATTGACCAATAGAAAATAAGATAAATAGAATAATGAATAAAAGAAGATGAAACAAATAAAATAAAATAAAAATGAAATATTTTGTTTTTATGAAAAGGGCTAGAATGTGGGATTGAGAGGTTACAAATAAAAGCTAGTAACTGTTTATGATCAAGAAAGATGTTTTTGACTAAAGAAGATATTTGTAAATAAGAAAAGGGAGGGAACTAAGGTACAATCCGTTACTGCCAAAGTGGGAAGCGCGCGGGTCCTGCCTTTAGGGCGAGAAGCGCGCGCGGCCCGTTGACAGTGTCGGAGGCGCCCGCGGGTGAAAATAACAGAATGACAGAATGACTCTAAAAGTTAACTCTGTTATGCAGTTTAGTCCAAAACTAACGGAATCAGTTAGGAACTTAACGGAAATAACAGAAATTAACAAAAACAAGTTAAATAAAAATACTATGTTGCAATCGGGGTGAGAGGTCCAAGGCGGGGTGTCTACAGAGCCCCTTGGCGATGTGGATTGCAAAGCAAAAACGCGTCGACGAAAGAAAGACAACCGCCGAGGACATCGACAAGAGAAAACAAAGACTCAATAAAACATGAATTTGAAATTTGCGAAGGATAGGGGTGTGCTCCCTGTGTGAACGGCTTTATTGTTGTAGAAAGGTTATAGCGGGATCCGTTTTGTTGAAGCGGGATCCATTTGCTGAAGGGGGATCCGTTTGCTGAAGGCGGGATCCGTTTGCTGGTGCGGGATCCGTTTGCTGATGCGGGATCCGTTTGCTGATGCGGGATCCGTTTGCTGAGGCGGGATCCGTTTGTTGGAGGCGGGATCCGTTTGCTAAGGCAGGACCCGTTTGCTGAAGTGGGATCCGTTTGCTGAAGGCGGGATCCGTTTGCTGGTGCGGGATCCGTTTGCTAAGGCAGGATCCGTTTGCTGGTGCGGGATCCGTTTGCTAAGGCGGGATCCATTTGCTGAAGCGGGATCCGTTTGCTGAAGGCGGGATCCGTTTGCTGATGCGGGATCCGTTTGCTGATGCGGGATATTATTGTGTTGCTTGATGGAAAGGTGGTGTTTTTGCGGCTCACCATGGACCGAGTTGTTGTCATTGACTTGTAATTGTTTGACTCTGTGGAATGCAGGCATAGTTGACGGCGGATCACTTTCTGCTGGGGATGAAGTGCCTTGAGTTGTAGATGTTGTTGACCTTGTGGTGGTACCTGTTAAGTGTGTGTGTGCTTTGCAGGTATATGTGCTTGTGACATGTATGGGATTTGAAATGGCAGTTATGAGGGAAATTGTGCTTGTGGTGTGATGTGATTTGAAAGCAGTTTGAGAGAGAAGTAGCGTGATTATGTGTGTGAAGTGATTTTTGAAAGCGGAGATTGCTTGAGAGAGATGAATGATGTCCATACCTTCACTTACCATTGCCGTTGGATGGATTCGTGATGTTGTGGTAAATGCTTTTGATGAAGAATGTCCATGCTTTGGATGGAGAATGATGATGTTGATGGTGATGAATTGTTCTTGCCTTTGTAGGAGTGTCGGCGAGATGGTATTCTGGATGGTGGGTTGGTCGTGCCAAAAGGCTGCCTACGTATCCCTTTAAGAGAATCAGACCAGCGTAGTTCAAGGATGATGGAGAATGCTGGGGGAGAATGCTAGGAGCAAAGCAAAAAGGAAATACATAATTTTGCGCAAGAAAAGAAAAAAGAAAATAAAATCTTTTTTTTTTTAATTAGAAAGAAAAGAATATGCACACACGTGAGAATTTTTTTTTTTTAGTTCGTGGGTGAACCATTTTAACCATTATGCGTTTGTAAAGCCAACCCAAGATCAAGTCGTGTTCAATCGAAGTCCGGATTGCCTTGTTGAATTATGTCATTGTTGCCGTGGTGTCCAACGAAATTGATGTCTAGCCCCAAAAGATTTGTTGATTATGAGGCTTCAAAAGGGACTATTGATGCCGAGATGCCAAGGGGTTGCTAATTGTAAATGTTAGGCCCAATTGGTAGGAAAATAGGCTAGAGGGTGGGGGGGTGAATAGCCTAATTAAAACTTTTTAAAAGAAACACTTTTATAAATGCAAAGTCACTTATCAGATTGCAAACTATTATCAGTAAGCGCAGCGGGTAAAATATGACTTAGTTTTAACTCGCACAAAATCAGTGTATAAAAGATTTTCAGAGCTTAGTTTTACACAAACTTGTTTCCAAAAGTTCAATGCAGTTTCAAGAGATTGGTCAATGAAAATAATGATGAGTCAGCAAGAGCAGTAATGATTTGCCGGTGATAGAGTTCCAACCGGCAAGGACAATAAGTAACAGAGACACAAGGATTTGGAGAGGTTCACAGTGTAAATACTGCTACGTCCTCTACCAAGTTTGGTCAGAACTTGGATTTGGGTTAAGAGCACTATTAAATATCCCTAGTCTATTACAAGAGCGGCTTTGCCGGATACAAAGACTAAATTCTAGAGATAGTTTAATGAATCGTAAAGCAAATATCTGACCAAGTGTATTTGAGCGGCAAGTTCAAAAGAACTTATCTCACTCAGGTGGGTGTGTGAAAACTCAGACAACGTATTCCTTAAAATAATCTAGTTCGGGAATACTAACAGTGTTGTAGAGTTTGTGCACAAGTGTATGTCCTATTAAATGATCTAATGATTATCTGGACAAGGAATGTTTGAGCTTCAATGAATGCTGCAAACAACCAACTCTCTTCAATGCACTAAAATCACCAACCTTCTTCAATGCACTGAGTCCTCTATTTATAGGAGGAGTTAATGTCTTAGCTTGTTGAAGAAAGATAACATTTGAATTTCCAGCTGGGTAGGTGAGGAGCATTTAATGCAGTATCCTTGGCATTAATGGCGAAGATACGCGTGCCTTAAAAGTCTGATGGGTAAAGACCCCTTTGTCTCAACCGGTTACCTGCAAAAGCAAGTAGAGACAGAGTATAGCTAAAAGTAGCTATGTGTCAGACGGCGCAGTGACCATTACAGAGCAGGTAAACTACTTTATGATAAAACAGTATAGAGACAATCAGCAAGGTTGACTTTAATGAAATGATGCCACCTGACTGAAAGTGAAGACTGTCTATTATATCGGCATGTTGTGAATGGAGTTGATCGGCAACTTCTTTAATAAGTTGATCGGCAACTTCTGTAGCAAGTTGATCGGCAACTTGTCGCATGTTAAGAATAGAGTTGATCGGAAACTTGTTTGCTGGTCTGCTGATTTGCTTCCTCTTGCTGGTTTGTCTTGAATGAAGAGTTGAAATACACATGTGCTGGTCACAAAGGATCATAAGGGCACCTTAAAAAGGTTCTAATAAAATTGGGGGACCCTAAGTGTAGACATGATTGGGATTAAGTAATTCTAGGACCTAGGTATCTATTTGAACAACAATCTCCTCCTAATTACTTAAGTCCAATCACCCTTAAAGCTAAAGACATCTCTTATCTTAGGGAAAAGATTTCTAAGGATATCTAGGTATAACCAAATCCTAAGGTAAGTCACACTAGATGTCTAATGCAAAAGGTGGATTCACTAAAATAAGTGGTGAAGCCGGTTCAAGGAATCGGCAAGAGTGATGATCTGCAAAAGGAAATAGCACAGAATAATGCAGATAACAACACAAATATAAGAACATATTAGCACAATAAAAAATTTATAAGCAAAGAAATTTTTCTGTGAAGGTCTTCAATAAGATATCTACATCATAGGCTATGTGACTCAAGGATCAGCAGCTGGAGGATCAGAAATCTTGGGATCTGCTGCTGGAGTTGAGTCCTTTGTAGATTCAGTCTTCCTAGCCTTCTTTCTTGCTTTTTCTTCTTTTCTTTCAGCTTTCCTCTTTGCTTTGCTCTGTCTTCTCTGCGCACTTTCCAATCTTTCAGTCAGCATCTTGTTGTTGGCTTCTAGAGCAGCTATCTTCAGATTAGCTTCGGCAAGAGCAGCTTTGGACTCAGATAATTCTTTTTCAAGTCTTCCCATATCTCTTATCTGCAGCCTCTGATTGTCAACAAGATTCTGTTGAATGTTATGAGTTGTCCCCAAGGATTCAGAAAGAGACATTATACGCTCTTCTTTATCAGCAAGGAGAGCTTTCAATTCTTTGACCAGAGTATTCTCCTCCTCCTGATTGGACTTACGTAGACGCTTAACCAGGTCGTTGTGAACATCCTTAACCAGGTCACCAACAGAAAGAGCCATATCACCAATATCAGCACGAGTGGCAGGCACTTGCTGATTTGTGAAATCGCCTTCACTAAACTTCAAATACTCATACAGACTGTTGACGATGGTCGGCTGGAAAATACTGGCAGACGTCGGGAGCACTATTGAAGGGATAAAATCTTCATTATTCAGATCAGCATCTTCAATAAGCACATCATCAGTCATCATCTCATCATCAGAGGAGATCAAGATCGGCTCAGAGGGAGATGGAGGAACAGGAGCATCAGGAATGAGTAAGAACCATTGAAGGGCAGCATCATCAGTAGATGAGAAGAAATCGGCAGGGACAGAAGTTGAGACAATGAGATCATCAGTATCATCGGCACGAAAGATCGGCAAAGGAAAATCTGGATGAACTATAACTGCACGATCAGTCGGCAGCTGAAACATACCACCGTCTTCAAGTGAAAGGAAGGTAGCCAAGATTAAGTTCAAATAAGCACGACCTTCAAGAATCATAGTCATTAAGCCGGCATTAATCAGCCTTGAGGTATAGACTAGATGATCGGCACGCTGACGAGGATGGAATAATGGCAGAGTCATAGCCAAGGCGGCAGACTTGATCAAATAAAGAAGGCCACGAGGATTGGTATGCCTAACTTCAATGATGTCAATCAGCAGATCATTGATCATCAAGCAGCTTCTCATCCATCCATTTGTAGTAATGCACACTTCAGTTGGAGAAGGACCGGGAAGGGTAGATTCACCTCTAATCTTTATCTGTCCTGGTCTAGATCGAATTGGGTCATAGACCACTTTCTTCTTAAGTCTAGAAATCCGAGGAGTCTTTCCTTTTGTACGAACAATGTCATCATCATTGAGAATCCAGGGAAGATAGATTGGATTATCACTGGTAGAATCTCCTGGATAGAATTTATGCTTGGTGACATGAGGGTGGTCTTTGCCGAATGGGAGTGGACATCTGCCTAAGGTATACTTGAAGGATAACCTTGGATGAACAGTGAAGAGAGGCTGTCCAAATTTGTTGGAGGGGATAGATGCATTGGAAGTGTACCAGTTTGAGCACATCATATCCTTCCCATTGAGAAAATAATCATAGCTGGGTGGTGGAGAAGTATCAACAGCATCAGGATCAACAAAGGCTTGTTCTCCAACCACCATGTAATCAGCAGGATCTATCTCATTGGCATGATCTACATCGGCACGAGCAGCAACAGGATCAGCTTCATCAGCATGATCTACATTGGCATGAGCAGCAGCAGGAGCCGGTAAGAGAGGGGTGATAACAGACGGCAAGCTGAACAAAGGCTGTAGAAGAATCTCTTCAAACTGTAGACTAGCAGCAATGCCAGCATCCATATTAGGAGTACTATCATCAGCACCTCCTCCCAACTCCACAACCTCCTTGATTCCAGTAGGAGGAACAATCTGAATTTCAGGGGTGACTGATATTAACTGAGTGTCAGCAGTTGTCTCATTAGTCACTTTTTCAGCAAGTTCTCCTCCTGAAACAGATATATCCAACTGTTGAGTGTCCATAGTTGTGTCAACTGGAGCAGGAAGGTCGGCAGATAGACCCATCAGAGGTTGAGTGTCTGAAGTTTGCTCAACATGAAATTCCACTATATCTTTGATAGAATCATCGGAATGCCTTCCTTCAACACTACTATCACCCTCAAATACAGATTCTGCAAAGACTTCAGCAGTGGAAGCTTTAGTCATGACAGTTCTGATTGGCATCTTGTCACTATCTGTTGTAACTGAAGTGGAAGGAGAGTCAGCAGTGTCTTTGTGAGCACAGACCAAATCACCAAGCAAATCAGCACCATCATCATTATCAGCATCAGAATCACTGTCAGCAGAGTCACCATCGGCAGAATCATCGGAACTATCGGCAACAAAAGAATTATCAGCAGCATCTACATCACCGGCAGAATGAACACCGGCATCAGATAAAGTCTTGCTGCTGCTGGGAGAAGGAGCTTGAGTAGATGGATCGGCAAGATTTTCGGCAGCTATGCGATCGGCATCTTGCTTCAGCAGAAATTCATTGGATTTGTCAATCAAGTCCATAGTGACTTTCTTGACTGATCTGAAGAAGTGTACATTGAGAGGACTGTCAGCAGGAGCCTCGTCATCATTGTAGGTCAGAAGATCTTCATTATTCTCCATTCTGCCTATCTGATAAGTATCAAACTCTGTGAATTGAGAGAGCTGATTGAAAGTCCTAGCGTAGATAATCCATACATCCTGAACCATCATATCTTGTCTAATTCTGTCTTGAAAGAGATAGATCTGGTTCCAGGAAAGTGGTAGGAATTCAAAATACCGACCAAAATTGAGCTTTAGTTCAGCCTCTTTCAACTGCTTGAACTTTGATAGAGGGACAAACTTCTCTTTCCACATATCAGTGAGTCTGTCCAACCTCTTTTGATCAACATAATCAGCAGGATTTCCGGGAGAGACAGTGTCTTTCATCTCTTCATGAAACTGAAGAAGACGACGAATAAAGGGAGGCAGATGGTCAATCGGAAAGACCCAATTCTTGTTCAAGACCTTGTTGGTGAAGGACCAAAGATTCTTGTAGAAGGTGTGGAAAGTTGGGTTTCTGATTGGAGCGCATTTCCTAGGAGTCTGAGACTTGAGCTTCTCAATGACATCCTCAATACTTTTGCCATCGGCAAAGTCATCAGTGAATTCTTCATCAGGAATTTCAACCTTGACAGCAGGATCGGTAGATAGGGAAGCACCGGCAAGATGAGCAGGGGCAAACCTAATTAGCTTGGCTCTTGGATCAGCAGGAGGGATAGTGGAAGAAGGAACTTCATCGGCAAGCTTCACCTTCTTTGTCACCACATGATCGGTAACCTTTACCAGTTTCCTTTTCTTTGGAGCACCAGGAGTAGAATCGGTAAGAATCCTATCAGTTGAAGTAGCAGGAGTAGAGACTGCTGCTGATTGAGAAGCAACTGAAGGAATGGTCTTTGCCTTTTTCTTCCTCTGAGTAACAACAGGTGCAGGAGCAACAGAGGGGGCATCGGCACTGGAAGCATTCTTTGAAATCCTTTTCCAATCCTTAGCATTAAAGAACTTCAACCTATTGAAAGGCATGCTGGATGGAAAGCGATCGGCAGCTACTACATTGGCATTTCTCCTCAGAATCATACTTATCAACAGATAATGGCATCCTTTTCCAGGATTGGCCTTGTTCTTCAATCTGTCAGAAGCCCACTTATCAGCAGCCGTAGCGATAATCCTGAATATGTAGGCACACCAGTTGAACTCAATCTGCAGAACAATGGCGGCCATAGCTTCAAACTGCACATCAGTGATATTGCTGTGGGATCCAGATCGGCAAATGAGACATCTATCAACTATCTCAGCCAAAGCATAGTATCTTCGGGGATAGTGAATCTTCAGATGATTAGTGCCACTAAGCCTTGTGCCAGCACCTCTCATGATAATCCAAGCCCTATCCAGTTCCTGCTCATCAACTAGAGCACTCAACCCTTCATTCCCAAGATTGGGAAAAACTTCAGAGATAGAAGAGGGAGAAAGAGAGATCTGCACGCCCAAAACAGTAGAATTGATGGAGACGATAACGGAGGAGTCAGCACGAGAGTGGACAACAGAGGAGTTGGAGAAGAATTCTTTGACAAGATCCACAAATACTGAACTAACTCCTGATGGAGTGATGAACGAATCAAGCAAGGACCCAATAAGAAGATTCTTCAAGAAAACCCCGTCGGCTTCGTCGTTGAAGTAGTCGGAGTCAACATAGCCTCCGTAGATATCTTTTTCACCGGACATTGTCTGCAAAATTACTCAAACAACTCTCAATGTTAGAAATAAAGACAAATCAAACCATAAATGATTAGAAATGAGCAGAGTATAAACATTAACACTTACCAGATTATGAATAGATGAACAAATAAAACGATGAACTGATAATCTGGAAAGAGGAGAGATAGAGAGAATAGAGAGCAGAGAGAAAAAAAATGGCGGAGAAAAAGCTTAATGGAATTTTGAAAGGCGTTATATATGTTATGGTGGAGAGAGAGAATATTGGAGGGCAAGGGAGAGAAATAACTGTACCTATAATCTCGGAGAACGTGCGCACGCAAAAATTAATGCGCACACAAATCAGTAAGGTGAACAGTTAAAAGTAAGAGGGAGAAAGGGTAAATTAGTCAAAAATAAGATAGAAGTGATGATGACCTGTTTACCTTGCTGATGTATCGCATTAAATGGAATACATCTTGACACGATTTTGGATAAGAAAGGTACACACACGTGTCAGGGAGATGGTGTGACCGATGTACCTTTGATTTGATAGCTTACGTCATGTGTCAGGAATCTTATCTTTTGCAGAGACGTGCTGATTTGATTTTATCAATCGGCAAGATAGCTTGAATCGGCAAAATGATTGAATCGGCAAGATATTGAATCGGCAAGATATATAGATAGAATCGGCAAGATGATTTTGACAAATTTCGATCGGCAAGATTTTGTCGGCAGGTTCGTAGTCGGCAAGATAATTGATGCTCTGCTGATTTGATCGGCAGACTAACACAAGTAGCAAAGTTAGCACAATTTTAACCATAAAAATCAATCATACCCAATTCACCTCTGAGGAATTCAAATCTTTTCTGATCCAAGGGCTTTGTTAGTATGTCTGCTCTTTGGAAATCGGTATGGACTTTGAGCAGCACAACATTCCCTTTTTCAACATGTTCCTTCAGGAAGTGGTATTTGATGTCTATGTGCTTGGTTTTGGAATGCATGACCGGATTGTTTGATACTGAAATTGCTGATTGGTTGTCACAATAGATGGGACAAATTTGAGATGGAACTTCATAGTCAACCAGCTGCTGCTTCATCCATAGAATCTGTGAACAGCAACTGCTGGCAGCTATGTACTCAGCTTCAGTAGTGGAAGTGGAAATTGATGCTTGCTTCTTACAGGACCAAGACACCAATCTATCACCAAGAAATTGGCAAGTTCCACTTGTACTCTTTCTGGTCACCCTACAAGCTGCAAAGTCTGCATCTGAGTAACCTATTAGATTGAAAGATGAATCTCTTGCATACCATAATCCAAGGTTAGCAGTGCCACATAAATATTTAATAATACGTTTTACAGCCTGCAGATGAGATTCCCTAGGGTCAGCTTGAAACCTGGCACAAACACAAACAGCAAACATAATATCTGGTCTACTGGCATTAAGATAGAGGAGTGAGCCGATCATACCTCGGTAGACAGTCATGTCTACTTTCTTACCAGACTCATCCTTATCTAAATGAATGTTAGTGCCCATAGGTGTGCTTTGAGAGTGAGCATTTTCAAAGCCAAACTTCTTGATTAATTCTTTTGCATACTTGGCTTGACTGATGAATATTCCCTCATTGGATTGCTTGACTTGAAGTCCAAGGAAATATGTTAGTTCACCCATCATGCTCATCTCGAACTTGCTCTGCATTAGCTTCTCAAATCTCTTGCAAAGTGATTCATTAGTGGAACCAAAAATAATATCATCGACATATATTTGAACAAACAATGAATGACCCTTATGCTTAGCAACAAATAAAGTAGTATCGATTTTACCTCGAGTGAAGCCTAAGCCATCGCTAAGTAAAAACTTAGATAGGGTTTCATACCATGCTCTTGGAGCTTGCTTTAGGCCATAGAGAGCTTTCTTCAATCGGTAGACATGATCAGGCTTCTTGGAGTCCTCAAAACCTGGTGGTTGTTCAACATAAACTAGTTCTTGGAGTTCTCCATTCAGGAAGGCACTTTTCACGTGCATTTGATATAGCTTGAATTCTTTGAAGGCAGCATAGGCTAAGAAAAGTCTTATAGCTTCCAATCTTGCAACATGAGCAAATGTCTCATCGTAGTCGATTCCTTCCTCTTGACGGTAGCCTTTAGCAACTAACCTTGCTTTGTTTCTAATGATTTTCCCAGCTTCATCCAATTTGTTCCTGTAAACCCACTTAGTACCAATAACTTGCTGAGAAGTTGGTCTTGGCACAAGTTCCTATACTTTGCATCTTTCAAACTGATTCAGTTCCTCTTGCATGGCTTCAACCCAACCAGGATCGGCAAGAGCTTCTTCAGTCTTCTTTGGTTCTATATCGGAGACCATAGCAGATGAGAAAAGGCTTTCAGCAAATGCTCTACTAAGGTTCTTTGTTAATCTGGGACCAAAGACATCACCAATCACATTTTCTAATGGATGATCACGAACAGTTCTGACTTCTCTCGGCACATCTTGTCTTACTGATTCTTGTTGTAAGGATTCTAGAGGAGGATCAAGATCAGCAGATGGTGTAGGAGAAGAACTTTGAGTGAGAGGTGGATGAAAGCTTGGAGGATTAGGTCTTATAACAAAAATTGGTTGAGGGCTAGATCTGTCTTCAGGATGATCAGCAGAGTTTGCATCGGCAAACGGATTATGAAATTCATCAGTAGGTTCTGGTTCTGCTGATGAAGGAAAATACGGAGCATCTGCTGATTCTTCTGCTGAAATGACTGGATCAGCAGCTAGTACTTGATCTGCAGGATTATTATTATTGGATTCACCTGTCTCATGAGCACTAGACACATTAGTACTATTTGGAGCCTTGTCAGACTCTAACAAATCAAATTCATCAAAGGTTACATGAACAGATTCAACAATTTTCAAAAGTTTCTTATTGAAAACTCGAAAGGCCTTACTGTGTTTAGCGTATCCGACAAAGATTCCTTCATCAGCTTTCTCATCAAATTTACCTCTGTGCTCTTTTCCATTGTATAGCACGTAACATTTGCAGCCGAATATCTTGAAGAATCCAATGTTGGGAATTCTGCCTCTCCAGAGTTCATAAGGAGTCTTGTTATGGAATTTGTTGATTAGAGATCTGTTCTGGGTGAAGCAGGCTGTATTGATCGCTTCAGTCCAAAAGTACTTCGGCAGCCTGGCTTCGGCAATCATGGTCTTACCAGCTTCAATGAGAGTTCTGTTCTTCCTCTCAATAACACCATTTTGTTGTGGTGTACCGGCAGCTGAGAAGTTGTGGTCTATACCATGATCATCACAGTACTGAGCAATACCATTGTTCTTGAATTTCAGTGCCGTTGTCTGATCTCATACTGATGATATCGCTTTCTTTCTGAGTTTGTAGTAGTCTGAATAACTTGGTGGCAACAGCATAGGTGTCATCTTTGTGACTGAAGGTTTCCACCCAAGTATATCTAGAGAAATCATCTACTACAACCAAGGTGTATCTACTCCCCCTGATACTTACTGTAGTTGTGGGGCCAAATAGATCCATATGTAGCAATTGGAGGCACTTAGAAGTTGACATGCAGGGCTTGCTTCGGAAAGATGACTTATGTTGTTTTCCAAGCTGGCAGGCCTTGCATTTCTTTGCTTGATCAGCAGACACTTGAGGCAGACCGGTTACCAGATTTGAACCGGCAAGCTTGGATAGATACTTGAAGTTCAAGTGACTGAGTCTCTTGTGCCATAGCCATGAGTTCTCACTGATGTTCTTAGCTACAAAACAGACATTAGCAACACCAGTAATAGCACTTAAGTCTACTGCATAAATGTTACCTTTATGTTTGGCAGTGAGAAGAGTTTCATTGGAAGCAATGTCTTTCACATAGCAACTGGAAGTAGTAAATACGCATTGCATTCCTTTATCACAAAATTGTGATATTGATGTGTTTCAGACCATCCACTAGAGAGACCTTCTGTACAGTAACTGCACCTCTCTTGATGGTACCTATACCGATGATTTTTCCTTTGGCATTATCACCAAACACTACTGGGGGACCTGATGCTTCAATAATATCGGCAAGAAGATCTGCAAATCCTGTCATATGTCTTGATCAGCCACTATCTAGAATCCACAAATCCTTGCTTGCACCAGTTGAGGCCATGAAGCATTCCTGAAATAAAACAGTATGCTTATGGTCCCCCTTATTCTTGGGTCCGAGGGTTAGTTCCTCTTTGGCAACCACATCTGGCCACCACTAGAGGATGTAACCTCAGTGGGTCCAGATAGGTGCTTCAAGAGGCATTCATGAGCCTTGTGACCATAATCAAAACAATTAGAACATCTCACTTGACTGATAGGCTGTGGAGTCGGTAGAACATCATTCTGTTTAGTCAGTGCATCGGCAGAACTAGGGAATTGTGCAGGCACAAACTTAGTAGGTTTAAAGGTGCTAGTATTGCCTTTCTTTCCATTCTGTTTACCTTTGGCAGTTACCTTTTTAGGCACTTGTCCATCGGCATCAGAGGAGGTCAGATCAGTAGCACTTGCTCTGCTGATGTATTCACCAAGAATACCATTATCGGCAGACTCAGTATCAGCAACCTTAACATATCTTTGTTTGTGCTTATCATTCCTTTTGTTCTGTGTCTTAGGATACTTCATTGCCACAGCACTGTATATTGGCTTAGCATCCTTATGCACTGAGTTAACAGGACTACATTCAACTTTCTCATCCTTTTTCTCGGTAGCACAAGTTTCAGTAGAGCTACTGCTGCTGGAATCAAATCCTAACCCAGATTGGTCCTTATATGACATTTGGGTCTGTAGGATTGTTTCAACAGCAACTCTAGATTTTGTGTAAGAGTCAACAATCCTTGAGAGATGATTGTTTCTTTTCACAAGATCTTCGATCTGAGCTATCAATACTGCTACTTGGCATTTGAGATCCAGGTTTTCCTTTTTTAAAGAAATAGACTCAAGCTCGTGTCCTTTGAGAACTGAAAGTTCAGACATAAGCGAGCTATTCTCGTTAGAAATTCTTTTGAAATCAGCAGCCATCACTTTATGAACGCTACTCAGCTTCTCATAATCAATAAAAAGTTCATCCATTGTCTCTACCATCTCAGCCTTAGATAATTCTGGAAGAGGGTCGGCTGAATCTTTGGGAGTAGAGGAAATGGGTTCAGGTGAGAAGTCAGGTAGGGAAGAGATGGGTTTCGAAAGGCTTTTGGCAATATTGGGATGTTCGGTGAATGAGAATTTTCTTGTCATCGGCAAGGGTTTTGTTTTAGAAGCATTGAAGTGAGAAGAGTTACACTGTCCATAGAGTGAAGTTCCCACTTGATGAACCTTGTATCCTATTGGATTTCCTGCTTTGATGCTTACTTCCTTGAAGTATGGTTGAGCTCTTCCAGTTGGTATTTCTTTGACTGGAGTCTTTGGCGGCGAGGGATCTCGGTAGATTGGAGTCGGCAAGGATAAAAGATTGGCATCATCTGAATCTAATGCCATGAAACTTACATCGGCATCCTCATCTTCATCGGCATCATCGTCTGAATCGGTTTCACACCAGACCGGCAAGGCTTTTTCTGTGCTATCATCGGCAACATAACTTCGAGACTTTGGATATCTATTGTTTACTGATTTCCTCACGTATTCATACTTTGGCTGAGGACATTTTGAGGCAAAGTGACCAGGTTTTCTGCAGTTGAAGCAGACAAGATCACCTTTGCTGTTTTTGCCATCGGTAGCACTAGTACTTGGTTTGTTGTAGCTTGCTGATTTTTGAAATGGTGGTGTAGAAGATTTCTGTTGCTGGTGACTTCCTTTTTGCATCTTTTTGAAGCCTTTGTACCTCTTGTAGTTTCTGGCGAAGGCGGCAAATTCGTCTTCTTCCATTGTTTGTTCTGAAGGTGTTTCTGAGGTTTTTGAACAGCAGGGTGTTTGATGGGGATCTATAGGAGGGAATTTGGTTGAAGGAAAGGATACCTGAGATTGAGCTGATAGAGACAAGTTTTTGAAATTTTTGTCGAGAACGTTAAGTTTTTACAGTTCTCTCTCATACAAGAACAGACTAGACACAAGATTCTGAATAGAGGTCTTGTTTAAGTCTCTAACTTCTCTAACAGCAGTGACCTTAGTATGATACTCATTTCCTAAAGAACTTAGAAAACGAATATTAAGATCTTTCATAGTATACACTTTACCTAATGAAGCACATAAATTACTTACCTCGCAGAACCTGTCGTAGGCACTTCTTAGAGATTCACCATCTAGTTTCTTGAAAGATTCAAACTCCGCAATGCAGTCGTAGAGTCTGTTGTCTTTCACCTGCTCATCTCCTTCAAAGTATGCAAGGAGTTTGTTCCAGCATTGTTGAGCCGTGGAGCACAAGTCAATCAGTTTATATTGCTTGTCGTCCAATCCACATGAGATAATGTGGCACGCCTTTCCATCTAGAGAAACTGAAAGTTTGTCTTCATCAGTCCATTCTTCTCTAGGTTTTTCAATCAAGGTTTCATCAACTTGAACATGCGTTTCTTGTTCAGTGTCTTGATCAGTATGAGCAGTCAGAGGAGTGGAAGGAATTGGTCGGTAGGTGGTTGAGACCTTTAGAGGAATGATTGGACCACCTTCTATTACTTGCATTAACCGGTCATCGATTGAGTTCATATACTTTATCATATGAGATTTCCAGACACCAAACTCATTGACGTTCAACAACGGAATGGTAGTGATGTTGAACGACTGCATGATTTTTCCTGCCATGGTATCGGCAATACAAGCTGCAAAGCTTGGAAATTTCTTTCAAAATTCCATGCTCTGATACCAATTGTTAGGCCCAATTGGTAGGAAAATAGGCTGAGGGGGGGTGAATAGCCTAATTAAAACTTTTTCAAAGAAACACTTTTATAAATGCAAAGTCACTTATCAGATTGCAAACTATTATCAGTAAGCGCAGCGGGTAAAATATGACTTAGTTTTAACTCGCACAAAATCAGTGTATAAAAGATTTTCAGAGCTTAGTTTTACACAAAGTTGTTTCCAAAAGTTCAATGCAGTTTCAAGAGATTGGTCAATGAAAATAATGATGAGTCAGCAAGAACAGTAATGATTTGCCGGTGATAGAGTTCCAACCGGCAAGGACAATAAGTAACAGAGACACAAGGATTTGGAGAGGTTCACAGTGTAAATACTGCTACGTCCTCTACCAAGTTTGGTCAGAACTTGGATTTGGGTTAAGAGCACTATTAAATATCCCTAGTCTATTACAAGAGCGGCTTTGCCGGATACAAAGACTAAATTCTAGAGATAGTTTAATGAATCGTAAAGCAAATATCTGACCAAGTGTATTTGAGCGGCAAGGTCAAAAGAACCTATCTCACTCAGGTGGGTGTGTGAAAACTCAGACAACGTATTCCTTAAAATAATCTAGTTCGGGAATACTAACAGTGTTGTAGAGTTTGTGCACAAGTGTATGTCCTATTAAATGATCTAATGATTATCTGGACAAGGAATGTTTGAGCTTCAATGAATGCTGCAAACAACCAACTCTCTTCAATGCACTAAAATCACCAACCTTCTTCAATGCACTGAGTCCTCTATTTATAGGAGGAGTTAATGTCTTAGCTTGTTGAAGAAGGATAACATTTGAATTTCCAGCTGGGTAGGTGAGGAGCATTTAATGCAGTATCCTTGGCATTAATGGCGAAGATACGCGTGCCTTAAAAGTCTAATGGGTAAAGACCCCTTTGTCTTAACCGGTTACCTGCAAAAGCAAGTAGAGACAGAGTATAACTAAAAGTAGCTATGTGTCAGACGGCGCAGTGACCATTACAGAGCAGGTAAACTACTTTATGATAAAACAGTATAGAGACAATCAGCAAGGTTGACTTTAATGAAATGATGTCACCTGACTGACAGTGCAGACTGTCTATTATATCGGCATGTTGTGAATGGAGTTGATCGGCAACTTCTTTAATAAGTTGATCGGCAACTTCTGTAGCAAGTTGATCGGCAACTTGTCGCATGTTAAGAATAGAGTTGATCGGCAACTTGTTTGCTGGTCTGCTGATTTGCTTCCTCTTGCTAGTTTGTCTTGAATGAAGAGTTGAAATACACCTGTGCTGGTCACAAAGGATCCTAAGGGCACCTTAAAAAGGTTCTAATAAAATTGGGGGACCCTAAGTGTAGACATGATTGGGATTAAGTAATTCTAGGACCTAGGTATCTATTTGAACAACAGTAAAGCCCATCGAATGCTGAACTTTGAGTGGCTTGTGAAGCCCCAAGATGAATCGACTCTTAGCCCATTCAAATAAACTGTCTTTTGTTGTCGACGTGGGCAAGCCCCAAGAGAAGATCATTGATACCAAGCTTTGAGAGATTGTTAAGCCCCAAATTTCATGGGCTTATCAAGTTTTTAGATGGCGGGATGTGAAGAACTTTCGGTGTGAAGCTCCAACTTATCTTGGCATTGTATTGAGAGCAGATGCACCATTGGGTAGAACTCATGAAAGTGATCTTCCCCTTTCTCTTGCTTGGAGGTGGATGGCCCTTTTTGTGGTTGATAACCAAATGGCGGAAGGCCCATGTTGGAAGTGTAGTACGGTCTTCGGGAGACGTCTCGTGGGAGATGGTGATGTTGTTGCAGATGATAAGGTCTTGGTGTGATAAAGTCTCGAACGGTATGTTTGCTTGAGTCTTCTTGAGTTGAGCCGACGGCGGATCTTCGGATGCAGCTTGTGCTTTTGATCTTGGAGAAGGGGGTGCTGTATTGCAGAAACATTGGGATTGGCCGTAACTCTGCTTATAGAGTTAACATATTGGTATTGCCCGCTATAACTCAGCCGGGTGAGTCTAGCATATTGAATCTTTTTCCTTTTCTCTAAGACTTCCTTCATAATCTCGCTGTCAGTTCTAACAAAAATCATCAAATTCATTCATAACATCGGAGCGCTCATTTAAAATCAAGAGACCTTTGACTTGAGGTGTTGGGAGACCCTTGAAGCTTGATCTCTTTCATATAAGACTTCTCCACATTGCATTGCTTGAGCATTGTTGTCCCAAAAGACTGTCGGTTGCGAAGCCCCAATATTGCCCTTTGCTTGTATCACTGTAATGCCGTAGCCCAAAATATTGTAGATTGCGAAGCCTCTTGATACCTTTCGGTATAGAGCTTCAAATGTTGCTGGGGACATTGAAGTGAATTGCTTCTTGCCGAGGGAGCCTTTAAGACTTGACCGTAGCCCCTAGAGTGCCATCATTGATTGCGAGAAAGGTCCATCATTGATTGGGGGAACGAGTATGGGCACACATGACAAGAGGACTTTTTGACATCCCTTTTGAGAGACTTTGAGGATAGTCTCACAAATTTTTCTCGAGCATAGCCCCTAGGGCTTATTGATTGTCAAATGAAGCAAAAGAAGCCCTTGTTCTTGAGTCACATAGCCCCTAGGGCGTCATCATTTGTTGACTAAAGCAAGAGTGACTCATCCTTATGCGAGGGAACAAACATGAGAGGACATGGCAAGAGCTACTCCATTTCTCGGGAGCCTTTCGGCGTACTTTAGAAGAACATACTTGAATAAGCTTTGAAAACTGAGACACATGTTGTTGCTATTTGCTGTCCAAGCCAATTGACTAGCTAGGTATTATTTGTGAAACCTCGTGCCCTTTTATGATGGGCTCGTTCTCAGATGGGTCTTGGTTACCACGGGCCTTCTTTTCATGAACCCAAAAATGCACACTGCTGGAGAATGATGCCAATAACCCAAGACAACCTTTGATGGTGCCATATCTTGTCGAGCCTTTGCAATCCCAAAGTTGACTCGGTGGGGAATTGACTTGCTGAGGAGACCCAATGTAGAACTTGTGCAGTTGTCTTCCTTAAAGGCCGGAGATCTCCATTTCTCTTTCCCTTCTCTCTCTCACTCTCTCATTTTTTTTATGACGCACCCTGTTTTTTGCCTAGACCGCCCTTTCGGGTTTTCAATCTAGCGGAATCTCTTTTGCGTCTTCTTTTTTTTGACTCGATTAATGAGGAAGTGTGCATTGACTCTGGCTGAGGAGATAAGACATGTGATTTTGCGGTGAAGACCTCTTGTCACTAAAGATGAGTGACATTGACTCGACTAGGGAAGTGTCCCTAGTATTGACTTCATGTATGTATATTTTTTGAACGACTCACGAAGGCAAGTAAGTCATTAAGAGAGAAGATAAAGAAAGCCCCAGTTTGATTGCAAGAAACTGGGAGTATCAAAAAAAGAATAGAAGCCCTAGACTCGACAAGGAACGGAAAGTGATTCCAAATCTAGGAAAGTTGTTCAATCTTTTGGTGATTAATTCATTGGAAAATGAATCATACAAAGATGTCATGACAAGTTCGAGAGGAAGGCCGATCACCATAACACGCTAGGGCTAAACATATCTTCTTTCTTGCATGAGACCGGACCCGAAGGTTGCCTACGTTCCTCCAGTGTAGAGGCTCAGGTCACCGTTGTTCTTGTGGATCCTTCATTTGAGGAGTGTATGAGGACAAAAACGACTTTTATTTGATAATAAGACTCGACATTGAACATGGGACGAGAGAAAACTTTAATGTACACTAAAGAGGACTTTGACTCTTTTTTTTATTCCTATTACTAGGTAGAGAAAGAGAAACGGAGATTGTTGCTGTAGTCCCCATTGTTGTTGTAGCCTTCCTTGCGGCATGATCTCTTGTTGAGACCCTAGTACAAATCTGAGCCCCTTCCTTGATGAGTTCTTGCATGTTGCCTTTCTCTAACTGTTGTTCTTCAACCACGGTAAACTCACCATTGTCAATCAAGTCTTGGATGATGTTGCGGATGGAGAAGCAATCCTCGGTGAGGTGACCGCTGCATAGGTGATAGTCACACTACTTGTGGTGGGCATGGTTGCAACGCAAAGGTTATGGTTGCTTGTACCCTTGGAGAGGAGAAATTTGTCCCTTTGCTTTGAGATCTTCATAGGCCTTGGTGACGGTCATACCTTGGAGGGGAGTGTAGACACGGTCATTGGTAGAACCTTTGTGACTTTTGAGAGGCGATCTACTTGAACATGCCTTACCATTGACCTTTTCCTTGTTGTCGGTGAACTCCCGTAAACGGGCCTTAAGTTCGGACACCTCTTCTTTATGAATTCTCCTCTCGAGATCAAGACGGGCTTGCCATAAATCATCCTTGCGGCGGGCATCCTCGACAAGTCTATCCATTTGTTCCCCCATGGATCTTATTATGTTGAAGAGCCTTTCGTTGGACACGGAAATGTTCTCACCCTTGTTGTTGTTGCCGTTGGAAGCTATTTAACCTATTGAGAGAACACGGTCGATCTTAGGTTGGCCCCAAAAACATATTTTGAGTAAAATAATTAACCCACAAACAAAGGAAAAAGACTCAACCACATAAGAGAAATGACTCTTTTTTTTTATTAACAAAATTCGGAAGGACGTGGTCCATTTTGGGGTTTCTAGAAAAATAGTAGAATCGTCACACTAGTATATAGACCATCTCGCGGTCCCATATACTCATCGGATTCCACCACGCTTGTGATACCTACATGTGACATGTATGATTTGAAGGCATTAGTTTAGGGAAATCTCGGCACATGGAAACCGACTTGAGTCACAGAGTGTTAGACCTTAACTAGAATTATATGGTTTGTGCTCGGCTAAAGAGAGGCTTAAAGGTCACCCCCGGCATGTAGTCGTGAACTACGCCATGAGCTGAGGTTTACCGCTTCGGAAGAGTCAAGGTCGGGTGGAGCTTGAAACTTCCTAGGACGGGCCTCGACGGGTTTGGGGTTGGACTTGTGTGACTCGATAGTGAGCAGTTGATAAGAATTGTGCGCGTAGTGTGAGGTCTAACAAGTGACAAAATATTATTTTTTTCAAAGGAAATAAAAAAAACAAATAAGCACGTAATTTACAACTTTCGAATCACCCGTGTGACCGATAAAAATGAATAAACAAAAGTAAAAGGGGGTGTATGCAGGCCCGGTGCCCACACACTGTCAAAGCTGCCCATTCTGTTCACTGTTCTGTTTACTGTTCTGTTCTGGAAAATGGCCTAGAAGCGCGCAACTCAGGGCAGTTACGTGGGAAGCGCGCGCATTGCGCCATGAATGTGGGAGGCGCGCGCATCTGGGGTACCTGTCAGAATGTCAGAAGAAACCGCGGACTCAGGGGATTGCCCTGGTCCCAAATTATGTAACTTTCCCCTGAAGAAACTTGTTAGCATAGAAATATGAAATTTGAAGGACAAGATGAAAGGTGGGCGATTCTGTTAATAAGGGTCGGACGCGCGCGCTTTAGGCCAAGAAGGCCGGAGGCGCGCGCTTGCTACCCTTTTTACCAGAATGCCCAGAAAACAGATATAAGAACACCAAAAGCAGAAAATGCAAGTTTAACCCTCTATGTCCCCAGCGGATTCGCCACTGTAGATACCCTGGGGAACCACGGCTTGGCTAGAGCGGTGAATTACCTAGGACTACTTGATTTTAAGAGTAGCCACCCACGTTTTAGAGGAACGCGAGAAAACCTAAGAAAATAGCCTTTTTTATTGATTACGAAACCAAAGATTCTTGAGATGAGGGGTTCGGGGGTTAGGACGCGGGTCTTGCTACTTTTGGTGTTCTAATGTTAAATATCCTTCAATAAAAAAGTGCTAACAATTAAAGTGAAAAGAAAGGGGAAAATAAAAGAGAAATAAAAGAGAATTGTTTTATTTATTAATTTATGCTAAAGATTACATGTAACAATTATACTAAACAATTACATTAAGAAATGGATAGGAAATTAAAGTAGAGATTGAAATATAGGGAGATGACCTTGACCAACTTTAATGTAATAAAGTGATCATTTGGTCGTGTCCCATTTGGTGGGGATTGCATACATCTAAAAAGACATGAATAAAATAGAAGAAGAAGAAGTGTACCTTTAGAAAAGAGGAGTTCAAACTTTGACTTGGAGTTGTTGTAGAGAAATTGTTGTGTAGAAATTTGTGAAGAGTTTAGTTGCTAGAACTCTTGTTGGGGGAATTTGTGTAGGGAGAATGGTGTAGAGTTTGTGTAGGGAGAAAGTTCAAAGTTCAAGGTCCAAAAAGAGAGTCCTCTTCCAAGGTAGAAGAAGGGGGTTTTTATAGGTAGAAAGGATAGGGAAAGGTTGGAGGAAAAATGGTCAATCCATGTGAGATGGAATTGACCAATAGAAAATAAGATAAATAGAATAATGAATAAAAGAAGATGAAACAAATAAAAGAAAATAAAAATGAAATATTTTGTTTTTATGAAAAGGGCTAGAAATGTGGGATTGGGAGGTTACAAATAAAAGCTAGTAAATGTTTATGATCAAGAAAAATGTTTTTGACTAAAGAAGATATTTGTAAATAAGAAAAGGGAGGGAAATAAGGTACAATCCGTTACTGCCAAAGTGGGAAGCGCGCGGGTCCTGCCTTTGGGGCGAGAAGCGCGCGCGGCCCGTTGACAGTGTCGAAGGCGCCCGCGGGTGAAAATAACAGAATGACAGAATGACTCTAAAAGTTAACTCTGTTATGCAGTTTAGTCCAAAACTAACGGAATCAGTTAGGAACTTAACGAAAATAACAGAAATTAACAAAAACAAGTTAAATAAAAATACTATGTATGCAATCGGGGTGAGATGTCCAAGGCGGGGTGTCTACAATACCCTATAAACCCGGGTCCCAATCGGAGGACGGATGTCGGTCAGCACCCCCACTCTAACGAGTGGCCCTCGCCGGTCTCTCCAAAGATGGTGTACCCACTCCGTGACATGCTCCTAGACTGTGTTCATGGGGAGCCTTAGCCGTAAGCCTTGCATCAACCTCATGCATACATACTAGCTAATAAGACACTCCTCGAGACCGGTCGGTTCGATTCTTAGGGTTGTTTTAACCTTTGCCCAAGATAACGCATCTTTACAATTTATAATCCTCCCTTGTGAAATATGACGAATGTCCCTTCGGTAAAATATTGAACAAAGGAATTTGAAAGAATTTAGAACCTCTCTACGGAAATCCGATTTTGTGTTTTCCTACTTTCACTATTCTGTGAGGGATTGTGGATGCCATTTTGGCTTAAGTTTTGACCGCACCGTTCAACATATCCCTTTCGGTTGTCCCTTAAAATTCACAAGGTTTGATTGCATTAATGCGTTGTTTAACAAAGTGCAAAACAACTACGGGATCACTTAGGTTTGGTTAATTTGAATGGTGGATTCCGATGAGAATATGGGACCCTTGCTCGAATTGTCCGTTTGGGAGAGTGAAATACAGGTGAAATACAATGGGCTCATATTCTAGGGTGACATCCACTCTTCCAGGATGTTAGATAGAAACCCCCCAAAACGGATTAAGTTCCGTCCGACCAAAATTAGGATTAAAAATCTGCAATTCTGTGATCTGTGCTGGATGCCTCGTACGAGACATCCTTGTCTCATACGAGACATCCCTTTCTGTCCATGTCAGTTTCTGTGTTGTGCTCGTTTGGTCAACCTACACTCACTCTTAAGCCTATACACCTCATAAAGCCGACTTGTTGGGACCTTAATCTGGGTTTAACCAATCTATATACCTTTAGGTCCGTCCGAAGCGCAACTAGATCGTTCCAAACTCACCCAAAACCATGACTAGAAGCAACGACACCAATAATGATAATCTCAATGAGGCCAAGGCTGAAATCTTGAAAGCCGCCAAGCAACTAGATGAGAAGCAAGCTCGCATAGACGCCTTAGTTGCCGAGCTCCATGTACTGAGAGTCAAGAAAGCTAAGAAACAAAAGAATAAGGATTATGAATCCCCCGCCTCCTCCGAAGACAAGGAATCCTCTAGAAAGAAAGACAAGAATGTTGGTAGTGGTGCCCTAGGCACGTTTAATAAACGTTGTAATTGTTATCATTTATTTCATATCAATAAAGAGATGTTTTGATTATTATTGTTGTTCATGTTTACTTATAATAATCTCCGTCCCTAGTACTTGTTAAGCACTAGTATAAAGGCTAAATGATCATGGGATGATCATGTTAGATTTATGGGTACTTCTTTAGAACAAGGTACTGGACATGACCCGCTGTATGAGATTTATGTCATGGTCCATGTCGTACATATATCTCATATTAGTTATGTCATACGAATCCTTAGACATAAAATTATTATAGTCTTCCACTTGATGAACATTATGTTTGACATATTCAAACGCTACCTTTAACCGGGTAGTTATAAAGGGTATGATTGGCATAATCGGATTCACGTAGGGAAGAATAATAAGCTAAATGGATTTGTCCCTCTTCGAAAAGATGTCAAGCTTGGGCCTCTCGTAGGAATGATGTTGATGAAAATGTTCGGCCGGACTCAAATGAATTGATTAGATCAATGTCATTTGTATTATCAACATATTCGGAATCGAGAAAGTATTGAACAAAACAAGTTGACTTGTTGACCATGACTTGTGTTCAATGACATCGTGGACAAAGGGATTGTGACATATTCTAAAGGAATGTAAACTTGTATCTAGTTATACCATTTGGGTAGGTATGACGGTTTGCTAGAACCTAATCATATCTTATGGTTTCATGTTTGAACCCATTGCCAACTTAGTATAATCCTAGAGGGTCACACATAATAGAACGAATCTTAAATAAGGGTTATATTGGAATTTTGGAAATTATGGGAATCTGGACAAGTGTGCGACCGCACAATATGGGTTGGGCGGCCGCACAGTTTGGGTCAGTTAGTACCAGAAACCTTCCAGATAGATGTGCGGCCGCACAGGCTGTTTGGGCGGCTGCACACCATGTCGGGACTGGTTCCCTTATTTAATTTGGAAAAGAATTTTGGACGGGTTTAGACACAAGTTTCCTATTTGGAATAGGTCTAACTTGTATATAAACAGCCAAATTCAGCCAGAATCAAAGCCAATGCTTTAGGCAAGTCTCCAAAGAGTTTGAGAGAGTTTTATTTTGTTCTAAGACATCCTAGATTGAGGAACAAAATAATACACAAACAAAATTCCATATAGTTCATATTGATTGTGAAAACGTGTTTCACAATTTTGGTCTAGCAACCAAGATCAACTGTTCTTGATATTCGTTCGTGGTGTGGATACCACTAGAGGGTGAAGCTTATCATCTTCAAAGTTTGTGTTCTTACTTTGGTGATCAAAGCTTCAAGTTCTCCACCAAGATCAAAGACCAAATTCAAAGTCATCAAGGGTTAGTTTTTCTAGTATTCATATTGTTGTATTTGATTTAATCATATGAATGGATCTATGGGCTTTGGGTTTCATAAAATTTTAAATGCTATTTTCCGCTGCGCATGTTATTACGAAACCCAACAGTTGTATCAGAGCCCCGTTCATGTTGATTATTTCAATACCTAGATCATGTTGTGTGTATATAAATTGTTTATGTGCCTAACATGATATGAATATTGGATATATGATGTTTATGTGTTATATGATTTTTTGTGGTTTATTGTCTTACAACTTTAATCGCACTATTGAATCGCACTGAAAATTATGTTGGATTCTGAATTGTTTGATTATTAATTTTTGATTGAATCAAAGTTTTAATAATCGGGGAAAACAATTTTGAGACAAATTTTCGAACTTTAAAAAATCTGTCTGATGCTACTGTGCGACCGCACAAAAATTAATTGGGCGACCGCACAAATTTTCGTGGGCGACCGCACAGTTGGTCAGAATCAGAATCAGATCCTAGAATTTTGATGGGGTCCAACCGAATCAGTGACAATACCGGCCAGACCTGCTGATCTGGAGCGGGTTTTGGGCAGTTGGTTTTGGTGTGGATCTTTGGGTTTGATTTTCCTATTTGTTTTGATCTTGTGATTCTAAGATTGGTTCAAGGTTTGGATGACTAATCTACGTTCATCGAGATTGTGTTTCCCAAACTTGATCGCAATCAAAGTTTCAAAGATAAAACGAAGTTAAAATTATGAAGAGTTCATAATTGCTAAAATTGAGAAACAAAGTTCTTGATTCAATGATTGGAGATTCATGTGGAATTGTGGATGCAATTGACCTACGTTTATCGAGACCATCTATTGCTTAGTTTCGGCCACATGGACTACTTTCTTGGTTTCTTGAATTAGTGCGGAATTGTGGATGCCTTATGGCTTAGTTTCGGCCGCACTTCTTGTTGTCTTGATTTGGAAGAAGATAACCAAAGTTCAAAGAGTCTCATCCTCATAATTATAGAGAAACTAATGACACATAAATATTATGCTTAAATTAATGGAGATTAATTTAGTGGCTAAGCTTGATGCGTAACATGTTTATATTATGTGCTCATAAATGTGTTGTATGCTATATGTGATGAACCTTCAAAGAAATTTTTAAGTTCGTTTTGCCATGCCATGATCAAAACACTTGTTTATACATGGGTGATTTTGATGTGGGTTCGCCTCCGCGAGATGCATTAATTTTATTCATGTAGGAGCAAGATGAGGTTCATTAATTTAATGTGGTCTTGCCTCCGCAAGGTGCATTAAATTGAATGGTTCCTATACGTTTAAAATTGTTGGACTTAATTTGGCGTCAAAACAGTTTTGGGCCTAGGCAAAAGATGAGATTAAACATGATTTTTGAAATTGGATTTCTCAAAGAATCTCATAAAAGAATCTAAGAATCATATGGGATATGATTGACATGATTGTCTACCTAATTAATTTAGTTTTGAGCGGTCCGCCTCCGTGGACTCAAAAGTTAAATTAAAGTTGGATCTTAGCCCAATTAAAATTATATTATACATTGGATGTATATGAAGGTTATATAATTTAGTGGGAGTATTTTTGTTTGAAAAATACATTATTTATTTCTTTAATGAAACCGGTACTTATTAAATTTTGGAAATTTTGCATATTTGTAGACAATGACTACTAACACGCAATCAATTTCGTTACGATCGATCCTTGAGAAGGATAAGCTCCAAGAGAATGGTACGAACTTTATGGATTGGATCCGTATCCTAAGAATTGTTCTTAGGCAAGAAGATAAGTCGTACATTCTCGATGGGCCTCTTCTTGCTGAACCAGAACCTACTGCCCCTAGGGCAGAAAGAGACAGTTACAAGAAACATCGTAATGATTCTAGAGATGTAAGCTGTCTCATGCTTGCTACCATGTGCTCAAAACTCCAACAAAGTTTGGAACATTTGGAAGCCTATGAGATAGGCATGGAGTTAAGAGCTATGTTTCAAGAGCAAGCTAGGCAAGAGAGGTACAAGACCATTGTTGCATTTACTTCTTGCAAAATGAATGAAGGGTAACAAGTGAGTCCTCACATGCTAAAAATGAAAGGTTATGTAGAGCACCTTGAGAAACTTGACTATCCAATCCCATTGGAGTTAGCCACGGATCTCATTCTTAATTCATTGCCTAAAAGTTATAATCAGTTTATGATGAATTATAACATGCATGGAATGGATAAGAATCTCTCCGAGTTGCATGGGATGCTTAAAACTGCGGAGATAAAGATTGTGGAGAAAGGTTCTCCCGTGCTCTTGGTTCATGATGGGAAGAAGGCTAGTGCCAAAGGAAATGATAAGAAAGTTGTCAAACCCAAGATAAGCAAGGCAAAGGTTGCCAAGGCTTCTGAGGCAAAACCCGATTCACAAAAGGATGCAATCTGTTTCCATTGTCAAGAAATTGGTCATTGGAAACGTAAGGGCAACAAGGCTGCGTCGACTCAGGTATCTATATGATAGATATTCTCCTTTCTACCACTGATTCTTGGGTATTGGATACCGGATGTGGTTCTCACATTTGTTTAAATGTGCGGGGACTAAAGAATAGGAGACTACTAAAAGAGGGTGAAGTAGACCTACGTGTGGGGAATGGAGCAAGAGTTGCTGCATTAGCCGTAGGGACTTATGAAGTCACTTTACCTTCCGGATTAATTCTTGTTTTGAACAATTATTATTATGTTCCGGATTTAAGTAGAAATATTATTTCAATTTCTTGTTTGGATAATGAAGGTTTTAAGTTTCTTATTGAGAATATGAAATTTTCTATTTATTTAAATGATGTGCTTTATGGAATTGCTAATTCATTTAATGGCCTTTATGTCTTGAATGTTAAGAATGAAAATAATGACAATGTCTATCATATAAATAAGAAATCTAAACCTAATGATGTAAATCATACTTATTTGTGGCATTGCCGTCTTGGTCATATTAATGAGAAGCGTATCTCAAAACTCCATGGGGAAGGACTTTTGGGTTCATGTGACTTTGAGTCATATGATACTTGTGAGTCGTGTCTTCTTGGAAAATGACTAAGACACCTTTTACCAAGTTAGGTGAAAGGGCAAGCGACTTATTGGGGTTGATACATTCCGATGTATGCGGATCATTAAGTAGCAATGCTAGGGGAGGATTTCAATACTTCATAACCTTCACAGATGATTATAGCAGATTTGGGTATGTTTACCTAATGAAACATAAAAGTGAAGCATTTGAGATATTTAGAATATTTCAAAATGAAGTAGAAAAACAACTTGGCAAAAGTATTAAGGCACTTCGATCAGATCGAGGTGGAGAATACTTGAGTCATGAATTTGATGATCATCTAAAGAATTGTGGAATAGTTTCACAATTGACTCCACCCGGTACACCACAATGGAATGGTGTGTCCGAGAGGAGAAATCAGACTTTGTTAGACATGGTTCGATCAATGATGAGTCAAGTTGATCTTCCAATATCCTTTTGGGGTTACGCTCTAGAAACCGCTGCATTCACACTAAATCGTGTTCCAACTAAATCGGTTCAAAAGACTCCATATGAGATGTGGAGCGGAAAGAAAACTTATTTATCTTTCATGAAGATTTGGGGTTGCGAAGCCTTTGTCAAAAGACTTGTCTCTGACAAACTTGCACACAAATCCGACAAATGTATTTTCGTGGGATATCCAAAGGAAACTAGAGGATATTACTTTTACAACCGTGAGGACAACAAAGTTTTTGTTGCCCGAACTGGTGTCTTTCTAAAGAAAGAGTTTCTCTCCAAAGAAATCAGTGGGGGTAAAATAAATCTTGAAGATATTCGAGACCCAGAAAATGACATTGAACCAATGGTGGAACAAGAACAAGAACCACAAGGAGTTGTGGAACCTGTTCAAAATACACAAGAAACTCGCAGATCTAGTAGGTTACGATCCGAGCCCGATAGATATGGATTTCTCATAACGGATAGTAATGAGGTGGAAATCATTGAGAATGATGAACCGACAACCTACCAAGAGGTGATGTCTTCTCCTGATTCAGACAAGTGGTTTGGAGCCATGGAATCTGAATTACAATCCATGCAAGACAATCAAGTTTGGAATTTGATTGATGCACCCGAAGGTGTAAAAACCATAGGATGCAAATGGGTCTTCAAGAAGAAGACTGACATGGATGGGAAGGTGCATACTTACAAAGCTAGACTTGTAGCGAAGGGTTATAGGCAAGTTCCTGGTATTGACTATGATGAAACCTTTTCACCCGTAGCAATGATCAAATCTATAAGAATTTTGTTTGCCATTGCCGCATATCATGACTATGAAATATGGCAAATGGACGTCAAAACCGCTTTCCTAAATGGAAAACTACAAGAGGATGTGTATATGACACAACCGGAAGGTTTTGAACAGAATTCTAAGGTATGCAAATTGCAGAGATCTATCTATGGATTGAAGCAAGCTTCAAGGAGTTGGAATCTCCGTTTTGATGAATCTGCCAAAGAGTTTGGTTTCATCAAGAAAGAAGATGAACCTTGTGTATACAAGAAGATTAGTGGGAGCATAGTGCTATTCCTTATTTTATATGTGGATGACATATTACTCATTGGAAACGATATTCCTACACTTCAGTCCGTGAAGACTTGGTTAGGAAAATGCTTCGCAATGAAAGATATGGGTGAAGCCGCATATAAACTTGGCATTAAGATCTATAGAGATATATCAAGGAGGCTACTTGGTTTAAGCCAAAGTACATACATTGACAAGGTCATTAGAAGATTCCGCATGGAAAATTCTAAAAGAGGAACCTTACCAGTGTTACATGGAGTTTCTCTAAGCAAGACTCAATGTCCTAAGACAAAAGATGAGCGTGAGAAAATGAATGATGTTCCATATGCTTTGGCAATTGGGTCCATCATGTATGCCATGATTTGTACTAGGCCGAATGTATCTTATGCTTTAAGAATGACAAGTAGATACCAATCCGACCCCGGTGAAAGTCACTGGATGGCTGTAAAAGCGATTCTTAAGTACTTGAGAAGAACTAAAGATTCGTTTTTGGTCTATGGAGGAATGGAAGATGATCTCGTGGTAAATGCTTACACGGATGCAAGCTTCCAAACCGACAAAGATGATAGTCGATCGCAATCGGGTTTTGTGTTTATGTTAAACGGTGGAGCTGTAAGCTGGAAGAGTTCCAAGCAGAGTACAACCGCTGATTCTACAACGGAAGCTGAGTATATTGCTGCATCAGATGCTGCAAAGGAAGCTGTTTGGATTAAGAAGTTCATCACTGAACTTGAAGTGGTTCCTAGCATTGCTAATCCAATAGACCTTTATTGCGATAGTAATGGTGCTATTGCTCAAGCAAAGGAACCAAGAGCACATCAGAAATCCAAACACATACTTAGGCGTTTTCATATCATTCGAGAAATCGTTGATAGGGGAGACGTAAATATATGCAGAGTACCTACTGATGACAATGTTGCGGACCCGCTAACAAAGGGACTTCCACAAGCTAAACATGAAGGTCATGTTAGGTCCATGGGTATTAGATACATGGGAGATTGGGCCTAGGGCAAGTGGGAGATTGTTGGTAGTGGTGCCCTAGGCACATTTAATAAACGTTGTAATTGCTATCATTTATTTCATATCAATAAAGAGATGTTTTGATTATTATTGTTGTTCATGTTTACTTATAATAATCTCCGTCCCTAGTACTTGTTAAGCACTAGTATAAAGGCTAAATGATCATGGGATGATCATGTTAGATTTATGGGTACTTGTTTGGAACAAGGTACTAGACATGACCCGTTGTATGAGATTTATGTCATGGTCCATGTCGTACATATATCTCATATTAGTTATGTCATACGAATCCTTAGACATGAAGTTATTATAGTCTTCCACTTGATGAACATTATGTTTGACATAATCAAACGCTACCTTTAACCGGGTAGTTATAAAGGGTATGATTGGCATAATCGGATTCACGTAGGGAAGAATAATAAGCTAAATGGATTTGTCCCTCTTCGGAGAGATGTCAAGCTTGGGCCTCTCGTAGGAATGATGTTGATGAAAATGTCCGGCCGGACTCAAATGAATTGATTAGATCAATGTCATTTGTATTATCAACATATTCGGAATCGAGAAAGTATTGAACAAAACAAGTTGACTTGTTGACCATGATTTGTGTTCAATGACATTGTGGACAAAGGGATAGTGACATATTCTAAAGGAATGCGAACTTGTATCTAGTTATAGCATTTGGGTAGGTATGACGGTTTGCTAGAACCTAATCATATCTTATGGTTTCATGTTTGAACCCATTGCCAACTTAGTATAATCCTAGAGGGTCACACACAATAGAACGAATCTTAAATAAGGGTTATATTGGAATTTTGGAAATTATGGGAATCTGGACAAGTGTGCGACCGCACAATATGGGTTGGGAGGTCGCACAATTTAGGTCAGTTAGTACCAGAAACCTTCCAGATAGATGTGCGGCCGCACAGGCTGTTTGGGCGGCCGCACACCATGTCGGGACTGGTTCCCTTATTTGATTTGGAAAAGAATTTTGGACGGGTTTAGACACAAGTTTCCTATTTGGAATAGGTCTAACTTGTATATAAACAGCCAAATTCGGCCAGAATCAAAGCCAATGCTTTAGGCAAGTCTCCAAAGAGTTTGAGAGAGTTTTATTTTGTTCTAAGACATCCTAGATTGAGGAACAAAATAATACACAAACAAAATTCCATATAGTTCATATTGATTGTGAAAACGTGTTTCAAAATTTTGGTCTAGCAACCAAGATCAAGTGTTCTTGATATTCGTTCGTGGTGTGGATACCGCTAGAGGGTGAAGCTTATCATCTTCAAAGTTCGTGTTCTTACTTTTGTGATCAAAGCTTCAAGTTCTCCATCAAGATCAAAGACCAAATTCAAAGTCATCAAGGGTTAGTTTTTCTAGTATTCATATTGTTGTATTTGATTTAATCATATGAATGGATCTATGGGCTTTAGGTTTCATAAAATTTTAAATGCTATTTTCCGCTGCGCATGTTACTACGAAACCCAACAAAGAAGTCTAAGAAGAAGCACTACAAGTCCGACTCTTCTTCATCCTCTTCCTCCTCCGATGATGAGGAACATCTCGCTAAGACTACCAAGTCAAAGAAAGAAGGTAGTGGTAACAACAAAAAGGTAGATGCTCATGTGACCATGAATTACCTTGAAAGGAAACTTACTTCACTCGACACTCCAAAAGGATCATTCGCTCCCTTTGATCCGGATTCTCTCCGACAATCCATTACCAAGCTTCCGCGCAAATATAAGACTCCTGATGTGGCAAAGTTCAATGGCACCACTTGTCCACGAGCTCATGTTGAAACCTACACTTGGGCCATGTTACCGATGGGTGTCGATGACAACATTTTAGCCCAAAGTTTTCCTCAAACTTTATAGGGTGCCGCAAGAGATTGGTACATGTCACTTCCGATATCCACTAGGCTTGATTGGTCAGAAGCATGTCGAGTGTTCCAAAGGCAGTTTGAAGACAACTCTACATACCGCCCTACTAAGAGGGATCTTGAGCAAACTAAGCAGTACCCCAATGAGTCATTTGCCGAATTTGCTAGAAGGTGGAGGCTCAAGCTCACAGAAATTGTTGAAAGACCTAGTCTTAAAGAGCAAATACACATCTTCCTCCAATGTCTCCGTGAGGAATTTCAAGATAAGCTTACCAGTAATTACTTTCCTAGCTTCATCGAGCTCCACGAATCCGGAATAAGGATTGATGACCTCCTCAAGTCTAAAAGAAAAAGTAGTAGTTATCGCTACGAACACAAAGGTGCGTCCAACAAAGAAGCCTCCATAAATGCTATAGCTTTCATCAAACAAGGAAAAGGCAACTACTCCACCGTTCCCCCTCCCAAAAGAGAGAAGAAGGAAAGACACTATGACAAGCTAGAAGGGATCACTCAAGGTGAACTCTTCGACATACTAGTGGAAGCCGGAAAGATCACACCAAGAAATCCCCCTACTACACCAAGGGAACTCCCTCCTAGTCATGCTCATCATCTCTACTTCAAGTTCCATAGAGCTACCGGCCACGACACCAACTCTTGTCACCACTTGAAGGATGTGATCCAAGATCTCATTGACAACAAGGAACTTGAAGCGCCAAATGTCATCACCAACCCGCTTCCTAACAAACCATGTTGAAGAAGACAAATCCTTACCACTTTAGGGCTACAACTATCCTCTCCCTTTCTCCTTAGAAATAGAATAGGTTTTAATTTACTAGTATGAACTCGAAGAGTCGTTCTGTCATTCTAGTCCATCTCCCTCCTACTCTAGTTTGTGTCAACTAAACTATGGAGTCTGTTTTTGAATTCAAGTTATTAATAAAAGTCATTCTTATTCCTATACACTACTCTAAGGTCGTTCTACCTTTTGAATTTATCTCTAATTCATGAAATGGATCCGCAAACAATAATTGTCATTAATTTAAAACCTTGAAATTTATAATAGAAATGTCTAAACAAGTTTTGAAAAGAAGGCCTAGGGGCTACACATTACTATCACCACGCTCATGTCAGAAGTCGAAGGACCACAATAGAAGAAAGCCAAAGGCATTATCATTCCCAAACAAAAGTGGGGCTACTCAATTTAAGCTTTGAGAGTAAAATAAAAACTCTCAAGCTTTCATAACCCCACAAAGAAGGAGTTTCAACCACACACAATGAAGTTAAAGAAAAAGGAGGCCTCTCATCTCCTCCTACAACGAAGGTCAAATCCAAATGAAGAAAAGGTGAGACTCCTAACTTGAAGACCGTCTCCATCATCCGCAGATATAACTCATGAAGAAATTCGAAGAGCGCACTAATGACTAGGCCTTCTCCTCAAAACTTGGCAAGACATTTCTAAATGATTCACTTGCAAAATAATTGAACAAGCACTTAAGACATCAAAAATAAATACTAGGGTCCATTAAAGGTAGAACTATCGTTCTAGTACTTTGAGCCAAGTAGCGTTCATTATCGAGTCTAGGGGCTTCCTCTCTAATAAACTTCTCTTTGAAATCCAAGCATCAAGGCTAGGGGCTTTTTATTCTTTCCGTCCCCTTCCAATTCCTATTCAAGATGTACGAACTCGTCAAAGTAAATCCGCACTAGGGACTATCCTCTTCGCCTCTAACTCTCATTACAAAGTGCGTTATCCTCACTGAGTCGATGCTTGGAACAACTTCCCAAAAGCCAAGTCGATAGCTAAAATGCCTAATACATCCAAACCAAAAATCTTGCATGTCTCTCCCCCAATAACAGACAAAAATATTCTCCTCTCTGAGTCATCTTCGAGTACATACTTTGTCAAAAAAAAAGAATTTGAAAAGAGACACAAAAGAGATGCCCGCTAGATTGAAAACCCGAAAGGGCGGTCTAGGCAAAAATCAGGGTGCATCACAAAAAAAAAAAAAGAGAGAAAAAATAATAATATAGGGAGAACATTCTTCAAACCATTTCTTCTTCAACCCTCCTCAAATCCAGCAAGCGGGAGAGCACTCTTCTTCAAATCAAACAGCCTCATAAGCCTATTCATAGGGTCATCTACAACATACAAGATTCTTGGGGCTTGACATAGACCGCACATGAGATAAACTTGGGGGAATAGATAACGTCTCTCGTCGCCTTCACCGGAGACTTTCGGACATGGAACTCTAGAGTGATTCAAAAGTACGCCTAGCCTACTAAGAGCTTGCATATCAATGATTTTCGGGCCAATAGTTGTCTCCCTTGACACAATATGACTAAAGGAACGATCTGGACGGATCATCTTCCACAAGGCAAATGAGTCTCACACGAGAAAACCATCAGAGAAAATCTGCGGCATATCATCTCTACAGAAAACCTGATTAAGTCCCAACTTGTCAAAATAGGTCCCCGTACACACACACAAATCAACACATACAGTTCATCACCAATAAACATCCCATCATGAATCCATGCTATTCACACTACTTACACCAAGGTTGACCGACCAGGAATGCACATAAATTTGTCACCGCCGCATGAGTCTAATCCAAAGATAAAATCAAAGCTAAATTGCTTGCTAGAATAGGTTCTACTTGTTGAATGAACAGGTACACAGAAACCAATCCGTGCTAAAAAGAAAAAGAATAATTCAACAGCGATCAAATGATCACCATAGAATTCAGAGTTTCAGCATCCAGTACTTTCATTGTAGGTGCATTGATCGAGGATAATATTCAGTACTTTCAATCAGCTCCATGAACTGATTAATCAAGGATATTCTGAACACTCAAACATCAACTTCAGTAAAGTCTGGAACCGGCATCAAGATTCTGCATCCAGTACTTTCAATGTAGGTGCATTAATCGAGGATAATATTCAGTACTTTTAATCAGCTCCATGAACTGATTGATCGAGGATATTCAGAAGTCTACAACAACAAATCAAAAGATTCTGCATCCAGTACTTTCAATGTAGGTGCATTGATCGAGGATAATATTCAGTACTTTCAATAAGCTCCATGAACTGATTGATCGAGCATATTCAGAAGTCTACAACAACAAATCAAGAGATTCTGCATCCAGTACTTTCAATGTAGGTGCATTGATTGAGGATAATATTCAGTACTGTCAATCAGCTCCATGAACTGATTGATCGAGGATATTCAGAAATCTACATCAAACCGTCCAGTACTTTCAATGATGAATTGATCGAGGACATGTTCAGTACTTTTAATCAGCTCCATGAACTGATTGATCGAGGACATTTAGGGATCCAGTACTTTCAATGTAGGTTCATTTATCGAGGATAATATTCAGTACTTTCAATCAGCTCCATGAACTGATCTGATTGATCGAGGATATTCCCCTACACCTACCGTCAACCGCGACGCTCTATCAGCAACAGAGGGAATATTCAGAATTGGGTCAAGGACATTGATTCCTCAGTATGTGTTACTCTCTAAACTCTAAACTTTACTTACCGCAAGTATTGCTTTCAAAAAGATTTTCAAAATACCTCAAACTTCCGTTTTTACGTGTTTTCAGAGTCGAACTACCTTTGGTCTGATTTCCTTCCGAGGAATACGTAGGCAGCTTTATAGCACGACCATACCCAAAGTTCTAAATGGTGTCTTTTCTATCGACGACGTTACTTCTTCCATATGTATCGTCGCCGAGGGGCTCTGTAGACACCCCATTTTGAACTCAAATTTATGATTACACTACTCTTGTGTCTCGCCTTTGTGTTTGGATGAAAACCCATTAGTTTCATCATGTTTCGTTAAGTCTCTAACTGACTCCGTCAGTCAGGGGCTAAACTGAACAAAGAAACTATAGACAAGGACAAAACAGTATTAAAACACTGGATGTCTCGTACGAGACATCTCCTCTGTCTGCGGGAATAATCCACTTTCCTTCTCCGTCCCGATCTCTTTCTTGGCCAACACTCTCCTAATACGGGGAATATCTAATAGGAAACTTCCTAGGTGATTTCCTACCTCCTTTAACCTCTCCAAATAAGGACTCTATTTCCTACCAAACTTAGGACTCCTAGACTTGGTCCCTAAGTAATCCAATCCTTATAAAAATTGAGTCTTTCACCATAAAAAGAGGTTAACAACTCTCCGATCAGTCTCTCCTAAAAGAATCCCGTTTTTATTCCTCCCTCACACCAAAACACCATCAAAAACTCATCCTTTCAAGCCAAAATCATCACAAAACTCTTGGATCATCAAGGCCTTAGTCAAGGCCATCAATTGGAATCTCAAGAACGCTTTAGGTAAACTCCTACGCTTTTAATCTCTACTTCTCATCTCCTTCTTTGTTTTAGAGTAGTGTAATCCCATCAAAAGGATCAGCCTAGAGCCTCTCCAATCCATGGAGATGGTCTCGAAGCACATGATCCGACATTCCAATAATTAAGAAATTAATTATTGGCTTTATTTGGTTTTATTACTTGTTCTTTATTTGATTAAAAACACCTAAGCAAGACTAATCCTAGATTGGGTGGATTGGGTGCTCCTTGACCTTCCCAATCCATAACTTAACCCCCGAACTCAAGAATCTCACGGCCCGTGCTCCGTTCAACAACATGGTGGCGACTCTCAAATCAAAAAGGCGAGCGGGTACCTTCTCGGGTGCAAACACGTGTCTTCTTGGAAAAATGACTAAGACACCTTTTGCCAAGTTAGGTGAAAGGGCAAGCGACTTATTGGGGTTGATACATTCCGATGTATGCGGACCACTAAGTAGCAATGTTAGGGGAGGATTTCAATACTTTATAACCTTCACCGGTGATTTTAGTAGATTTGAGTATGTTTACCTAATAAAACATAAAAGTGAAGCATTTGAGATATTTAGAATATTTTAAAATGAAGTAGAAAACAACAACTTGGCAAAAGTATTAAGGAACTTCGATCAGATCGAAGTGGGAAATACTTAAGCCAAAAATTTGATGATCATCTAAAGAATTGTGGAATAGTTTCACAATTTACTCCACTCGGAACACAACAATGGAATGGTGTGTCCGAGAGGAGGAATCAAAATTTGTTGGACATAGTTCGATCAATGACGAGTCAAGTTGATCTTCCAATATCCTTTTGGGGTTATGCAATAGAAACCGCCGCTTTCACGCTAAATCGTGTTCCAAGCAAATCGGTTCAAAAGACTCCATATGAGATATGGAGCAGAAAGAAACCTAGTTTGTATTTCATGAAGATTTGGGGTTGTGAGGTTTTTTTCAAAAGACTTGTCTTAGACAAACTTGAACACAAATCTGATAAATGTATTTTCGTGGGATATCCTAAGGAAACTAAAGGATATTACTTTTACAACCGAATGGACAACAAAGTGTTTGTTGCCCGAACTGGTATCTTTTTAGAGAAAGAGTTTCTCTCTAAAGAAATCAGTGGGAGTAAAGTAAATCTCGAAGATATTCGAGTCCCAGAAAATGACATTGAACTGATAGTGGAACAAGAACAAGTCCCACAAGGAGTTGTGGAACCTGTTCAGAATACACAAGTAACTCGCAGATCTGGTAGGCTACGATCTAAGCCCGAGAGATATGGATTTATCGTAACGGATAGTAATGAGGTGGAGATCATTGAGAATGATAAACCGACTACCTACCAAGAGGCGATGTCATCTCCTGGTTAAGATAAGTGGCTTGGAGCCATGGAATCCAAATTATAATCTATGCATGATAATCAAGTTTGGAACTTGATTGATGCACCCGAAGGTGTAAAACCCATAGGATGCAAGTGGGTCTTCAAAAAGAAGATTGACATGGATGGGAAGGTGCATACTTACAAAGCTAGGCTTGTAGCGAAAGGTTATAGGCAGATTCATGGTATTGACTAGGGATGGCCAAACCGGACCGGAACCGGACCGGAAAATCCCGGAACCGGAGCAAACCGGGGAGGAAACCGGAACCGGAAAAACCGGAATCGCAAGGCATCCAGGCCAGTTCAGGGTCACATAAATGGCGAACCGGACCGGAACCGGAACTGTACCGAAAATCCCTTGTTTTTCAATAATTTTAAAGGGGGGACCGGAACCGGAACCGTACCGGAACCGGAGCCTAACCGGAACCGGATTGTGCCAACCGGAACCGGGGTAAGCGCGGGCCGGTTCAGGGTCACATATATGGCGAACCGGAACCGGTGGTTCCGAACCGAAACCGGGCCCGGAACCGGTTTTGGCCATCCCTAGTATTGACTATGATGAAACCTTTTCACCCGTAGCAATGATCAAGTCTATAAGAATTTTGATTGCTATAGCCGAATATTATGACTATGAGATATGGCAAATGGATGTCAAAACTGCTTTCCTTAATGGAAACTTACAAGAGGATGTCTATATGACACAACCTGAAGGTTTTGCACAAAATTCTAAAGAATGCAAGTTGCAGAAATCCATCTATGGATTGAAGCAAGCTTCTAGGAGCTGGAATCTCCGTTTTGATGAATCAGTCAAAGAGTTTGGCTTCATAAAGAACGAAGATGAACCTTGTGTATACAAGAAGATTAGTGGGAGCATAGTGCTATTCCTTATTTTATATATGGATGACAAATTGCTCATTGGAAACGACATTCCTACACTTCAGTCTGTAAAGACTTGGTTAGGAAAGTGTTTCGCAATGAAAGATATGGGTGAAGCCGTATATATCCTTGGCATTAAGATTTATAGAGATAGATCAAGGAAGCTAATTAGTTTAAGCTAAAGTACATACATTGATAAGGTCCTTAGAAGATTCCGCATGGAAGACTCTAAGAGAGGACACTTGCCAGTGTTACATGGAGTTTTTCTAAGCAAGACTCAATGTCCTAAGACAAAAGATGAGCGTGAGAAAATGAGTGAGATTCCATATGCTTTGGCAATTGGATCCATCATGTATGCCATGATATATACTAGACCGTATGTATATTATGCTTTGAGCATGACGAATAGATATCAATCCGACCCCGGTGAGAGTCACTGGATGGCTGTTAAAGCGATTCTTAAGTACTTGCGAAGGACTAAAGATTTGTTTTTGATCTATGGAGGTATGGAAGATGATCTCGTTATAAATGGTTACACGGATACAAGCTTCTAAACCGACAAAGATGATAGTAGATAGCAATCGGGTTTTGTGTTTATATTGAATGGTGGAGCTATAAGCTGGAAGAGTTCCAAGCAGAGTACAGTCACATATTCTACAACTGAAGCTGAGTATATAGCTGCATCGGATGCTGCAAAGGAAGCTGTTTGGATTAAGAAGTTCATTGGTGAACTTGAAGTGGTTCCTAGTATTGCTAATCCAATAGACCTTTATTGTGGCAATAATGGTGCTATTTCTCAAGCAAAGGAACCAAGGGCACATCAGAAATCCAAACACATACTTAGGCGTTTTCATATCATTCGAGAAATCGTTGATAGGGGAGAGGTAAATATATGCAGAGTACCAGCTGATGATAACGTTGCGGACCTGCTAACAAAGGGACTTCCACAAGCTAAACATGATGGTCATGTTAGGTCCATGGGTATTAGATATATGGGAGATTGGGCCTACGGCAAGTGGGAGATTGTTAGTGTTGGTGCCCTAGGCACGTTTATTTAAACGTTCTGTATGTTATCGTTTTATTCATATTAATAAAGAGATGTTCTGATTATTATTGTTGTTCACCTTTACATATAATAATCTTCATCCCTAGTACTTATGAAGCACTAGTATAAGGCTAGATGATCATGGGATGATCATGTTAGACTTATGGGTACTTGTTGGAGAACAAGGTACAGGACATGACCCGCTCTATGAGATTTATGTCATGGTCAATGTCATATATTGATCTCATATTAGTTATGTCATTTGAATCCTTAGACATGAAGTTATTATTGTCTTCCACCTGATAAACATTGTGTTTGGCATATTCAAACGCTACCTTTAACCAGGAAGTTATAAAGGGTATGATTGGCATAATCAGATTCACGTAGGGAAGAATAATAAGCTAAATGGATTTGTCCCTCTTCAGAGAGATGTCAAGCTTGGGCCCCTCGTAGAATGATTTTGATGAAATGTTTAGCCAAACTCAAGTGAATTGATTGGATCAATGTCATTTGGATTATCAACATATTCGGGGTCGAGAAAGTATTGAACAAATACAAGTTGATTTGTTGACCATGACTTGTGTTCAATGACATCGTGGACAAAGGGATTGTGACATATTCTATGAGGAATACGAACTTATATATAGTTACACTATTTGGGTAGGTATGACGGTTTGCTAGAACCTAATCATATCTTATGGGTTTATGTTTAAACCCATTGCCAACTTAGTGTAATCCTATAGGGTCACACACAATTAGAACGAATTGATAAAAGGCAAAAAGGGCAGTTTTCTAGTCTGGCACGACCGTGCCAGATATAAAGCACGATCGTGCCATTCAGCACGGCCGTGCCGAATATAAAGCACGACCGTGCCATTAACCAGCAGCCGGGAAGGCAGGCGCGCACCAATTGGCATGACCGTGCCAATTGTGGGGCACGACCGTGCCAGAGCTTGTAGACACCCCGCCTTGGACCGCTCACCCCGATTGCACATTTGATCTTGAATTTCTCCCCATTTTATGTGTTTCTCGTTAGTTTCTGTCACTTTCGTTAAGTTCCTGACTGGCTTCGTTAAGTCCAGGGACTAAACTGAATAACAGGGCTGACTTTCTAGTCCATTCTGTCAAAATTTGCTTCTCTGAGTCGCGCGCCTCCGACAGGAGGAGCCAGACGCACGCGCCTCCCGCCCCCAAAGCAGGAAGCGCGCGCCTCTGGGTGTCAGTTACAGATTTCTGGCCAGGATTCTCTCCCTTGCTCAATTTACAGGATTTTGCCCGAGAAAGATTTCTTGGTGACTGAGTTTTGGCACCAAAAACATCTATCTTTCACCTATAACAACCTCCCTTTACCTCCATTTTCAAGGAACTGAAAAACTTAACCTTGGACCTTGGACCTTTGGCTCTCAATCTCACACGTTCAAGAAGAAACCAAATTTCTTACTTTCAAAGCATTTTCCAAAGGATTTCTCCAAGTGATTCAACAAGAAGTGTTTGAAGTCTCCTGAAGTCTAGGTAAAGCTATTTCTTTCCCCTTCTCAACTTCATCTCTTTTCTCTTTCTTTTTGTTTTATCAAAGTGCAATCACCCAAATCATTTTGGGACATGACTCTAATGATCACCTCATTTCATTGAGGTTGGTTAAGGAGTTATCTCCTACATTCCAAACTCTATTTTAAAACCCCTTTTATGATTTAAAGAAGAAGAAGAAGAACGTTTATTATTCATGTAGATTTTGATCAAGCAAGACCAACTTTAGTTGGGCAAGATGGGTGTTTCGATACTTCCCATCTCGTAATCTAACCCCCGAACCTCAAAACAAAGAATCTCTGTTTTCGTAATCAAACTTAGGCTATTATCAATAGGTTTTTCTTATGTTCCTCAAAACATAGGTGGCGACTCTAAAACAAGTTAGACATCCTAGGATAATTCACGCGCTCTAGCCAAAGCCGTGGTTCCCCAGGGTATCTACAGTGGCGACTCCGCTGGGAAAGTTTGAGGGTTAAACTTGCATTCTGATCAAAATCTACATCTTTTCTGGGCATTCTGATTCCTGATGGGGGAGGCGCGCGCTTCTGGCCTCTTCAGCCTAAGGCGCGCGCATCCCGCATCAAGGACCAGAATCGCCCGCTTCTTCATGTTCTTCATCTTCTTCTTCTGCTATTCTGCACTAATCATTTCTGCAGGGGTTACAATATGCACATAGGACCAGGGCAATCCCCTGAGTCCAAAATCTGACAATCTGACATGTGTGCCCAGAAGCGCGCGCCTCCCAATAGCATCGCGCCATGCGCGCGCGTCTCGTATCAACACTCAGAGGCGCACGCTTCTGGGTTGGTTCCCAGAACAGAAACAGGTCTTAGAATAGAGCAGTATGATGGGGGTGTGGGCACAGTTGCCTGCATCAGTGGTTATTCTGAACTTCGGACTGTTTTAATTTTGTGTTTTATTTTATCGGTCACACGGGTGATTCGAAAGTTGTAATTATGTGCTTATTTGTTTTCTTTTTTTTATTATTTCTTTATAAAAAAAATTTGTCAGTTGTTAGACCTCACACTACATGCACATATTCCTATGAACTGCTCACTATCGAGTCGCACAAGTCCAACCCCAAACCAGTCGAGGCCCGTCCTAGAATGTTTCAAGCTCCACTCGACCTTGGCTCTTTCGAAGCGGTAAACCTCAGCCCGTGGCGTAGTTCATGACTACATGCCGGGGGTGACCTTTGAGCCTCATATTCAAGCCGAGCACAAGCCACACAATTCTAGTTAAGGTCTAACACTCCGTGACTCAAGTTGGTTTCCATGTACCGAGATTTCCCTAAACTAATGTTTTCAAATCATACATGCCAACTCTTTGAAACGGACGCAATAAAAATCCGTCCCCAAAAGTGGTTATTTTGGACGAAAATAAAAATCCGTCCCCGCATGTATGATTTACTACATTAATTTAGTTTAATCCCGATACATGTAGGATTCACAAACGCGATGGAATCCGATGAGTATATGGGACCGCGAGATGGTCTATATACTAGTGTGACGATTCCATTATTTTCTTAGAAACCCCAAAAAGGGATCCATTCCCTCCGACTTATAAAAAAAAAGAGTCTTTTCTTATGTGGTTCGAGTCGTGTGCCCAACTGTGTGTTCTAAGCCTCTTCGTGGACCGCAAGTGTTACTCAAGACTGACAAGGGACTCTTCTGCAATATAGGTTCAATTGGTACTTACAGAGTCTACCGGGATTCGGCAAATCGGTTAGTCCGTGAAGAGATCACTCCAACAACTCCTACATCAACCATGACCGGCAGCAGCAACACCATGTCTCTCGAACAGCTTTCAACCATGGTCCAACTCCTCCAAGAGAAAGTCTCCACCCTTAATAAGGAGGCACAAAGCAAAGACGACATTTGGCAATCCCACCTCGACAGCCAAAGGGAGGCCCACGAGGCCGAGATGGAGCTAATGAAAGAAAAGCTCACTAATCTTGCCAAGGGGAAGAACAAGAATAATGATGACGAATCCGAATGGACCGAGGGTTTGTTCAAAAGTCCTTATGTCAACACCCGCACCAAGAAAGTGGGAGAGCCGAGTTCTGAGAACAATGAGCCCAAAATGGTGGATTCTATCATGGCCTACATCGACCAAAAATTCAATGGGCTCAACATGGGGAAAGGCTCCGACACAAGCCTTTATCAATCATCCATCCTCATGAGTACTATGGCCGCTCTTCCTGATAAGTTCAAGATGCCCGACATAAGAAAATTCAAGGGCAACTCTTGTCCTATGGCTCACATTGAGACTTATATTTGGGCAATGGTTCCGAAGAAGGTCTCCCCCAAGGTGATGGCTCAATGCTTTTCTCTCACTCTCGAGGGGGCAGCAAAAGATTGGTATGCTACTCTCCCGCTCACTGTCCGTCTTGATTGGGACTCCGCCATGCTTGCCTTCAAGAACCAATACCAAGGCAACACCACTCACCGGCCCACAAGGAAAGAGCTAGAGAACACTACTCAACGAGACCACGAGTCCTTCATCGACTTCACAAGGAGATGGAATGATAAACTCTCCGAGATTGTGGAAAGACCAAATACCAAGGATCAAATGGACATCTTTCTCAAATGTCTCAAAATTGATCTCCGCACCCACCTAAGTGGGGCTTGCTATGCGGATTTCTCCCAAATGTATGAGGCGGGGGTCCGAATGGACGAGTTGCTCAAGGAAGTCAAGAAAAGTGCTCCTAGCTACCGCTACAAGGCCGCTTCCAACTCCATAAAAGAGGCCTCGGTCAACGCCGTCACAATCGACAATGGGAATTACAAAAAGGTTCCTCCACCTCAAGGGAAGAAGTCTCGAAATGACCGTGTCTATACGCCTCTCCAAGGCATGACTCAAACCGAAGTGTTCGAATTCCTAAAAGCAAAGGGTCAAGTAACACCAGTGCAAGGGTACCAACCCAAGACGGTCCACCCCAATCATGCTCACCAGAAATATTGTGGCTACCACCAATATAGTGGCCACACCACTGAGGAATGCTTCGTTCTCCGCAATGTCATTCAAGATCTCATAGACAAGAAAGAATTTGTAGTGACTAATGGCGAACATGTCAATGTAATAGAGATAGGAGAACTCGAGGACCACCCATTCAATCCCAATTGTGAATGGGGGCCCCAATGTTATGAATAAACTTGACAATTCTTGTTATGTTGTAACTTACGATGAGGTAATGAGGGAAGTACTAGAGAATAGGAAAAAGAAGCAAGATGGGAACGTCAACATAATAACTCGATCCGGTCGAGTCATAGCAAGCAACCCTTCCACTTCCGCACCAAGCTCCTCTTCTCAAAGGCCGCAAGCTCGCGACACTCCCGAAGATCCTCTACTTGTCCAACTCAAGAAAACTCAAGAAAACATCTCTATTTGGGACCTCATCGCATCCTCAAAGAAACACCGAGATCTTGTCATCCGCAATCTCGATGATACATCAGTTTCTCCCGATACTACTCCCGAGGACCTCACGGCAATGATCGGTAACATTCATTTCGGCAACGTCATCACCTTTGCCGATATGGACCTTCCACCATTTGGTTCCGACCACAACGAGGCTATTTACCTCAAGGTACGAGCAAGGGGGAGGCCCATCTCAAGAGTCTTAGTGGACGGTGGTTCCGCACTCAACCTCATGCCTAGCAGAATCATGGGCATACTGGGGCTTAAGGATTCCGATTTGAAGCCATCTACTCAAGTAATCCGAGGTTATGACAGCACCGCCTGTACAGTCATGGGCATGATCGAAATAGACATTGAGTTTGGGAGCATGGTCATGTCCGTTCCATTCCAAGTGCTTGACATCCCGGCCTCGTTCAACTTGCTTTTGGGTCGACCATGGATTCACAGTTCTAAGGCCGTCCCGTCAACTCTCCATCAATGTGTCAAGATCCGAAGTGGTGATGAAATAGTGACCGTCATGGCCGAAAACGTCACTATCCACAGAAAAGGTGAGCCCGTCCACCAAGTCCAGCATAGTTTACCAGACTCCACTCTCTCCGGCGTCTCAATCAATGCCATTGACAAAGAAGAGGGAAACGGATCATGGACCCCCAGCAATCACAAAGTCCTCCGCATGATGAGGAATATGGACTACTTCCCTGGTTTAGGCCTAGGGAAATATCAACAAGGAATCCTACATCCTGTGCAAGTCCCATTTGTCAAGAACACATTCAGTTTGGGGTACGAGCCTTCCAGAGAGGACTTGAAAAAGAGCAAGCGATCAAGAATAAAAAGGCCCGAGCTCGTAAAGAAGGCCGTCGTTATGAGGTCCCTAATCTAAGGCCTTACCGCAAGACGTTGAATGGCTATTTTGTCCGCCAAGGGGAAGACGTTCCATACATGATCTTTCCCGAGCCGTGGGTTAACAATAAGGGTGTCAAAAAGCCCGGTCTCGAAATCTTCTCCGATTGTGAGATCCAGAAATCCGAAAGGGAACCAACTCCCATGTCGCCCCGTGAATGGTGGGGAAGGAAGGTGACTATAGAGTCCGAGACAGAAATCATCGTGGGGGAAGAACTGACAGATTTAGCCTCCATGTTCGAAGAGCTTGCCATAATGAATGAATTCCAAGTCAACGCCATCCACGACACCATCATCATGAATGAGACTATCAGTGAGATCCCGCCAAGCTCCGAGCCGATCAACAATTGGTATTCTACGAAAGGGCCCGTGGTATCCGAAGAGTTCTTAGTCCAAGAAATGGGTTGCATACCCCGCACAGCAACAAAGGAAAGAGCGGCTCACACTTACTTTCGAGTCCGAGAGTGTCTCTAATACCCTCACCCAAGAGGATATGGAGGCCATAGTCGAGCGTGTGTTTCATCTCTTTGCTAATGAAAAATTTGATATTTCTGAGTACCCTGAGATTGCAAACATCATAAATGATGAATTAACTAATAATGAACTTAACGAACAAGTTAATAACGATTCAAATTATGATGAAATTGACCACGAAAACACAACATACTTAAATGAACTTGCTCAACAAGTCCGTAGTCGTGGTGAAAATGGTCCAGGGGCTGACGAAGAATTGCATGTTGTTAATCTGGGTACCGAAGAAGAGCCAAGAGAAACTAAGATCGGAAGCTTCTTCAAGGGGGACGACAGAGACAGATTGACTGCACTATTACGGGAGTTCGTGGATGTGTTCGTATGGTCATACAAAGACATGCGGGGTTTGGACAGAAAGGTAGCGGAGCACAGAATTCCGATCAGAGAAGATGCTAAGCCAGTAAAGCAGAAGCTCAGAAAGATCAAGCCAGAATGGTCTCTACAAGTCAAAGAAGAGATTGAGAAGCTCCTCAGTGTGGGTTTCATCAAAGTTATCGAGTATCCGACATGGTTAGCCAACATCGTGACAGTCAGAAAGGCAAACGGCAATGTTCGAGTTTGCGTGGACTTCCGGGATTTGAATAAAGCTTCCCCAAAGGATGATTTTCCACTCCCTAACATCGACATGCTGGTCGACTCCACTGCTGCCTACGAGGTTCGCTCATTCATGGACGGGTTCGCTGGGTACAATCAGATTCTCATGGCCGAGAAAGATCAACATAAGACAGCCTTCACAACACCGTGGGGTACCTTTTGCTACACAGTCATGCCATTTGGGTTAAGAAATGCTAGGGCATCCTACCAAAGAGCCGTGACAGACTTGTTCCACGATATGATTCACAAAGAAATCGAGGTCTATGTGGACGACATGATCATTCACTCCAAAGGGACCGATGGTCAACATTTAATCGATCTCCGCAAGTTCTTCGAAAGGCTTCGTCAACACAAGATGAGGCTCAACCCTGCAAAGTGCACGTTCGGGGTTATCCGAGGCAAAGTCCTTGGTTATGTGGTCACTGAAAGGGGAATTGAAGTAGACCCCTCCAAAATCAAGGCAATCATTGACATGCCTCCTCCAAAGACGCAGAAAGAGATCAAAGGTTTCATGGGCAGACTGCAATACATCAGTCGGTTTGTGCACCAACTCACTTCCATGTGCGAGTCAATCTTCAAGCTACTCAAGAAGAATGTCGCTCTAGAATGGACCGACGCGTGCCAAGAAGCCTTCGACCAAGTGAAGCATTACTTGACGTGCCCTCCTGTTCTAGTTCCGCCGCACAAGGAGAAGCCTCTTTTGCTCTATCTCACTGTCAATGATGAAGCCCTAGGGGCTATGTTAGCACAAGAGCAACGAGAGTCCATAAAGGAGAATGCCATTTATTTTGTCAGTCGCCGATTCCAAGGAGGCGAAAAGAACTACTCTGTCTTAGAGAAGTCATGCGCAGCATTGGTTTGGGTCACTCAAAAGCTCAAACACTATATGGAAGCTTTTCCGATCAAGCTAGTAGAAAAGGTGGACCCGCTCTGCTACATCTTCGAAAGCCTTTCATGTCAACAAGAATAGCCAAATGGTACTTCATGCTCGCCGGCTATGATATCACTTACGTCACACTAAAATCCGTCAGGGGGAAAGTGTTCAGTGACCAGCTTGCCGAATTCCCGTGTGACGAAGTGAAGGGGGAAGACGTACAGTTTCCCGACGAGCATTTAATTTGTACTGCAACCGAGGAAAATAAGTGGCAACTTTTTTTCGATGGCGCCGCCAATAAACACGGCTTTGGTATAGGAGTATTGCTTGTCGATCCAAAATACATCTACACTCCCATTGCCATCTGTCTGGAATTCGAAGCTACCAACAACATTGCCGAGTACGAAGCATGCGTAGCAGGGCTCGAAGCAGCTCTCGAAAGAAACGTCACGGAACTAGAAGTATTCGGCGACTCTTTGCTCCTTATCAATCAGCAATCGGGTAAATGGCGAACCCAAGACCCGACTTTCCACAGTATGGTCAGCACCTTGAAGAATTGGTTGAACAATTCCAAGAGATCACTTTCAACTACCTGCCAAGGGATAAAAATCGCTTCGCCGATGCACTGGCCACCATAGCTTCATTAGTCGAAATGCCCAAAGGGAAAATGGTGAAGCCTTACAAAATTGCCCGAAGGAACAGTCCGGCATACTGCATGAATATCGAGATCAACGAGGTTCAAACAAACTCTCCGTGGTATTCGGATATCATGAATTTCCTCAGAGATGGCACTTATCCCGAGAATAGCAATAAGAAGTCTCAAGCGGCCCTACAAAGGCTAGCCTCTCGGTACGTACTGATTGGAGACCGAGTCTACAAAAGGGACCACGACGGGATCAATCTCTTATGCGCCAATGAGGCCGAAGCTCAAGAGATAATGTGTGAAGTGCACAAAGGAGAGTGTGGACCCCACATGAATGGGTTTATGCTGGTCAAGAAGATACTCCGCATTGGTTACTATTGGAGCACTATGGAACGAGACTGGATCGAGAAAGTCAAAAGGTGTGCCAAATGCCAATTCCATGCTAATCTGCAGCATGCTCCACCCTCACAACTTTACAACATGGTCACACCTTGGCCTTTCTCTTGTTGGGGGATAGACATCATCGGCAAAGTCCATCCTGCTGGAAGCAATGGGCAGTCATTCATCCTAGTGGCCGTCGACTACTTCACAAAGTGGGTCGAAGCACAAGCCTATCGGACCCTCAACGCCAAGAAAGTGGCCGAATTTGCAAAGATTAATATCATGTGCCGATACGGCGTGCCTTATGAAATCATTTCCGACAACGGCTCTCACTTTGAGAAGGAAATGGATGCACTTTTGGTAGAATACAAGATCACCAAGCACAAGTCATCTCCTTACCGTCCCCAAGCAAATGGCGCGGTTGAAGCAGCAAATAAGACCATCGAGACCATCGTCAAGAAAATGGCTCAACAGGAAGGGATTGGCCCGAGAAGCTACCTTTAGCATTGTGGGGCTACCGCACATCAATACGGTCAGCAACAGGAGAAACTCCTTATGCATTAGTTAATGGTTCTGAAGCCGTACTCCCAATCGAACTTGAAGTCCCATCTCTACGGGTCCTCCTCGAGAATCAAGTCAACGAGGTCGACTGGATGCAAAGTCGATATGAACAGCTAGCCTTACTCGACGAGAAAAGGCTAAGAGCACTCAAACGCACAAGGTCGTATCAGCAAAGGATGGCAAGAGCTTTCAACAAAAACGTGAAGCCTCGAAACATCAATGTGGGAGATTTGGTCTTAAGACAACATCCTCCTAATGCCATGAATCCCCTGGGGAAATGGGGGCCCCGATGGATCGGTCCGTACGTGGTCAAAAAGATACTAAGTGGCGGTGCAGTCCGGCTCATGGATTTAGATGGAGACCAGCTACCGAAGGAGGTCAACCTCGACAAGCTCAAGAGGTTCTATGCTTAATAAACAAAGACCATAAAAAAAAAAAAAAAAAAAAAAAAAAAAATCGCTCGCTAGGTTGAAAACCCGCAAGGGCGGCCTAGGCAAAAATTAGAGCACGTGCAAAAAAGAAGCCCGCTAGATTGAAAACCCGAAAGGGCGGTCTAGGCAAAAAACAGGGTGCACAAAAAAAAAATGGTCTTTGTTTGTTTGAACTACGGAGACATGAGCCTCCCAACTGGAGGAACGTAGGCAACCTTCGGGTGCGGTCTAAAACATATCAAAAATACCCAATTCACTTCAAATAACAAAATGCAATTTTTATTCATTCAATGAATTATTCAAGCCATTACAACGGATTTATTGAGCAACAAAAGACATCAAAACATTAAATCCTATAACAAAGTGGTCTAATTGCAATCTCTTGGGGTACAAAGAAAAATCTAATCTTACTTAGGTTTGGGAACCCATTGCTTCTTGTTATGCCCTTTAGTCTTCTTGGATGGGGACGGAACATTCTTGGGACCACCAAGACGGGAGAAAACGCTAGGACGGGACGGAGCTTCATCAACGGCTTTCCCTTTGCCCTTATCAAGCGGAGCCTTAGCGGGGACAACCATGGGACGCTTCCACACATAGGAGGAATTTCCTTCACCTTTCTTCTTCTTGGGAAAATGACGGGGTCTATAGTCCCGCACATGAACCACCGGTCTCACGGGGTCAACAACATCGTCATTGGGCCTTCCCAAACGATCAAAAACGCTCGGACGCTTCTCCACCATCGAGACGGACCCCACAGCTGGAACAGCGTTCACCATTGGAACGGACTTCTCACCCTCGGGGATGGAAACCTTGCCTTCAAAAGAGAAAGTCATTGGGGCCATTATGACAAGAATTTTGTGGTTTGGGAGGAGAAAATGTTTGCAGAAGAATGTTGTGTGACCATTCTGGTCGAAAATGGTTCGAAATTATAGCTGTTGGAACATTCTGATCATAAAAAGAAAGGGGCTGTAATTCAGCAAGCCAGAAGCGCGCGCCTCCGACCAAGGCTGCACAACGTGTGCGCCTCCCACAAGCAAGGCCCAACGCGCGCGCCTTTGACAGAAGTTCAGACAGAAACAGCCCTTGTCAGTTCAGAACAGAACCCAAGCACTTCAACATATCCAACCTGCAGCAAAATCAAATCCCAGCAGCAAAAAGGAGTTCAAGCACCATGTTAGTACCCGACCTGAAAATGAGTTTATTAGGACTTTCCCAAAAGTACAAAGACTTTATAGGAATTAGAAACCTTGCAAAGATTTGTCCCGGATTCCCGAAATACCTCATTTATGACAAAATATATCAAAATAGGTAATAAATGGTTTCCTTAAAACCATGCAGAAACCCTAGCTTGAAAATCACGTCAGCCTGCATCCTTGGCCATGCGGCCAACCTTGCTGCGCTTCGACCTTGGCCACGCGGCCACTCTTGTCACCGGCTTAAGTCATGGCCAGGCGGCCAACTTTGCTCCGGATGATCTCAGCCGTCAGATCTTCCCCTCAGTTTACTATATAAACCAATCCCATGCTATTGGTTTAGGGGTCCGATTTTGAGAGCTCTAAGTCCGAATTTTGAAGTTCTTAAACACAATTTTCTCCCTAATTAAGCATTCAAACACTCAAGGAGATCAAGGTTTATTTCTTGCCAACATAGGTAAGTTTTCTAACTTTTTCTTCATGTTCTTGCATCATTTTTAATGTAGATCTTTAATATTCATGTTCTTACATGTTTATTCATAGTTTCTTCATATGCTTTGCATGTTCATTCATATGTTCATAATATGTTCTTCGCATGTTCTTCGTGTTCATAGATTAAAACCTTATTTATGCTATATTTAGGGTTATGATCTTCATAATTACATGTTATTTCATAGCCGATGATGATCTAGGGTTCATCAACCCGAGGATGATCTAGGAAGTACTTCTAAACCCTAATCTTTAGGTAATTCCCCCCTCATTATGCATGATCCTGATTCTTCTGCCTATTCTAATTCTCTGCGAACTACGCTGACCTGAGCTTCTCACATTGAGAGGAACGTAGGCAATCTTCGGATCCGGTCTAAATCACTAACACACTACTAACACATTCATTATGATAGAAAGACCGATCAATTCGGGCAATAGGAGTGATAACGTTCAATATTCTTCTCTTGTTGTAATTTGACCCCCGAACCCACTAAAAATGCTTTTTTCAATGTTTTGGCTTTAATTAAAACGGCGTGGCGACTCTCATAATTTTAATGTCATTAAGAATATTCTTTTGTAAATAAAAATAATCACAAGATACTTCCCATGCGTCGCTTCATCGGAAAGGGGTATTCACACTGGCGACTCTGCTGGGGACTGCTTTGAAACTTTTTCAAACTTAGTGGGTCTAACTTTCGTCACATCATGATGCTTGACATGTTTACACATGCACACACTTGCCATGTTTACACATGCACACACCTGCCATGTTTACACATGCACACACCTGCCATGTTTACACATGCACACACTTGCCATGTTTTCACGTGCCCCCCTACAGTTAAGCCATGTTTACACATGCACCCGCGCACTCCGCCATGTTAATACTTGTACCTTGTACCTTGTACCATGTACCCTTGTTATCTTCGCTTTAGTATTAGGGTCAAACAAAACTCTGCTATGCTCCCTTGTACATTATTCTCTCTCTCTCTCTCTCTCTCTCTCATGCATTGCATCGCATCATCCTAACATTAAAAACTTCTCTCTTTTCTCCCTAAAAAGAATTAGTTTCTTGCCTCACACTACCACTAGTCCGTGTCAGCACTGCACAGGTCCCCATTACCCGGAGTATTCGATGTGCAGGAATTTGTCCGCTACTGTCGCACTCTTTTCGAGTCACTCGTCTATTCCACTCACCGTATACGGTGGGAACCTTTTACCTAACCCGTGTCAACCCACACTAGTTTAGGTAACACACCTAGGTTTTGACCGGTTGGTTTGGCTAGCTTTTTCTTAAATAATCAATTAACGTGTTGTCTATGTCGAGTCATCCCCAAGTCAATGATGAATCGAGATCTTTGAGAGAAAGTGCACAAAAAAGTGATTTCCCTACAGGGACGTGCCATGGTGAGATGAGTGTTTGTTGTCAAGATCTCCGCTCATCGTTAACTTGCGTAGGATGCAAGTTAGACATCACGTTAAATGCCTTTAAGGAAGGGTTAGTCGTAGGATCCGATGGTTGGTGGAAGCCGCTTGCCCTATAGGACCCTTGCCCAAATTGTGCGTTTGGGGGTGTGCAATGCAGGTGAAAAACGAGGGGTCTATAGACGTAGTGATGGCCTCCACTGATCGTAGTCTTCTAACTAGTTGCGAAAAAGGGGTATCCCTTCCAACCATTTAGGATGTAAATAATGTAGGTTTTTGTAAATTAAAATATACTTTGCATGATCCTTCCCCCTCTCCTAAAGCTTCATTGCCCTTCAACCTTTCAGTAAATCAAGTTTGGATCCGTTCGGGTGGTCGACTACAACGTGAACCTTCTACTCCGTACACGTTCTCAGTCTCGTCATCAGCAATGTCGACTCCCGTTTCAGCTTCAGCCTCTGCTCCTCCTACTAGTGCCGCCGAACTCAACATCGAGACCACTCTCAATGGTATTCCCCCAAGCCTCCAGAATTTCCTCGCCGGTCTCGAAGCCAAGATCAAGAATCTCGAAGAAAGCAACAAGATGTTGGAAGACCAGAACCAACAGTTGAAGGGTCACATTCAATAAAAGGGAACTAAACTGGTGCCCGATGGTGAGAATTTCATTTATGTCGAGGATGAAGAGGTCAATACCAACTGTCCCCCCAACACCAATGCCACTGCCTTCCCATTCCCAAGCTACCGCAATGTTCCACCTCCTTCTCTCTACACCCAACAAGGTTTCACTACCATGAGCAAGAACAAGGCTGTCTATGAACCTTCCGCCGAACTGCTTGGTGGCTACCTCTCTGCTAGCAAACTACCCGCACCCTCGTTGCCTCTGAGTATTGGGATGGCCGCTGCTACTACTTCCACTACTCCTCCCGTCATTCTGTCAGAATCTATACCCGACATCTCCAATCACCCTGTGGTCACGGCCATGCAAGAGCAAATGCACAAGTTGATCGAGACCGTGGATAAGCAAAGTGCACCGACTACCAAGACAATCAACCCTAGCCAAGTGGGGGCTCTCCCCAAGGATTTCAAGATGCCTAAAGTGGGAATGTTTCATGGTGACTCGTGTCCTAAGACTCATTTGGATAGTTATGTGTTGGCCATGAGGGCTCGTGACTGCACCAACAAACAAATGGCTCGCGTATTCTATAGCACTTTGGATGGTATAGCTCTGCGTTGGTTCTTGGGGCTAGAACCAAGCGAAAGGCAAACGTGGGATCAAATCAATGCCATTTTCTGTGAGAAGTATCAAGCTAACTTGGATTGGCATGTGAATCGAACCGACCTTGAGAACACTATGCAAAAGCTCGGCGAGGATATTTATGATTTTTACAAGAGGTGGAATCATCGGTTGTGCGAGGTCCAATACCCACCAAAAGCGAAGGAACAGAAACAGTTATTCTACAAATGTTTATTGCCTGAGATGAAAGCAGCCATCGGCAATGGTTATTTCCCTGACTTGCGGGAAATGGTTGACGCCGGAGTAAGGTACGAAGCAGGGTTCACTGGGATTGTGCCGCCAAAGGAAAGTCCAAAGACCAACAACAACAACTCCTTCCGCTACAAGGCTCCTTCTGCGCCTGCGCCTCCTAGGGGTGGAAAGGAGGCCGTCGGCCAAGTGAATATGGTCCAGAAAGAGGTCCCGCTAGATGTCCAAGCCGTAACAAGGAATAGGGCTCCACAACAGAGGGAGCATTTTGACGATTTTGGTATGCCCATGGGGAAGGTCTTTGACGTGTTAGTCAAGAGAGGTCTTATCAAGCCTTTAGAGAATTACCAACCCGCCTACCCAAGAACTGATTTGGACGCCTCCAAGTTCTGCAAGTATCACAAGCACATCGGGCACACAACGGATAGTTGTATCCAACTGAAACGCGTAGTTCAAGGGTTTATCAATGACAAGAAGATTGAGAAGCCGAAGGGTCCTAATGTGGTGAATAACCCTCTTCCTAACAATGGGGGTGGGGTGAATATAGTGCAAACATGCGAGATCAGTATCCTAGAGCTCATGGATGCCTTTGACAAGATAGGGCTCACTATGGTGGATATCTTCATGGCATTAGTGACGTTAGAAATCCTCGAACCATTAGAAGGACACCTCCCCCGTCTTGGTTGCGATTTATCAAAGTTTTGCCACTATCACAAGTGCACCGGTCACACTACCGAAGAATGCTTTGAACTCAAGAAAGCCGTGCAAGAGCTCATCCACAAGGGAGTTGTCGAAGACCCTAGAGATTATGTAGCTAGCAATGTACTCATGGTAGAACTTAGTGAGATCACTGATCCGGCCGAGCCTATTGTGGCGGACTGTGATGAGATGGGTTGTATTTCAATGACTAATAATAAAGAACCTTCTTGCTACTTGTTGTCTTTAGAAGAACTAGTGAGTGAAGTCGAATCTCTAGAGGAAGAGAGTCCCAAACCCTCTCAACCTCTTTCTTGGGCCGAAATCTTCGAGGAGGCCGAAAAGACCGAAGTTTCGCCCCCTTGTCCTGACACGCCATTGTCTTTGGAGGAGCTACGTGCAGAAGTTTGTCTCCTTACGAGATCTGGTCAAGTGTACCAATTCGACCCAAAGGGTGCAAAGAAAGTCTTTGGGAAGGAACCCGAGCAAGCCGACCTAGACAAAGAAGACCCTATCCTCACTCAACTCAAACAAACCCAAGCCCCCATCTCGCTCTGGTCCCTACTCACCTCCTCCCTAGCCCATCGCCTCATGCTCGAGCAAAACCTCGCCGCCACCATGGTACCATCCACTATTACCCCTGAAGACGTCACCCACATGATTGGTAATATCCACTATGGAAACATCATCACTTTCTCGGAGCTAGACAAGCCAGTGTTCGGAGTTGATCATATTGAGCCTTTATACATCACTGTCGAGGTAAATGGCAAGAAAATTCCCCGTGTATTCATTGATAATGGTTCTGCTATTAATATCCTGCCTTCAAGGATGATGGATGTGGTTGGCGTTCATGGTGTTGATTTACGCCCATCCAAGCAAACCATCAAAGCTTATGACTCTACATGCCGCGCCGTGATAGGCGAAGCCACCTTGCCCATTACCATCGGAACAAAGATCCTACCAACCGACTTCCACGTCATAGACATTCCCGCAACCTTCTCACTCCTCCTTGGCCGGCCATGGTTATACCAGTCAGGCGCTGTCCCATCTTCCCTGCACCAATGTGTGAAGTTTCAATCTGGTAATGAAGTGACCATCATCTACAGCGATCTCGTAACTGCCCAAGGGACGGACACCAAGGGCGTTCCTGTCTTACAGATTTAGCATGGGGAAGAGAGCCGACTCTTCAATGGCTTCAAAATAGTCGCTCAAGCACAGATCTGGACCATCGACCTCACCAAAACAACGGATAAAGTGGCACCGGTTGTCAAGATACTGCGTAATATGGGCTTCATACCGGGGCTGGGGCTAGGTAAGAACTTGCAAGGTCCCACAAGTCTGGTTAGAGAGATTGATCACCGAGAGTCGCGCCCCGACCCCTCGGTCCGGGAACTCGCGAGCTGGACGTCGACTTACCACCAAAAACTCTAAAATACTGAAGATAAAAATTCCATTTTATACCCAAAAGATTTTAACACAAGGTTTGGAAAATCCAAGTTTAACCACATCATAAGATAACTAGTGTAAGCTTCACAAGCTCACACCCAAAATACAAAATATTACAAATCTTAATGACGTCATTGTTGGTACAACTATCCCCAAGAAGGTTACACATTTATATAATGCAAACCAATCAATAATAACCTGCCCAAATATCTCCAACCTCTCGACGTCCTCCTCGATCCGCAAATCCTAATCATTTCCTCCTGGGGGGAGGTTAAGGAAAACAACATTGAAAGGAAACGGGGTGAGATAAAATCTCAGTAAGTTACTAATGCAACTACATGACATGCTAATATGCAACAGGCAATAATAATAACTTCTAACAATGGAAAATCTCATATAGCACATAGCACACAACAGATAACAAATAGCAGCGGAAATAAACAATTCACATAGATACTGAGCCAAGGTTTTCCAAATGATAGAACCAAATAAAGGTCGTTGCGCAGCTTCAATAATCAACCCAATCCGCATCTTCATAGTCGCATAAAAGCTGAAGAGAAAACCCCCGGTACCGGAACCAATAACCAATAATAGCAAGGGAACATGACACAAAGTCATAACCCAAACTAAACAGCTAGAATGCTCACAAAGGAGCTAGCTCATCTTACATCCAAGGCCAATCTGGAGGAGGGTAATAATTGGGCAAAACAATGGTCAACATCATAATGGACTTGGCTTGTGCCATCATAATGTTTTGCATCGCCCGAAACACACACAAATACCAGCTGGGCTTTCAAGTAAAGGCTAAGTAATAAAATACTAGCACGATAAACAACTAATTATTCCAAAGTAGGGAACCATACCAAGAAGTCACCAATAAAGTGAAATGAACCAACAACGCACAATTAAAGTGTTCCAATAATCTCAACAATGATAACACAATTCCCAAATCACAATTAATTCACAAAGGATCCAGTTAACCCAATCACACAACCAAAACTATTCACTCATCTCGAAGAGCTCGAGGAGAGATTTAAAACGATAGCTTACACACCTAAAACGGAGTCCGGACGAGAGAGTTATGAATTATCGAAGATTGTCTACGAAAAGTACAAGAGGATGAAGCTCAGGGCTTGTACAGCAGAAGGGGCGGTGCGCGCGCCCTAGGTGATCAGAAGGTTCTTTCAAAAATGGCCAGAGGAGGGTGCGCGCGCTCGCCCAAAAAGGGTACGCACGCCCTAAGTCATCAGAAGGTTTTTGAGCCTTGAAACAACGAGGGAGCGCACGCCCCCTCGAATATGGTGCGCGCGCCCTCGAGCAACAGAAGGTTTAGTTACAAAGGGGCATAAGGGTGCGCACGCCCCCTCCCAAAGGGTGCGCGCTCCCCCTTGCCCGGAGGGGCAATTTCCGGCCAAAATTCCTGGGTTCTTCCATTTTTTTTACCAACCAAAATCTCCACCATTTCTACACTACTCAAACCCAACTTCTAAGAAGCATACTAGCGAACCAAAGTCACTTATAAGTGGAAAAGAGACTCATCTAACAACATTTACACCACCCAATCCAAGATTTCTAACCCAACATCAAATTCTCACAAAATTATCAAACAAATAGAAATAAATTCAAAACTCATCCAAGATTTCAATAAACAACAACAATAACATCATACAACCATTGATGAACATTTCTAGCATGAAAATGGGGGAAAGTAAACTTACCCGGATTTTCTCAAAGTTGACGGAATTCGAATATTCTTAGCCCTCTACGATCCCATCGACGATCTAAGCAAGTTTCATTTTATGAGAAATGAGAAACAATGAGAGGAAGAGGACTAAAAAGAAGAGAGAAGGAAGAAAAGAAAAACTTACCTTTCTTGGAGAGAGAGAGTTGCTGGGAATGGGAGTATGAGGTGAGGGAGAAAGAGAGAGAGTAGGGAGAAAAGGGGGAGTAGGGAGGAGATTATTTCAAAAACTTACACTTAGACCCCCTCCCCACTAACTACACCAACTCTAATACTTCCTACTAACAACTAAGACCAAATAATGCTACACTAGCACAAACGGCCCAAATAAAATGCTAGACATAAATTATTATAACACATAAAATGCACACATAATTTATTAATTAAATAATAATTTAAACAATTAAATAAGAAATAATTAAATAATTAAATCTTTATTATCTAGAAAATAGAGGCGGGTTTTCGGGTCGTTACAATCTACCCTCCTTAAAAAGAATTCGCCCACGAATTCACTCATCAAACTTCACAACACGCGGTCATAATGAGGCGACAACATATCGATTATCATCTAGCACTCAAAATCCCAATCAAGAACCTATTAGATAATTCAGATATAGTCTCCATGATTCAATTAACCATTAAATCATCAACATCCATAAGCTTTATTTTTCATTACCCCAATAGTATTTGAAATCAACTCCACTACTAAATTTATCTTCCTTAGGTAATAAAACATAATACAATCGTAGTCTTGGTATTTCTTAACCCACTTGCACTAACTCATTTTTTATTTTTTTTTCGAAGAACATATAACCATCCAACATTGATAACCTATTAGCATCATTTCTAAACTTAGTCCCATAAAAACAAACCATAATTTGCCAAGGCGATCACAATAAAATCACAATCAATCTTTAGTAATAGGTAGTCCTATTTGTTAACCCGAATTTTATAAATACTCTTCCGAATGATCAAGTAGCCACGGACTCATTAGTTCCGTCCTTTCCGAATTTTCCAATTATCCATCCTAAACCATCACATAGTAACCTTAAATAATGATTACTACATAGTCATCTCTCGTACAGAACCTTCTTCAATCACTAACCAAAATCCATACCCAAGGCCAAAATCGAAGAATCCAAATTACTTCTAAACAAAATTCTCGATATACTACAAACTTGTTTTACTCACAACCTAAATTACACCACAAAGATACTTCAATTAGAAAATCGCATACTTAGTATTACTTCCCAGAAATTTAAAACATTAAACCATCTCGAGCCTAATCAGCTTCTGAAAATATGAAAAGCTAAAGAAATTCTCCATCCATAATATTCACCAAAGTGGCTATATCTCCAAGATTTCCATTATATTGCTTTCACCTTAGATAGCATCTTAAACTAGAGGGGTAATATAAGCTCAAAACTTTAACACAAAATGTCCACTCAAATTCATGTCATAATATCGTTATCACATTACTCTAATATTGGAAGCCTAAAACAATTACCATTACTTAGTAGTCCGTAAAATAACCCAATTTTTACCTTCAAGGAATTTCCTCTAACTCCCTTTTAAATTAATAACCCGAGCTTGTACACCTCAAAGGAATTTAAAAAATCCTAAATCTTCAATGGTTAACCCACCTCAGTCTTTCATGTATACATTTATAATCTCAATGATACTTAGGCTCAATAGCACTACCATCATAACAAACCAATTGGCTAGCCACATTCTAACTGACCCAATACCAAATCATAGTATTCTTTAATATGCCCAATTATTGATACCCAATTTTCTTCACATACTCTTAATCCAAATCGAGAAACGCCACCAAGAAGGATTTAGAACCATAGAATAACCATTCAACCAAAACTCAAAATTCAAAATGCCTTTAATATAGATCGGGAAATTATTACTCTCCCAAAATGTGCTTAGTCCTTTAAAACCTAACGCGCTTACCATCATTAACGATTATAACTTCCGCAATATACTCATCACTCATAACAAATCATGCATTCCTTCACATTAACCAATTCCGAAGCAATCACGTAGGTGTGCTGAAAGTAAACAAAATCTCCTATCAAGAAATCCTCAAGTGAATCCCCAAATCTTATAACCCAATCGAAGTGATATGGATATTGATCTAATTATTAGCACTATACCCTTGTACCATAACAACACAATGTAACCCAAGCTTTTCCAAAATACTAGGTACTGTTCAAAAGAAAAATATAAATCTTACAAATGATAGATACATCCAGCAACTTGGTATAGACATCCATTGTCACCCATCGAAGCGAAATAGCCAGATTCCAAATAAGAAAAGATATGCTTAACTCTACACAAAGGAATGGTCTCAAAACAATTTTAGGCAAAAGGGGAGAGAGGATGTAACAATTTTCCTACAACAATCGACTAAAGCATGACATTTCCCTTCTCAAAATAACATCAAAAATCTTATGATAGCAATATGAAAAATTTAGCAGGTAAGTTATATCTACCTCTAAGCACAACATGAGCACATAAGACTCCATCAGATATCCTACACTCCTCCATAGGAGTAGACACTGACAACACATAAGTCAAAGACTCAGGAGAAATAAATGCAACTAAATGCACATAAACATGAGAATGCGATGATCCTAAAATGCACGCGCTCGCTCTCTCGACGGAAAATAATACCTCCTGAAATTGCTCAATACCTGACGAGTGCTGGTTGATCACAAATACCCTACCCTGAACCTTTAGGGTTTCCCGAAGCATCTCTCTTCTGACCCTGTGGAGCCCCAGCTCCTACCCCAGTCGGTTGACCTCTGAATCTCGGGCAATCCTTCACAAAATGCCCCAACTGCCCACAGTTAATACATTTCCCTTGTTTCTTCCAACACTTGTCCTCTGAGTGTCCTTCCCTCTGACAATAGCCGCAGATCTTCCTATTTCGTGTCCCCTTATTAGAACCTTGATTTATTACTGTTGGTTGCCCTTGAAATTGCCTTCTGAATCGAGTTTGCACTCCAGAACTACCTCTGTTATCCGAATATCGTTGGGGTTGAGTCCTGTTTTGCCCTCCTTGTTTTCCCGGGTTAACCATCTCTGTCTTCCTCTTGTGTCCCCCGATGTCTTGCTCTATCAAATATGCACGGTCCACCGCATCCTGAAAAGGTTGAATTCTTTGGGCTAAAAGTTGAGTCCGGATGGAAGTCTTCAAACCACGGATGAATCTCATAGCTTTCTGCTCCTCGGTCTGCACAAGGTAGTCACAACACCTGGCTAATTCTGTGAACTTAGCCGAGTACTGTGCTACTGACATCATGCCTTGCTCCAAGCTGAGGAACTCGATCTCCTTCCGGTTTTGATTCACTAGAGAGATAAAATGATCCTTGAATTTCCTCACGAACCACTCCCAAGGATATGGTACAAGAGTCGCATCCCAACTGGTCTTCAGTGCCTTCCACCAATGTTCCGCAGCCCCCACGAGCTTATAAGCTGTAAACAGAACCCTATCCTCATCAGTGCAACCAAAGACATCGTAGATTTTCTCCATCGATTCTATCCATAGTTCGGCCTTCTTCACATCAGGCTCACCGTCGTACTCACTTGGTTTCAACTTCAAGAACTGCTCCAACCCATATCGCGGAGGTGCTACATGTTCCTCTCTCGGCCCTTGGTCATGAATTGCTTTCACGGCCGCTTCAAACCTGCCCTGAAACATTGCACGGTTTTCTTCCCGAAGACCATGAAGATTCTGAGTCCCACTGATGTCTTCACCGGCTCTTCTTCTAGCCATTACAAACAAATACTTGCATAAAATACTCATCGTTACTCACTCCGAACCCATCTACCCTTCTAGGTCATTCTAGTCCACCTATACTTATACATAGAGCTAAACCATAGCTCTGATAGCAACTGTCGCGCCCCGACCCCTCGGGCCGGGAACTCGCGAGCTGGACGTCGACTTACCACCAAAAAACTCTAAAATACTGAAGATAAAAATTCCATTTTATACCCAAAATATTTTAACACAAGGTTTGGAAAATCCTAGTTTAACCACATCATAAGATAACTAGTGTAAGCTCCACAAGCTCACACCCAAAATACAAAATATTACAAATCTTAATGACGTCATTGTTGGTAAAACTATCCCCAAGAAGGTTACACATTTATATAATGCAAACCAATCAATAATAACCTGCCCAAATATCTCCAACCTCTCGACGTCCTCCTCGATCCGCAAATCCTAATCCTTTCCTCCTGGGGGGGGTTAAGGAAAACAACATTGAAAGGAAACGGGGTGAGATAAAATCTCAGTAAGTTACTAATGCAACTACATGACATGCTAATATGCAACAAGCAATAATAATAACTCCTAACAATGGAAAATCTCATATAGCACATAGCACACAACAGATAACAAATAGCAGCGGAAATAAACAATTCACATGGATACTGTGCCAAGGTTTTCCAACTGATAGAACCAAATAAAGGTCGCTGCGCAACTTCAATAATCAACCCAATCCGCATCTTCATAGTCGCATAAAAGCTGAAGAGAAAACCCCCGGTACCGGAACCAATAACCAATAATAGCAAGGGAACATGACACAAAGTCATAACCCAAACTAAACAGCTAGAATGCTCACAAAGGAGCTAGCTCATCTCACATCCAAGGCCAATCTGGAGGAGGGTAATAATTGGGCAAAACAATGGTCAACATCATAATGGACTTGGCTTGTGCCATCATAATGTTTCGCATCGCCCGAAACACACACAAATACCAGCTGGGCTTTCAAGTAAAGGCTAAGTAATAAAATACTAGCACGATAAACAACTAATGATTCCAAAGTAGGGAACCATACCAAGAAGTCACCAAGAAAGTGAAATGAACCAACAACGCACAATTAAAGTGTTCCAATAATCTCAACAATGATAACACAATTCCCAAATCACAATTAATTCACAAAGGATCCAGTTAACCCAAGCACACAACCAAAACTATTCACTCATCTCGAAGAGCTCGAGGAGATCTTTAAAACGATAGCTTACACACCTAAAACGGAGTCCGGATGAGAGAGTTATGAATTATCGAAGATTGTCTACGAAAAGTACAAGAGGATGAAGCTCAGGGCTTGTACAGCGGAGGGGGCGCACGCCCGCGCAGAAATGGTGCGCGCGCCCTAGGTGATCAGAAGGTTCTTTAAAAAATGGCTAGAGGAGGGTGCGCGCGCTCGCCCAAAAAGGGTGCGCACGCCCTAAGTCATCAGAAGGTTTTTGAGCCTTGAAACAACGAGGGAGCGCACGCCCCCTCGAATATGGTGCGCGCGCCCTCGAGCAACAGAAGGTTTAGTTACAAAGGGGCATAAGGGTGTGCACGCCCCCTCCCAAAGGGTGCGCGCGCCCCCTTACCCGGAGGGGCAATTTCCGGCCAAAGTCACTTATAAGTGGAAAAGAGACTCATCTAACAACATTTACACCACCCAATCCAAGATTTCTAACCCAACATCAAATTCTCACAAAATTATCAGACAAATAGAAATAAATTCAAAACTCATCCAAGATTTCAATAAACAACAACAATAACATCATACAACCATTGATGAACATTTCTAGCATGAAAATGGGGGAAAGTACACTTACCCGGATTTTCTCAAAGTTGACGGAATTCGAATATTCTTAGCCCTCTACGATCCTATCGACGATCTAAGCAAGTTTCATTTTATGAGAAATGAGAAACAATGAGAGGAAGAGGACTAAAAAGAAGAGAGAAGGAAGAAAAGAAAAACTTACCTTTCTTGGAGAGAGAGAGAGAGTTGCTGGGAATGGGAGTATGAGGTGAGGGAGAAAGAGATAGAGTAGGGAGAAAAGAGGGAGTAGGGAGGAGATTATTTCAAAAACTTACACTTAGACCCCCTCCCCACTAACTACACCAACTCTAATACTTCCTACTAACAACTAAGACCAAATAATGCTACACTAGCACAAACGGCCCAAATAAAATGCTAGGCATAAATTATTATAACACATAAAATGCACACATAAATTATTAATTAAATAATAATTTAAACAATTAAATAAGAAATTATTAAATAATTAAATCTTTATTATCTATAAAATAGAGGCGGGTTTTCGGGTCGTTACACCGAGGATTGTTCGGTCTGGGATACACCCTTACTCCTGAGGACAAAATGGAGAAACAAAGGATGGATTTGCTTAAAAAGATGAAGCTTCCCTACAAAAAGCCTGAAATGCGGCCATACCGCTTGTCCCTGAATAGCTACTTTGTCAAGGAAGGCGAGGAGTTTTCGTGTTTCGAGTTCGCCGAGCCATGGATTGACTACACCGGGAAGTTGCAGAAAGGGTTCGAGATTTTCAGAGATGTGGAATTCGATCGGTCCAACATGAAGCTGACTTACATGGAATATGACAAAGCCACGGGCAGAGTTAGAACCATCAGACATGAGTACTCCACCAAGGTCGCAGATGACTTGGCAGATCAACTTGAAGCCGCAACCCTTGACAAGCCAGCAATAGAAGCCGCAGAAACTCCGAGTTTGACTGAGACGTGGGACGGCCAATATCTGCTTCAACATCTGGGTAATCTGGGGCTGCTCGAAGACATGGTTGCCGTCATTGGAGACGATTCTGAAGGTGAGGTGGACCCAAGGACATTGGTGGTGCCCATGGGGGACAAGCTCAAGAATTGGTGCATCATTGGGGGACCTATAGCTACTCCGGAATTTATGGTGGGGATACTGGGGCTTACTCCTTCTCCTGTCTCCACTCCCGCAGGATCCCCTGTCACTCACCCAAAATCCCCGTCCCCAGAGTCTAATGTTTTATATTTTGAATTTGAGTCTTCCTCTAAGTCTGACGACCTTACGTCCGAAGACTATGATCTTGTTGCAAGCGCTATATTTCCTTTTGCCATGAATGAAACCCTCGACCTTTCCGAGTATCCCTCCATAGTCACTCTTTTAACTGATAAATTGGCTAATAATCAAACTAATGATATACACTTAGTTAATAATGATTCATTAGAAGAGGCGGACACAGACACATTAAATGATGAATACATTAAAGAAATTTCAGAACAGGTTATTAATCAAAAAGAATCTCGAGCCCAAGCTGCCGATGAGGTGTTAACGTGCGTGAATTTGGGAACCGAAGCCGAGCCTAAGGAAACGCGGATTGGAAGCTTCTTCAGCAGAGCCGAAAAGGAAGCACTGATTGAGCTACTCAAAGAATATGTGGATGTGTTCGCATGGTCTTATAAGGACATGCCGGGGCTCGACAACTCGATTGTAGAGCACAGAATCCCGACGGCACCAGACGCTAAGCCGGTCAAACAGAAGCTGCGCCGCATTAAGCCGGAATGGTCTTTACAAGTGAAGGAAGAGATTGAGAAGCTACTCCGTGTGGGTTTCATCAGGGTGATCGAGTATCCAACTTGGTTATCAAATCTGGTGACTGTCAAGAAATCCAACGGTAAAGTTAGAGTATGTATGGATTTTCGGGATCTCAACAAAGCTACGCCGAAGGATGACTTCCCCTTGCCAAATATCGAAATGTTGGTGGACACGACCGCCCATTATGAGGTCAAGTCGTTTGTTGATGGGTTTGCCGGCTATAACCAGATCGAGACAACCGAGGAGGACCAAGAAGCGACCCCCTCCACAACTTCATGGAGGACCATCAGTCGGCGAGTTTGAGCCGTGTTAAGAATGCAGTCTCCTCGGAACAAAGCCGAAAAGGAAGAACTCGTCAAGTTACTGCAACACCTCAACCATTTTACAACAGTGGGGGAACCGATACTCAGAGAAATAGAAAGGGCCCGCGACCAAGAATGGAGTTCGAGATGTGAGTTCGCGTTATGCTGCCTCAAGGAATACCTCGCAAATACCCCAATCCTGCACCCGGCACATGGGAACGAAATTCATACCCCAACACCAACGACAGAATCGTGGCCCTCGCGCCAGGAAAAGGAAATCAGTGAAAAAATGCAAAGATTTTTGGAAAAATACCCCCTCTCAGCCCCCCGCTACACAAGAATAGGGACCCCTTTCGCAAAATTGTTCGACCAACTGAGACAAATGGGCAAGATGCAACCTCTAGGAGAACATTCACTCCTCACCGAATTACCACCCCTTCAACTATTTGAACCTACCAAAAGTTGCTCTTACCACCAAGACGAAGGTCATGACACCAACGACCGTGTCGCTCTACAAAGAAAAATCCAAGTCTTGATGGACGAGAGCATGCTCACCGGCGTGAGAGGATTTTGGTTCTATAGGGAAAACGAAAACTTAGAACTCCTCGGTTGCTACGAAATCGAGCCTTATGTGAGGAACGGCCCAGAGGTACTCTCGCACCTGACTGCAGAAACGATTCAAGACATCTCAAGAGAAATAGAGGATTTGAAGCAACGCGTCGACGCAATGACCAAAGCTCGAGGTGCACCACAAGACTAGACAGAATGGCAGATTTGGATGGCAGCCCGTTCAAGGAACCAGTCAACCTCAGCAAGCTCAGACGCTACTACGACTATTACAACCCCCTTCTCAAAAAAAAAAAAAATGTTTACTATGCAAAAAGAAGCCCGATAGACTGAAAACCCGCAAAGGGCGGTCTATGCAAAATAAGGGTGCGTACAAAGCTCGCTAGATCGAAAACCCGCAAGGGCGGTCTAGGCAAAAGTTAGAGCATTCCCCCTTCTATCTTCCCTTTCTCTAAAATCATTCTAGTCCGACTGGAGTGAACTACGGTGACCTGAGCCCCTTAGTCCTATTTGTAAAAGGGGAACGTAGGCAGCCTTTCAAAAGGTGCGGTCTAAAAAACAAATAAACATCCAAATCCTATCACAAAGCAATAAAGGTAGAAGTTGTGTTTTCCGAAAGCAAAAACTTTTATTTCCATAGTCATTGCATGTTAACACTTATTTGATGAGTCTAAGCTTGACATACTTTTTGAATAAATAACCTATTCTGAAATTGAAACTAAAACAAAAGTAAACTAAATTAAAACAATGTGTTTGCAACGACTATGGAAGGATCCTCGGAATTACTCTTTAGTGCCACTCGTGCCTTCGGTATCTTTCTTCTTGCTTTGACCACGGCGAATCTTTTTCTTGTTAGGGTTCTCGCAAAACCTCCTCTCAAATTCACTAACCCCTTTAGCTTTGACACTAGGAGTCTCCCCATCCTTTCTCTTCCTTGAAGTCCCCGCTCCATCTCCATTAGCCATGCTCTTGCTCCTCTTCCTCTCATAGGCCATCGCCTCCTTCATCCTCAATGAACAACTAGGAGCACAGGATGCCAAAATAGTGCCCCTTAGGGTCTCTAGAGTCTGCTCCGCTTGCCCAAGTCTCTCCATAAACCAATCCAAATACTCTCGTGATAGGTAGGTGTTGTTGGAGCGTGTGATGAGAGTCCTATGGCTAAAACCGCCTCGCCCCACATTTGAGAAAGGAGAACCGAAGCGCTATCATCCAAATGAAGTATGCCAAAAGGAGAACGGGTCCTCTCCTCATCCCAACCCTCGGGGATGGTTTGCACTAGACCATATTGACGGAGTACTCTAGCGGGGTAGTAAAAAGTGGTCCCAGAAAATGACGGAACTTTAATCATGTGCAGTCCTACTTGCTTCTCCCTCACAGAATTAATGTGCCAATGGGGCACCACCCACTTGATGTCATCGGTCACCATCTCCGCCAAGTACCTTTCCTAACCCTTGAGAGTCATGCCCACGAACCTCTCCTCCATACCTCTAATACGGTGCATCCATGGGGCCACCGCCGAAGAAACCGCTGGCTTGTTCACTCGGAGCCTTTCTTGCAACCACATAGTCAAAAATCTATCACTGCCGCACGGCATCCCGCCATAAACCGCAAGATGAGGAATCCCACAAATGATCTCCCCAAGGATGGCCGGTACAATGTCATGTCCCGAACGAGCCGCATTCACCATGGTCAAACATCCCTCACTAGCACATCCGACTTCGGAAGGGAAAAGAATAGAAGCAAATAAACACAAGGCAAGATGGTCCAAAGAACGGTCCGAGGTCACATCCGCGTGCATGAAGTGCCTTGGCATCCAAGAAAGGTCGACGTAGCCACATCTAGCATACTTACCAATGTCATATGCGGGCACACCAAAGGTTACCAACTTGTCATGCAAAGAAATAAGATCAAAGGGCAATGCAAGTGTACCCTTCCCTTCACAACCGCAAAGCGCCTTAATGTATTCATAAGTGGGTACCATCTCATTAAAAGAAAAGTTGAAAACATGAAGAGTGTTGTTCCAAAACTTCCCACAAGCTTGCAAGAGGTTAGTGTTGGAGTTCATGTGCAAGAATGACCAAAGACACTTGATCCCATAGCGCTTCTCAAACTTCCTACGACAAGGACCGGATATCTTGGCAACCCACTTCTCCAAAGATGTTATGAAAGCTCCTTTTTCAAGTCTAGAAAGCCTTGCATTGTGATCCATGGCAAAAGAAGAGCAAGTTGATGATTGGAACTCAAAATTGACCAAAAGAGCTGCTGTTACGAAGTTGAATACGACACAAACTCCCATTAAATACTACACAACCTCCGATTCTTGCCAGGAAAAGGAAAACCGGAGGTGGCGCAAGACTTGGCCACGCGGCCACATATGCTCTTGGCCACGTGGCCGATGTTGTCCTTGGCCAGGCGGCCAACTTCGTCCTAGGCCACGCGGCCACTATTGCCCCATGCAGAAAATTCGAAGATTGATGCTCCCACTCCGCAATGGATCCATGCAAGCAACGTACCCTTCCCCATGGCTCATGCATTGTATAAAATTAGGAACATTGTAAAGTAATTAGATTGTACAAATAGGTTATCACAAATCATTTTCATTTTAGTACATAAATACATTTGCATACATATTAAATATTTGTCCAGTACATATTTGCTTCTACTAACTAACAGTATAGGAAATAAAGATGGAAAGATGGGCCCCGCCTAATCAGAATCCTCCTCCGTGGTGTCTCCACGCCGCGCTAAAGCTCGAGAGCTACCGGCACCCGAACTCCGTCCCCGGACCGCTCGACCACCAGTGTGAGAAGATCCCGCACCATTCGGAGACCGTTCCCGACGCTGGGGTGACGCAACGTCGTCCCTCTGACAAGTACATGAATGGTATGCCTCCCTCAGTAAGCGCATCAACACGTTCTCCCGCCGGGCTGAACGGATATATTCCTCCCGAGTCACCTGAAAGGGAAACCAAGGCAAATGATTACAATGCAGAAAGAAATAAGTGTGTGCAAACATGACTAATATAAAGCACAAAGCCGAACCCCAGTGTCGGGCGGAAGAATAAATGTCTCCTCAACAAGATCTGCATCAGTTGGCTCCAAGCTAAGCTCCACCTCCCAGCCGCCCCTCATCACTCTCACGCTACTCGAGCGAAGGCGCATGTCAACCAAAGGCCGACTCCGACCAATATACCGGGCTGAGCTCGATCCCTCTCCCGATAGCATCCTAGCCCGAACCTGAGGGCTGATCAACCGAGTCCGCACATAGCCGGCGTAGTCGTCACTCCCTCTGTAATGCTCTGCCGGAGTGGGAGCCAAGAAAGTCGCCAACCTCGCGGGACGGAGCATATCCCGAGGAGGGTCATAAGGAGCCCACGGTAACGTACCAGCCCTGTGCTGACGAACCACCCTCTCTTCGAGATACATGGCCTCCCCGGTGAGACCCACAAGCAGAACCCTAGAAGCGGTCAACTCCACTACATAGGTACCCACCGAAGCCTCATTGACCGGACTCCATGGGTAAAATCTAACCCCGACAGGCTCAGACATCGCGAATACCCTCCTCAGATCAGCAGCATCCACCGTCTTCCTATCCCGGTTTCTGCGGGGAGGAGCCCTGTTGCCCTTGCACCAGTACGACATGATGGGAACATCCTTGTTGGCGCTCATCACCAACTGAAAAGGGGAGACACCGAAGATCTCATACACCCAAGCCTGTGCATACAATGAAAGAGACATTTCAGACCAAAAGATAGAGCAAAAATCTCAACAATGTGAAAAAGAGGGGTAGTCAAGAGCATACCTCAAAGGCGAACTGAAACCCGTCAAAGGCCGATAAGCTAGCCCTCGAGCAATGGTCCAATGCCCGGTAAATCTCAGCCAAACCGGCTCCACCCCAAGAAATCTCACCGACTTGGTCCAAGTCCACCAAAGCCCCGAGCAGTGAGTACCTACAGACAGTAGCCCCACTGGGAAACAAGATCTCTGAAAAGCTGTACCATAAGAACAGCCGAACCAAACAATCCAAATCATACTCCCCCCTACCAAAGGCTTCAATAGCCACCTCCACCAAACGGTTCACCTTCCCGGCCTCCACTCCATAACCCTTGACACCTCCCCCCAGATCAGTGTCAACTCCCAACAGAGCCTACCTATAGTCCCGCCGCTCCGCCAAGCTCTCATCAAAAGGCAAAGGGGTAGCAGTAAACCTCAACCCCGTGATAGCCGCGAAATCCGTCGGCGTGATGGTAATCTCTCCCCAACTAAAGTGGAAGGTATGGGTGGTGTCCCACCAGAATTCCCTGCACACCTCTATCACCGCTGCCACCTTCAAGGTGCCCCCAACCATACGGACACTGTCAAAGAATGGGCCAAACCCCATAGCCTCGATCCGAGCACGCAAACCGCCCGGTCCCTCCGGCAGGGACGCCCACAGTTTGCCCACAGTCACTGTGGACCCACGAGCCTTGATCCTCTGCAGGTAAACACAGCACAGGTATGTTACACTCCTAGCAATTTACATTTCTAGCAATCTACATTTCTAGCAAATTATGATTCTAGCAATATATATTTTGTACAAAAATGCGAAAAAATGTGAAAGCGAAGCGAAAATTTGAAATTTACCTCTCGTGTCTCCGGAAGACCCATCGACCAGTGACGCTCCGAGTCGATGTAGAAATCGTAGTCTTGATCAAATGTTGACCGAAGAAGGCCGTCACGAAAGTTTCCAGTCGCCGCTCGTGGTCTCAAACCACCCCGTGGAATCAAGGGCGCCGCTTCAAAACCCGCTCCTGGGTCAGCCCCGATATTTCCTTCGCCCTGAGCCTCACCGTGCCCCTCTCCTTGTTGCTCTTATTGTGGAAGCATATACCCACCTTGGCCCGGAAAATCCCTAAATAATGCCTCATTGATCCAATCTTCCATAGCTTCAAGAAATATGTGAAATGAAGACTTCAAAATTATCAAAATCCAAGCTTTTTCTCTCTAAAAACTCAATTTTCTTTCTCTAACTCGTCAACAATGGAGGAAGGAAGAAGAAAAAAGAAGAAAAGAAGGAGAAGAGGGAGGGTTTCTGGTGATGTGACCAAGGAGTCAGCCCGACGGCGACCTTGGCCACGCGGCCACTTATGCCCTCGCTATCCCAGCTGTCGGATCAGCGATCCGCGTGAAGGAGATCTGACCACTCAGCGTTCTTGGCCACGCGGCCACTATTTCCATTCAGTGACTTTGGCCACGCGGCCAACCTTGTCCCTTCAGATAAAATTCCATTTTTTGCCCCTGATCTTTTCCCTTTGATTCATTTTAGGTGCCCTTAGCACTACTTTGACTGATATTCGTTACCTTTGGGTATGGAAAGCCCCTTAAAATTTCCATTCTTCACCGAATATTTTCTTAGGATTCGTATGATTACAGAGACTTCGGCGCCTCTATGACATATGTATCCTAGATCGATCGTGGTTGGCAGAAGCCTCGGCGTTTCTGTTTGCTAGAGACCCAGCATCTATTATTAGGATTCGTATGGTTGTAGAGACTTCGGCGACTCTATGACATACGCATCCTAGATCGATCGTGATTGGCAGAAGCCTCGGCGTTTCTGTTCGCGAGAGATCCAGTATCTATTACTTCATTGCTTACGAATGTTCGTTCAAGATAGTATCCGTAGGTTTATTATCCGCAGCAGAAGTCCGATGTCTCGTCTTTCCCCAATATCTCTGAACTACGACCTGCTTGATTCCTCGGCAGATACGTAGGAAATCTGAAAAGGTCCAGCCACCCGACCGACGCGGTCATCTCTCATCCCCAGCAGGTGCATTTTGCCCAGCAGAAGACGTTGATCCCCATCAGAGGGCAGTCATTCCCAATTTCCCATCAGATTTGAACTACGTTTGGCTTGATTCCCCCGCGGGTACGTAGGTCGCCTGTCAAGGTTCAGCCGTTCCCTTACCTTTCATCTGTTTTGAAACTCATGTTTCAGACGGATCCTTCTTTTATCGTCGACCCCACATTGCCTTGCAAGAAGCGTCGCCGAGGGGCTACTGTTAGTACCCGACCTGAAAATGAGTTTATTAGGACTTTCCCAAAAGTACAAAGACTTTATAGGAATTAGAAACCTTGCAAAGATTTGTCCCGGATTCCCGAAATACCTCATTTATGACAAAATCTATCAAAATAGGTAATAAATGGTTTCCTTAAAACCATGTAGAAACCCTACCTTGAAAATCACGTCAGCCTGCATCCTTGGCCACGCGGCCAACCTTGCTGCGCGTCGACCTTGGCCATGCGGCCACTCTTATCACCGGCTTAAGTCATGGCCAGGCGGCTAACTTTGCTCCGGATGATCTCAGCCGTCAGTGTTGGTAGTAGTGCCCTAGGCACGTTTAATAAATGTTGTAATTGTTATCATTTATTTCATATCAATAAAGAGATGTTTTGATTATTATTGTTGTTCATGTTTACTTATAATAATCTCCGTCCCTAGTACTTATTAAGCACTAGTATAAAGGCTAAATGATCATGGGATGATCATGTTAGATTTATGGGTACTTGTTTGGAACAAGGTACTGGACATGACCCGCTGTATGAGATTTATGTCATGGTCTATGTCGAACATATATCTCATATTAGTCATGTCATTTGAATCCTTAGACATGAAGTTATTATAGTCTTCCACTTGATGAACATTGTGTTTGACATATTCAAACGCTACCTTAACACGGTAGTTATAAAGGGTATGATTGGCATGATCGGATTCCCGTTGGGAAGAATAATAAGCTAAATGGATTTGTCCCTCCACGGAGAGATGTCAAGCTTGGGCCTCTCGTAGGAATGATGTTGATGAAATGTTCGGCCGGACTCAAATGAATTGATTGGATCAATGTCATTTGGATTATCAACATATTCGGAATCGTGAAAGTATTGAACAAAAAACAAGTTGACTGTTTGACCATGACTTGTGTTCAATGACATCGTGGACAAAGGGATTGTGACATATTCTAAAGGAATGCGAACTTGTATCTAGTTATACTATTTGGGTAGGTATGACGGTTTGCTAGAACCTAATCATATCTTATGGGATCATGTTTGAGCCCATTGCCAACTTAGTATAATCCTAGAGGGTCACACACAATAGAACGAATCTTATAATAAAGAACTATATTGGAATTTAGGGTCGAAGGACCTCAAGGGAATTTCTGGAATTATTCTGGGCCTCCTGGTCAACCAAGCGGGCGCTTGGGTTGAACCAGGCGGGCGCCTGAATAAGCCGGAAAAAGGCCTTGACCTTCTGCCCAAATGAGCGGGCGCTCGGGGGGTACCAGGCGGGCGCCCGGTATGCCGACTGGAAATTTCCTAATTCGATTAGGAAAGGTTTTTGGCACAAGTTACCTATTTGGAATAGGTCTTAATTGTGTATAAAAACCCCAATTCGGCCAGACCATATTGACAAGTGCCTTTGTGAGTCTCAAAGAGTTTGAGAGAGAATTTATTTTGTTCTAAGATATCCTTGATTGAGGAACAAAATAATTCACAAAATAAGTTCCATATAGTTCTTTATTAAATTGTGAAAGTGTGTTTCATAAAATTGGTCTAGCAACCAAGATCAAAGAAGCTCCTTTGATATTCGTTCGAAGTGTGGATACCGCTAGAGGGTGAAAATCATCATCTTCAAAGTTCGTGTTCAAGCTTTGTGATCGTAATCAAGTCTTCAAGTTTCTCCACCAAGACCGAAGAAAACTTTGATAGCCATCAAGGGTTAGTTCATCCTTTATTCATCTTGTTGTGTTTGATTTAATCATATGAACGGATCCATGGATTTGGGTTTCTTAAAAATTTTAATTGCTATATTCCGCTGCGCATGTTACTTGGAAACCCAACAGTGGTATCAGAGCCCCGTTCATGTTGATTAATTCAATACTTGGATCATGTTATGTGTATATAAATTGTTTATGTGCCTTGCATGATATGAATATTGGAATATATGATGCTTACGTGTTTTGTGATTTTATGTGGTTCATTGTTTTGCAACTTTAATCGCACGATTCAATCGCAATAAAAATTATGGTGGATTCCGAATTATTTCGATTATTGATTTTTGATTGGATCAAAGTTTTAATAATCGGGGAAAAATAATTTTGATACAAAATTTTCGAACTTTAAAATTCTATACTATTCTGGCCATTCAGGCGCGCGCTTGGTCATAACCAGGCGGGCGCTCGCTCGGCAGAATATGTTCTGATTTTGGTTAAAATCTGAATATGGAATTTTCGACAAATTCAACAAAACCAGTAACAGAACCAGTCCAGACTTGCTGATCTGGAATGGGTTTTGGGTAGTTGGTTTGTGTGTGGATTTTGGGGTTTGATTTTCCTATTTGTTTTAGTCTTTTGATTCCTAGATTGGTTCAAGTTTTGGATGGCTAATCTTCGTTCATCGAGATTGTGTTTCCCAAAATTGATCGCAATCAAAGTTTCAAAGATAAAACGAAGTTAGAATTATGAAGAGTTCATAATTGCTAAAATTGAGAAACAAAGTTCTTGATTCAATGATTGGAGATCCATGTGGAATTGTGAATGCAATTGGCCTACGTTCATCGAGACCATCTATTGCTTAGTTTCGGCCACATGGACTACTTTCTTGGTTTCTTGAATTAGTGTGGGATTGTGGTTGCCTAATGGCTTAGTTCGACCGCACTTCTTGTTGTCTTGATTTGGAGATAATAACCAAAGTTGAATTAGTCTCATCCTCATAATTATAGAGAAACTAATGACACATAAATATCATGCTTAAATTAATGGGATTAATTTAGTGGCTAAACTTGATGTGTAACATGTTTATATTATGTGCTCATAAATGTGTTATATGCTATATGTGATGAACCTTCAAAGAAAGTTTTAAGTCCTTCTTTGCCATGCCATGATTAAAACACTTGTTTTTATATGGGTGATTTTGATGTGGGTTCGCCTCCGCGAAGTGCATTGATTTTATTCATGTATGAGCAAGATGAGGTTCATTAATTTAATGTGGGATTGCCTCCGCAAGGTGCGTTAAATTGAATGGTTCCTATACGTTTAAAATGGTTGGACTTAATTAGGCGTCAAAACAGTTTTGGGCCTAGGCAAAAGATGAGATTAAACATGCTTTGGAAATTGGATTTCTCGAAGAATATCATAAAAGGATCTAAGAATCATATGGGATATGATTGACATGATTGTCTACCTAATTAATTTAGTTTTTGAGCGGTCCGCCACCGTGGACTCAAAAGTTAAATTAAAGTTGGATCTTAGCCCAATTAAATTATATTATACATTGGATGTATATGAAGGTTATATAATTTAGTGGGAGTATTTTGTTTGAAAAATACATTATTTATCTCTTTAATGAAAATCGGTACTTATTAAATTTTGGAAATTTTGCATATTTGTAGATAATGACTAATAACACTCAATCAATGTCGTTGCGATCGATCCTTGAGAAGGATAAGCTCGAAGAGAATGGTACTAACTTTATGGATTGGATCCGAAGCATAAGAATCGTTCTTAGGCAAGAAGATAAGTTGTACATTCTCGATGGGCCTCTCCCTGCTGAACCATCGCCTACTGCCCCTAGGGTAGAAAGAGACAATTACAAGAAACATCGTAATGATTCTAGAGATGAAAGTTGTCTCATGCTTGCTGCTATGTGTTCAAAACTCCAACAAAGTTTGGAACATTTGGAAGCCTATGAGATAGGCGTGGAGTTGAGAACCATGTTTCAAGAGCAAGCTAGGCAAGAGAGGTACAAGACCATTGTTGCATTCACTACTAGTAAAATGAATGAAGGGCAACAAGTGAGTCCTCACTTTCTTAAAATGAAAGGTTATGTAGAGCACATTGAGAAACTTGGCTATCCAATTCCATTGGAGCTAGCCACGGATCTCATTCTTAATTCATTGCCTAAAAGTTATAATCAGTTTGTGATGAATTATAACATGCATGGAATGGATAAGAATCTCTCTGAGTTGCATGGGATGCTCAAAACTGCAGAGATGAAAATTGTGGAGAAAGGTTCTCCCGTGCTCTTGGTTCATGATGGGAAGAAGGCTAGTGCCAAAGGAAAGGGTAAGAAAGTTGTCAAACCCTAAATAAGCAAGGCAAAGGTTGCCAAGGCTTCTGAGGCAAAACCTGATTCACAAAAGGATGCAATCTGTTTCCATTGTCAAGAAATTGGTCATTGGAAACGTAATTGCAAGGCTTTCTTGGAAGAGCAAAAGAAGAAGAAGAGCAGCAAGGCTGCGTCGACTTCAGGTATCTATATGATAGATATTCTCCTTTATACCACTGATTCTTGGGTATTGGATACCGGATGTGGTTCTCATATTTGTCTAAATGTGCAGGGACTAAAGAATAGGAGACTGCTTAAAGAAGGTGAAGTAGATCTACGCGTGGGGAATGGAGCAAGAGTTGCTGCATTAGCCGTAGGGACTTATGAAGTCACTTTACCTTCCGGATTAATTCTTGTTTTGAACAATTGTTATTATGTTCCGGATTTAAGCAGAAATATTATTTCAATTTCTTGTTTGGATAATGAAGGTTTTAAGTTTCTTATTGAGAATAAGAAATTTTCTATTTATTTAAATGATGTGCTTTATGGTATTGCTAATTCATTTAATGGCCTTTATATCTTGGATGTCAAGAATGAAAATAATGACAATGTCTATCATGTAAATAAGAAATCTAAACCTAATGATGTAAATCATACTTATTTGTGGTATTGCCGTCTTGGTCATATTAATGAGAAGCGTATCTCAAAACTCCATGGGGACGGACTTTTAGGTTCATGTGACCTCGAGTCATATGATACTTGCGAGTCGTGTCTTCTTGGAAAAATGACTAAGATACCTTTTACCAAGTTGGGTGAAAGGGCAAGCGACTTATTGGGGTTGATACATTTCGATGTATGCGGACCATTAAGTAGCAATGCTAGGGGAGGATTTCAATACTTCATAACCTTCACTGATGATTATAGTAGATTTGGGTATGTTTACCTAATGAAACATAAAAGTGAAGCATTTGAGATATTTAGAATATTTCAAAATGAAGTAGAAAAACAACTTGGCAAAAGTATTAAAGCACTTCGATCAGATCGAGGTGGTGAATACTTAAGTCAAGAATTTGATGATCATCTAAAGAATTATGGAATAGTTTCACAATTGACTCCACCTGGAACACCACAATGGAATGGTGTGTCCGAGAGGAGGAATCGGACATTGTTAGACATGGTTCGATCAATGATGAGTCAAGTTGATCTTCCAATATCCTTTTGGGGTTACGCCCTAGAAACCGCTGCTTTCACACTAAATCGTGTTCCAACTAAATCGGTTCAAAAGACTCCATATGAGATGTGGAGCGGAAAGAAGCCTTGACTGTCTTTCATGAAAATTTGGGGTTGTGAAGCTTTTGTCAAAAGACTTGTCTCAGACAAACTTGCACACAAATCTGATAAATGTATTTTCGTGGGATATCCTAAGGAAACTAGAGGATATTACTTTTACAACCGTGAGGACAACAAAGTGTTTGTTGCCCGAACTGGTGTCTTTCTAGAGAAAGAGTTTCTCTCCAAAGAAATCAGTGGGAGTAAAATAAATCTTGAAGAAATTCGAGGCCCAGAAAATAACATTGAACCAATAGTGGAACAAGAACAAGAACCACAAGGAGTTGTGGAACCTGTTCAAAATACACAAGCAACTCGCAGATCTAGTAGGTTACGATCCGAGCCCGAGAGATATGGATTTCTCGTAACGGATAGTAATGTGGTAGAAATCATTGAAAATAATGAACCATCAACCTACCAAGAGGCGATGTCTTCTCCTGATTCGGATAAGTGGCTTGGAGCCATGAAATCCGAGTTGCAATCCATGCAAGACAATCAAGTTTGGAATTTGATTGATGCGCCCGAAGGTGTAAAAACCATAGGATGCAAATGGGTCTTCAAGAAGAAGACTGACATGGTCATTAGAAGATTCCGTATGGAAAATTCTAAGAGAGGGACCTTGCCCGTGCTACATGGAGTTTCTCTAAGCAAGACTCAATGTCCTAAGACAAACGATGAGCGTGAGAAAATGAATGATGTTCCATATGCTTCGGCAATTGGGTCCATCATGTATGCCATGATTTGTACTAGGCCGGATGTATCTTATGCTTTGAGCATGACAAGTAGATACCAATCCGACCCTGGCGAAAATCACTGGATAGCTGTAAAAGCGATTCTTAAGTACTTGAGAAGAACTAAAGACTCCCTTTTGGTCTATGGAGGAATGGAAGATGATCTTGTTGTAAATGCTTACACGGATGCAAGCTTCCAAACCGACAAAGATGATAGTCGATCGCAATCGGGTTTTGTGTTTATGTTAAATGGTGGAGCTGTAAGCTGGAAGAGTTCCAAGCAAAGTACAACCGCTGATTCTACAACAGAAGCTGAGTATATTGCTGCATCGGATGCTGCAAAGGAAGCTGTTTGGATTAAGAAGTTCATAACCGAACTTGAAGTGGTTCCTAGTATTGCTAGTCCAATAGACCTTTATTGCGATAATAATGGTGCTATTGCTCAAGCAAAGGAACCAAGAGCACATCAGAAATCCAAACACATACTTAGGCGTTTTCATATCATTCGAGAGATCGTTGATAGGGGAGACGTAAATATATGCAGAGTACCTACTGATGACAATGTTGCGGACCCGCTAACAAAGGGACTTCCACAAGCTAAACATGATGCCATGGGTATTAGATACATGGGAGATTGGGCCTAGGGCAAGTGGAGATTGTTGGTAGTGGTGCCCTAGGCACGTTTAATAAACGTTGTAATTGTTATCATTTATTTCATATCAATAAAGAGATGTTTTGATTATTATTGTTGTTCATGTTTACTTATAATAATCTCCGTCCCTAGTACTTATTAAGCACTAGTATAAAGGCTAAATGATCATGGGATGATCATGTTAGATTTATGGGTGCTTGTTTGGAACAAGGTACTGGACATGACCCGCTGTATGAGATTTATGTCATGGTCTATGTCGAACATATATCTCATATTAGTCATGTCATTTGAATCCTTAGACATGAAGTTATTATAGTCTTCCACTTGATGAACATTGTGTTTGACATATTCAAACGCTACCTTAACACGGTAGTTATAAAGGGTATGATTGGCATGATCGGATTCCCGTTGGGAAGAATAATAAGCTAAATGGATTTGTCCCTCCACGGAGAGATGTCAAGCTTGGGCCTCTCGTAGGAATGATGTTGATGAAATGTTCGGCCGGACTCAAATGAATTGATTGGATCAATGTCATTTGGATTATCAACATATTCGGAATCGTGAAAGTATTGAACAAAAAACAAGTTGACTGTTTGACCATGACTTGTGTTCAATGACATCGTGGACAAAGGGATTGTGACATATTCTAAAGGAATGCGAACTTGTATCTAGTTATACTATTTGGGTAGGTATGACGGTTTGCTAGAACCTAATCATATCTTATGGGATCATGTTTGAGCCCATTGCCAACTTAGTATAATCCTAGAGGGTCACACACAATAGAACGAATCTTATAATAAAGAACTATATTGGAATTTAGGGTCGAAGGACCTCAAGGGAATTTCTGGAATTATTCTGGGCCTCCTGGTCAACCAAGCGGGCGCTTGGGTTGAACCAGGCGGGCGCCTGAATAAGCCGGAAAAAGGCCTTGACCTTCTGCCCAAATGAGCGGGCGCTCGGGGGGTACCAGGCGGGCACCCGGTATGCCGACTGGAAATTTCCTAATTCGATTAGGAAAGGTTTTTGGCACAAGTTTCCTATTTGGAATAGGTCTTAATTGTGTATAAAAACCCCAATTCGGCCAGACCATATTGACAAGTGCTTTTGTGAGTCTCAAAGAGTTTGAGAGAGAATTTATTTTGTTCTAAGATATCCTTGATTGAGGAACAAAATAATTCACAAAATAAGTTCCATATAGTTCTTTATTAAATTGTGAAAGTGTGTTTCATAATATTGGTCTAGCAACCAAGATCAAAGAAACTCCTTTGATATTCGTTCGAAGTGTGGATACCGCTAGAGGGTGAAAATCATCATCTTCAAAGTTCGTGTTCAAGCTTTGTGATCGTGATCAAGTCTTCAAGTTTCTCCACCAAGACCGAAGAAAACTTTGATAGCCATCAAGGGTTAATTCATCATTTATTCATCTTGTTGTATTTGATTTAATCATATGAACGGATCCATGGATTTGGGTTTCTTAAAAATTTTAATTGCTATATTCCGCTGCGCATGTTACTTGGAAACCCAACAGTCAGATCTTCCCCTCAGTTTACTATATAAACCAATCCCATGCTATTGGTTTAGGGGTCCGATTTTGAGAGCTCTAAGTCCGAATTTTGGAGTTCTTAAACACAATTTTCTCGCTAATTAAGCATTCAAACACTCAAGGAGATCAAGGTTTATTTCTTGCCAACATAGGTAAGTTTTCTAACTTTTTCTTCATGTTCTTGCATCATTTTTAATGTAGATCTTTAATATTCATGTTCTTACATGTTTATTCATAGTTTCTTCATATGCTTTGCATGTTCATTCATATGTTCATAATATGTTCTTCGCATGTTCTTCGTGTTCATAGATTAAAACCTTATTTATGCTATATTTAGGGTTATGATCTTCATAATTACATGTTATTTCATAGCCGATGATGATCTAGGGTTCATCAACCCGAGGATGATCTAGGAACTACTTCTAAACCCTAATCTTTAGGTGATTCCCCCCTCATTATGCATGATCCCGATTCTTCTGCCTATTCTAATTCTCTGCGAACTACGCTGACCTGAGCTTCTCACATTGAGAGGAACGTAGGCAATCTTCGGATCCGGTCTAAATCACTAACACACTACTAACACATTCATCATGATAGAAAGACCGATCAATTCGGGCAATAGGAGTGATAACGTTCAATATTCTTCTCTTGTTGTAATTTGACCCCCGAACCCACTAAAAATGCTTTTTTCAATGTTTTGGCTTTAATTAAAACGGCGTGGCGACTCTCATAATTTTAATGTCGTTAAGAATATTCCTTTTGTAAATAAAAATAATCACAAGATACTTTCCATGCGTCACTTCATCGGAAAGGGGTATTCACACACCATTAACAAGCATTCTTTGGGCACACATTTGTTTGTAAAGAGTCGACACCTAAGATCGAGTCACTAATAAAGCATAAAACGAGTAGTAAGATAACTAGGATTGTAAATAAATGTTAAAATGTTATTACAGGCAAAAGTAAAAGTGTTTCAATCCCTCATCCTCTCAGCCACAACAGCTCGGGCACATCATCACCAGCACTGTGCTCACCCCCTGCTGCCGCTCTCGGTCTCCTCATCATCATCGTCATCCTCATCATCATCATCGTCATCATCATCCTCAGACTCAGATGTCTCAACCACAACATCAGGACGGGTCCTCTTGGCAGCTCTCCCTGACGAACTAGCGCCACCCCGGCTCTGGCTACCTTCTCAGCTCAGACTCCTACTATGGCTACCTCCGTGGCTCAGACTCCTGCTCAACAACTGCCTCGCTGAAGAGACAGCCTCATCAATGTCCAGTGCAGCATCCCTGCAGCCTCGTCCCATGCCCCGAGCACCTCGGGCAGCTCCTCTCGCAGCACCAGCAGCATCTCTAGTCATGGCAGCAATATCCCTGCACAGCTCTAGCACCCTCTCCTCTAGCTGACGGAGCCTCCTCCTCATCCCTTTGTTCTGTCTGCCCAAGTGCCTATAAGAAGCTACAGGTATCTGTTGCAACAGAGAACATAAAAAAAAAAAAAAGGAAGTTGCATCAATACAAAGGACAGGAAAACAAGACTGGAACTGAGAAATGCAAAGATGGTCAGAAAACATACCACAGCAGCCTGAGCAGGAGGCTCTCTCTCCGGTGACATATCCTCGGGAACAATCTCCCTCTGCTCCTCAAAAACCCCGAAGTTTGAATAAGTGTAGTAGGGAGGAGGCAAAGGAGGATCAAAGCAATACCCGGCACCGGTAGTATAAAACCTAGCGGAGGTCGTAGGAGCAGCCTGTGATTCCTCGGATCAGCAAACATGAAGCCTTGCATCAAGTTGTTCTCCCTGAAGAGGCCATAATCCTGATCCAAGTGAATGTAAGGGACGGCATCAACCCCTACCATGTATGCCGCGCGATCAACCTCTGAAAGTGACCTCCAATTGCGAGGGCAGAAAGGAGGAACGTCTGGAACTGCAGGACGAGGGGGGGTGTAAAAGTCTGTCACTTGGGTACCATGCTGCCAGAACACTCTGTCTCCCAAATACAGAGCCATGCACTCACCCGAACTCATCAAAATCCGAGAACGGGTAGGAATAAGAGTATGCTCAAACCAGTGCTGAACTGATCTCCACGGATACAAAGAGAAGGCAACAGACTCAGGCCTCAAGGTGTCCAAGTGCCGTCGGGCCGAAGTAAGACTAATGGGGTTTGTGCCAGTCTTCACATTCCTCTCCTTGTACGCCCACCGTGCGCAGTCCGGATACTGGGGCTGGCCTTCCTTAGCAATCTTGAAATCCCTTAGATTCAGGCTAGCAAAAGCCCAAAGCTGTAAACAAGAGGCAGAAGCAAAGTTAATGACAGTCAACGAAAAAGGCAGTTATGACCAAAGCAAGGAGAATATAAAAGGGACAGTAAATGGTATACCTCCCACAGCAAGCTGAAGCCCGTAACCGAGCTAGTGGTCAAGCGGCTGGTCAAATCCATGCCATGATAACAAGCAGCTAAGCCCGCTGCGCCCCAGTTATGCTGGCCGATCTGGTCCAAATCCACTAACAAGTCAAGCAGAGCCAAAGAGGCCGAAGATCCCCCGTTGGCAAATAGAGTATGGGATAACAGGTACCAAATAAAGCAACGGGCCACGGCATCGACCCGATCAGAAGTAACACCTCGAGCCTCAGCCATCAAGATGCTAAAATAAGCCCGGATTCGTCCCCATGTCACTCGAGAATTCTTGACCTCAAACCGGCAGTCAACCAAAGCCAGTAACTCGTCCGGAGTCCGAACAGCCCCTCTCAAACCAAAAGGGACAGGCATCCCTATGAACGGCAAGCCCGTCAAAGCTGTGAAATCGGTAGGCATCATAGTCACCTCGCCCATGGGTAAATGGAAGGTATGGGTGGTGTCCCACCATCTTTCCCTCAATGCCTGGACCACATCGGGGTCATTCTTCAAAGCTGGGAGGCTGGTGACAAAAAGACCAAAATGAGTCCCTGTAACTCGGGCCCGAACATTCTCAGGCAACCTCTTCCATATAGAGATGGGCCCATGAGCCCCACCACGAATCTCTGTCAGACGGGTCCACTCCTGAAAGGAAAGAAAGAACAGCAAAAATTTCATCAGCATAACTGCTAGAAAACGGATGAACTCAACATAGAGATTTCAATGGCAGAACTATGCACAAACAAGTGTGTGAACATAAAAATGGGCACCCCAACATGTTTCTTACAACAAATTAGCAGCAACGAACAACATGCAAAGAATGATCAATAAAGCTGCTGCAGCAATATTTCGGGTAAAGAAAACGGAACTTCATGAAATCCGGAATCGACAAGAAAGGTTAGGCGTTCTTACCAAACCCGAAGTCACGAAGTGAGAAATTTGGGTATGAGGCCGGAAGGTAAGCAAGCTCGGGTCCATAGCTTCAACCCCAATTTTGGGCTCCTCGCCCTCTGGCGCGCGCATCCCATAACGAGGCCCAGACGCGCGCTCTTCCCATCATCAGGCAGGTTCAGAAGCAGTCTCCCATGCAAGAAACCATGCACCGTATCAATGTTTCCCCACGGATTCCGAACTCCCTAAGTTCTGTCACGGGTGACATACCCCCCTCAAGGGTCAATCTCAATATTTCATCCCCAGCAAGAACATTTTTCTGGTCACGGTCAACTGTGCCCGCACCCCACAATTCAAAAAGTCAAGTGTGACTCCAAGTGGCACGAGACTTCAAAGCAATACCTCATCAACGGATTTCACTAACGGATTCGTCCTCAAAGGTTCACCAACGGCCTCTCCAAAGGTTCACTAACGGCCTCTTCAAAGGTTCACTAACGGCCTCATCAACGGATTTCACTAACGGATTCGTCCTCAAAGGTTCACCAACGGCCTCTCCAAAGGTTCACTAACGGCCTCTTTAAAGGTTCACTAACGGCCTCTCCAAAGGTTCACTAACGGCCTCCTCAAAGGTTCACTGACGGCCTCTCCAAAGGTTCACTAACGGCCTCATCAACGGATTTCACTAACGGATTCGTCCTCAAAGGTTCACTAACGGCCTCTCCAAAGGTTCACTAACGGCCTCTTCAAAGGTTCACTAACGGCCTCTCCAAAGGTTCACTAACGGCCTCCTCAAAGGTTCACTGACGGCCCCTCCAAAGGTTCACTAACGGCCTCATCAACGGATTTCACTAACGGATTCGTCCTCAAAGGTTCACTAACGGCCTCCTCAAAGGTTCACTAACGGCCGCATTCAACATATTCAGCTGGCAGGTTCACCTAACGGATCATGCCACCCCCTCTATCAACAAAAGCCGCTCACACAGGGAGCGCACCACTATCTCTCGCAATTTCAAATTCATGCTTTCATCGAGTCTTTGCTTTTTCTTGGTGATGTCCTCGGCGGGTGTTTTTAAACTTTTGTCGACGCGTTTTGCTTTGCAATCCACGTCGCCGAGGGGCTCTGTAGACACCCCGCCTTGGACCGCTCACCCCGATTGCACATTTGATCTTGTGTTTCTCCCCATTTTAAGTGTTTCTCGTTAGTTTCTATCACTTCCGTTAAGTTCCTGACTGGCTTCGTTAAGTCCAGGGACTAAACTGAATAACAGGGCTGACTTTCTAGTCCATTCTGTCAAAATTGCCTTCTCTGAGTCGCGCGCCTCCGATAGGAGGAGCCAGACGCGCGCGCCTCCCGCCCCCAAAGCAGGAAGCGCGCGCCTCTGGGCGTCAGTTACAGATTTCTGGCCAGGATTCTCTCCCTTGCTTAATTTACAGGATTTTGCCCGGGAAGGATTTCTTGGTGACTGAGTTTTGGCACCAAAAACATCTCTCTTTCACCTATAAAAACCTCCCTTTACCTCCATTTTCAAGGAACCGAAAAACTTAACCTTGGACCTTTGGCTCTCAATCTCACACTTTCAAGAAGAAACCAAATTTCTTACTTTCAAAGCATTTTCCAAAGGATTTCTCCAAGTGATTCAACAAGAAGTGTTTGAAGTCTCCTGAAGTCTAGGTAAAGCTATTTCTTTCCCCTTCTCAACTTCATCTCTTTTCTCTTTCTTTTTGTTTTATCAAAGTGAAATCACCCAAATCATTTTGGGACATGACTCTAATGATCACCTCATCTCATTGAGGTTGGTTAAGGAGTTATCTCCTACATTCCAAACTCTATTTTAAAACCCCTTTTATGATTTAAAGAAGAAGAAGAAGAACGTTTATTATTCATGTAGATTTTGATCAAGCAAGACCAACTTTAGTTGGGCAAGATGGGTGTTTCGGTACTTCCCATCTCGTAATCTAACCCCCGAACCTCAAAACAAAGAATCTCTGTTTTCGTAATCAAACTTAGGCTATTATCAATAGGTTTTTCTTATGTTCCTCAAAACATAGGTGGCGACTCTAAAAACAAGTTAGACATCCTAGGATAATTCACGCGCTCTAGCCAAAGCCGTGGTTCCCCGGGGTATCTACAGAGCTGCTTGGACAAAAAGTTTGCAGCTTAATTGGGTGACAGGATTTAGGTTTCCTAGGTCCTTAAGGGTTAAGGACTAAGACCTATATAAACATCTTTTCACCAGCCATTAAGCATATGAAACCTAGTTGTTTGGAGAAACAATATTCTTGATAAAAGATTGAGAATCAAATATTAAGAATTCATAAAGCCTTTTGGTCTAGCAACCAAGATCAAGAAGTTACTTGATATTCGTTCGTGGTGTGGATACCAATAGAGGGTGAAACTTATCACCTCCAAAGTTTGTATTCCTGACATTGCTCGTGATCAAGTTTCGAATCTCCACCAAGAATCAAGGTTGCTAATAAAAGGCATCAAGGGTTAGTATTCTAGTATTCATTATGCGATATTTGATTTAATCACATGAATGGATCTATGGGATTTGGGTTTCATAAAAATTTTAATGCTTTATTTCCGCTGCGCATGATATGATGAAACCCAACAGTAGGAACCTATGATGTTATTTTTCCTAGCGGATTAATTCTTGTTTTGAACAATTGTTATTACGTTTCGGATTTGAGTAGAAATATTATTTCAATTTTTTGTTTGGATAATGAAGGTTATAATTTTCTTATTAAAAATAAGAAATTTTCTATTTATTTAAATGATATGCTTTATTGTACTGCATGTTCATTTAATGGCCTTTATGTCCTTGATGTTGAGAATGAAAATAATGAGGATATCTATAATGTAAATAAGAAATCCAAACATAATGGTGTAAATCACACTTATTTGTGGCATTGCCGTCTTGGTCATATTAATGAGAAGCGTATCTTAAAACTCCATGGGGACGGACTTTTAGATTCACATGATTTTGAATCATATGAAACTTGTGAGTCTTGTTTACTTGGAAAGATTACAAAGACACCTTTTACTAAGTGTAGTGAAAGGGCAAGTGACTTATTGGGACTCATACATATTGATGTGTGTGGACCATTAAGTAGCAGTGCTAGGGGAGGATATCAATACTTCATAACATTCACTGATGATTTTAGTCACTGTTCTAAAAATCCTTCGTCTAGACCGCCTAGGCCCCGCCTAGGCGCTAAGCGGTCATAGAATGCCGCGCCTAATTCAAATCCGCCTAGACCGGATATTGAAATATAATTTGCATTAAATTTTCATTAAAATGCTGCGATTAACTTCAAATTTATCTAAAGCCCCACCTACAATTTTTAATATTAGTATTTTCAATCGAAAATTATATTAAATTTATTATTATATACATTTAAATTAATTGTTTGCATATTCCGGTGACATTTTCAACACTATTCCACCGAAATATTACAAATATGTCTTATTCACGGCCCCGCCTAGGCCCCGACTAGGCCTCGCCTAGGCCTCTAGGCGCTAGGCCCAGCTCCGGCGCCTAGCGGCCGCCTAGCAATTTTTAGAACACTGATTTTAGTAGATATGGCTATGTCTACTTAATGAAACATAAAAGAGAATCTTTTGAGATATTTAGAATATTTCAAAATGAAGTACATAATAAACTTGGCAAAATTATTAAAGCACTTCGATCTGATCGTGGTGGAGAATATTTAAGCCAAGAATTTGACAATCATCTTAAAGATTGTGGAATTGTTTCACAATTAACTCCACCTGGAAAACCATAATGGAATGGTGTGTCTGAGCCGATAAATAGGACTTTATTGGATACGGTCCGCTCCATGATGAGTTAAGTTGATCTTCCTTTATCCTTTTGGGGACATGCACTAGAAACTGCTGCTCTTATACTAAATAGAGTTTCAACTAAATAGGTTCAAAAGACTCCATATGAGATATAGACTGGAAAGAAGCCTTGTCTTTCTTTCATTAGAATTTGGGGTTGTGAGGCTTATGTTAAGAGACTTGTCTCTAACAAACTTGCACCAAAATCTGACAAATGTATTTTTGTGTGTTACCCTAAGGAAACTAAGGGATATTATTTTTATAACCGCATGGACAACAAAGTATTTGTTGCTCGAGATGGTACCTTTCTAGAAAAAGAGTTTCTCTCCAAAGGAATCAGTGGGAGTAAAATTAATCTCGAAGAGGTTCGAGAACCTGAAAAAAACATGGAACCGATAGTTGGATCTGAGAAGTTTCACAAGAAGTTGTGGAACGTACTCAGAACACTCAAGTTCCTCACAGAACTGGTAGGGTGCGATCCGAACTTGAGAGATATGGATTTCTCATGACGGATAGCAATGAAGTAGAAGTCATAGTTGATAACGAACCAACTTCCTATCAAGAAGCGATATCCGCTCCTGATTCGGATAAATGGCTTGGAGCCATGGAATCTGAAATTAAGTCCATGTATGATAATCAAGTTTGGAACTTGATAGATGCACCCGAAGATGTAAAAACCATAGGATGCAAATGGGTTGTCAAAAAGAAAACTGATATGGATGGAAAGTTGCATGCTTATAAAGCTAGACTTATAGCAAAAGGTTTTAGGCAGATTCATGGTATTGACTATGATGAAACCTTTTCACCCGTAGCAATGATCAAATCTATAAGAATTTTACTTTCCATAGCGGCATATTTTGACTGAGATATGGCAAATGGATGTCAAAACAGCGTTCCTTAACGGGAACTTACTTGAGGATGCGTATATGACACAACCTGAAGGTTTTGTAAATCCAAAAAATTCTAACAAAGTATGGAAGTTACAAAGATCGATTTATGGATTGAAGCAAGCCTCTAGGAGTTGGAATCTTCGATTTGATGAATCGGTCAAAGATTTTTGCTTCATCAAGAACGAAGATGAAACTTGTGTACACAAGAATATTAGTGGGAGCGTAGTATTATTTCTTGTGATGTATGTTGATGAAATATTGCTTATTGGAAACGAAATTCCTGCACTTCATTCTGTAAAGACTTTGTTTGGAAAGTGTTTCTCAATGAAAGATATGGGAGAAGCCGCCTACATCCTTGGCATTAAGATCTATCGTGATAGATCTAAGAAGTTGATTGGTTTAAGTCAAAGTACATATATTGACAAAGTTCTTAAGAGATTCCGCATGGAAAACTCTAAGAGAGGAAATTTGCCAGTTGGTCATGGCATAACTCTTAGCAAGAATCAGTGTCCTAAGACAACTGATGAGCGTGAAAGAATGAATGGAATCCCATATGCTTCTGTAATTGGATCCATCATGTAATCCATGATATATACTAGACCCGATGTCTCTTATGCTTTGAGCATGACAAGCAGATGCCAATCAGATCCTGGTGAGAGTCACTGGATTGCAGTCAAGACAATTCTTAAGTACTTGCGAAGGACTAAAGATTCGTTCTTGGTATATGGAGGTATGGAAGATGATCTTGTTGTAAATGGTTACACAGATGAAAGATTCCAAACCGACAAGGATGATTCAAGATCACAATCTGGATTTGTGTTTGTGCTTAATGGTGGTGCTGTTAGCTGGAATAGTTATAAGGAAAGTATCGGAGCTGATTCTACAACTGAAGTTGAGTATATAGCTGCATCCGATGCTGCTAAAGAGGCTGTTTGGATTAAGAAGTTCATTGGTGAACTAGAGGTGGTTCCTAGCATTGCTAATCCAACAGAACTTTATTGTGATAATAATGGTGCTATTGCTCAAGCAAAGGAACCTAGATCGCATCAGAAATCCAAACACATACTTAGGCATTTTTATATCATTCAAGAGATCGTTGATAGAGGAGACGTAAATATATTCAGAGTACCAACTAAGGATAACATTGCTGACCCATTGACAAAAGGTATTCCGCAAGCGAAGCATGATGGTCATGTTAGGTCTATGGGTATTAGATACATTAATTAGGCTTAGTGCAAGTGGGAGATTGTTGGTGTGTATGCCCTAGGCACGTTATTTGAACGATTAATGTTATCATTTTCTTATGCATTAATAAAGATATTGAATGTTTGATTATTATTTATTTTGCATGTTTATTATAATAATCTCCGTCCTTGATAATTATGATTAATTATTAGTATAAGTTTAATAGATAATCATATGATGATTATGTGTATGCGATACAACTAGATTTATGGGTACTTGTTGGAGAAAAAATACTGGACTGACCCCTATGAGATTTATGTCATGGTCACAATGTCATAATTAAGTCTCATATAGTTATATCACTGGAATCTCTAGACCTGAGGTTATTACAGGCTTCCATATAATGAACATTACGTTTGACATATTCAAACATTACCCTTAACCGGGTAGCTATAAAGAATATGATTAGCGTAATCGGAATCATGTAGGGAAGAGTAATAATCTAAGATGGAATTTATTCCTCGTCAAGAGAGATGTCAAGCTTTAGCCACTCGATGAATGGTATTGATGAAATGCATAGCATGCTCAAATGAATTTATTGGATCAATGTCATTTGTATTATCAATACATTCGGGATCGAGAAAGCATTAAACATAGGTAAGTTGACCATTGACAATGGCTTACGTTCAAAAGACATCGTGTAACAAAGATATTGTGTTATGTTCTATTTAGGAAACTTTTGATTTCATAGTTATACTAATTGGGTAGTCATAATGGCTTACTAGAGTCCGCTTATGACTTACGAGGTTTGAATGGTTCGGACTCATTGCCAACTTAGTATAATCCTATTGGGTCACACATGCAGAACGGATAATTAAAAGGAGCGAAAAATGAGGAAATCGCAAAGGGGAGACGTACGACAGGCTTGCCACCGTACGGCTGGAAGGCCGCCGTACGGCTTCCCCCCCCCCCCGACTGGAAGTTTAATTTTTGGCTATTCTTGTTGGACAAGAATACCTAAGTACTAAAGGGTTTTGGAAACCCCTTGTATATAATGTGCACAACCGGGAATAGTTCCCTATGCGTTGATTTTGCAAATCACAAACTCTTTCTTGGAGAGAAAAAATACACATTATATTCTTGGGTTATTGAGTTTGATTATTCCCTATTATCAAACTTCAATAATCATTAGGAGCTTTGAAGAATTGTTCTTCACCATTGTTTTTCAAATAGAAGACCTAGCAGTCAAGTTCAAAAAGGTGTTCTTGAATCCGCTCGAAATGTGGATTACCGGTAGAGGGTGTTTCTCTTAGCGTCTCAATCCAAGTTTTCGAATCTCGATCTACAAGTGTTAGTTTCTTTCATCTTCATATTATGAATTATTGCTCATAACGGATCTAGGCTATTGGGTTTCTTCATGTTATTCTTCCATTGCGCATGATTGCACGAAACCCAACACTAATGGTATTAGTATCTCCAATAGCAAACTAAGAAGATATCAAAATTTGGTGTGGTACTAAGGAATGTAGCAGATTTGATACTGTTAGAGCAATAAACAAGACTTGATGAGAAAAGTAAGCAATCACAAGAACACAGATTTACGTGGTTCACCAACTTGGCTACGTCCACGGAGAGGGGAAAGAATATTATTATCAATCTGGAGAAACTTTTACAATATCACACTAATCTATGCTAGCACGCATTTTGGTCACAAAATTCCTGACTGTGCTAATCCCTAGATCTAGATTTATTGATCTCTCTCTGAGCACTCTATTTTTTGAGGTATGAATTTGTGTTAGGATGACTCCTCTATTTATACTAATAGGGTCCTAACCCTGAAGACATAAGGAATAGCTTTTATTAATCCCTAAAGGATTAATAATTCATTCCTGATAAGGATTAGAAAAGTCCTTGTCCCAAAAGGACTAACTATTAATCCCTAACTTTGAACCAATAAGGAGTACAAAAGTTCTTGTCCCAAAAGGACTAACTAATCCTTATTTCAATCCTACTCTGTCTTGGAATTACGAAATTTTCATGTAGTATAATCCTCTAACTTGTCGTCCCAAATTCAAAGGCATTATCCCATCAATCTCCACCTTGAATTTGAATCTCCATGACAACAAATATTTTCTCCCCCCTCACCTCTTCTGCTATCTAATAGCTTTGAACATTAAGCAAGTCCAAACAATGTTGGAACTTGCTTCCCGTCACGGGCTTTGTGAACATATCTGCAGGGTTGTCCGCCGTCTCTACCTTCTTCACCTTTACCCATTTCTCATCCCTTAGGAAATGATATCTGACATCAATGTGCTTGGTCCTCTCATGATGAACTTGATCCTTGGCTAGACAAATCGCGCTCAGACTATCGCAATAAATAATAGCCTGATCCTGATGTATCCCAAGATCGCTGATCAATCCCTTCAACCATATTCCTTCCTTAGCGGACTCTGTCAATACCATGTATTCTGCTTCTATTGTAGACAACGTCATTGTCACCTGCAATGTAGCCTTCCAACTGACAACTGACCCTCCAAGCGTAAATACGTATCCGGTCATCGATCTTCTTGTGTCAACATCCCCCGAATTGTCTGAATCTAAGAATCCCTTGACTGCAAATTCTTCTCTACCTCCATAGATGAGACCGATGTCACTGGTACCCCAAAGATACCTATAAATCCGCTTCACAGCCTGCCAATGTTCTTTATCCGGATTACCCATGAATCGACTAACAACACTAACTGCCTGTGCAAGATCCAGCCTAGTGTACACCATAGTATACATCAAACTACCAACTGTACTACCATAGGGTACTCGAGCCATATACTCTTTCACCTTCACCGACTTGGGCCCAAACGCGACTGATAACCGTGCATTCGCTGCACTCGGAGTATCTATAGCCTTAGCTATCGACATACCAAACCTTTCTAAAACTTTCTTGATGTAACCTTTCTGGGATAAGAACATTTTTCGTTGGCTCTGTCTCAATAAATATCCATACCCAAAATTTTCTTCGCGCTACCCAAATCCTTTATCTCAAACTCTGCAGACAATAAGCCTTTCAGCTTCTGAATCTCTGACTGCTGTTATCAACATGTCATCTACATAGAGTACCAAATAGATGTACGAGCCATCTACCAACTTATTGTGATACACACAACAATCATACGTGCTGCTTGTGTATCCGATCTCTGTCATATAGCTGTCAAACCTCTTGTACCTCTGCCTAGGCGACTGCTTAAGTCCATACAAGGACTTTTACAACCTACAAACATAATCTTCCTTACCAGGAACTTGGAATCCTTCCGGCTGTGTCATGTATATCTCTTCCTCCAACTCTCTATGCAAGAAAATTGTCTTGACATCTAGTTTCTCAAGTTCCAAATCCCTCTGTGATACTATTGCTAGCAACACTCTAATCAAAGTGTGTTTGACCACTGGCGAGAAGATCTCATTGTAGTCCACCCTCTCTCCCTGTGTGAAACCCCTTGCAACAACGCGAGCTTTATACTTAACCCTTCTGTCGGTGACATCCCTTCTTTTTTCTTGAAGATCCATTTACAAGTCACAGTCTTTCTGCCTTTTGGTCAACTCCCAAGTCTTCTTGTGAAGAGACTCCATCTCATCACCCATAGCCGCATACCATTGAGATGACTCTGAACATGTAACTGCTTCCTTGAAAGTAGAAGGTTTCGTAAGATCGGGCTCTACGTCCTCAGCAACCTGTAGTACACAAGACACCATGTTTTCAAATCCATACCTCTCCGGAGGCTTCCCGAAATTAGCTCTTCTAGACCTTTCTTGTTCTAACCCATGTTCTTCGGGAACTGGACTTGAACTTTCTGTTGCTTCAATCTCTTTCTCTGTCGGTGGATCCTAATTAATATCTGACTGTGGGACAACTAACTCTTCAGTTTCTTGTTACTCCACCTGTTTATCAACACCGCCAACACTCGAAACAATAGTACATCTCTAATAGGGTTAATAACAGAATTCTTATCAAAGATGACGTTCCTACTGATAATTATCCTATTTTCTGATGGAGACCAAATACGGTATCCCTTGACACTGTCCCCATACCCAATGAATACTCTCTTTCTAGCTCTAGGTTCTAACTGTTGGATATTATGCCCTAGGCCCTTGAGAAAGGCCTATGCATTACATCATAGCTTCGTTGTTATAGAGCTAACAAACCCTATTATTATATCTTTACCATGTTTATTATAATAATCATTGTCCCTAGCACTTATGAAGAGCTAGCATGAGTTTAATTGGATAATCATATGATGATTATGGTGCATATGATGTGGATTAAACTTGTGGGTACTTGTTGGAGAACAAGGTACTGGATAGACCCGTTATGAGATTTATGTCATGGTCAAATATCATAATTAAATCTCATAATAGTCATACCACTTGAATCCTTAGACCTGAGATTATCATGGTCTTCCACATGATGAACATTATGTTTGACGTACTCAAACGCTACTCTTAACATGGTGGTTATAAAGGCTACGATTGGCATAATCAGATTCTTGTAGGGAAGAATGATAAGTCAAGATGGGATATATCTCTCTCTCAATGTCATTTGCTCATATCAATCTACTCGCAATGTCCAGTATTGACTCAGAACCGTAAGTGGGAGATAGTTCTTCATCTCCTATACTGAAGAGAAAGTTAGACTTTGACTCACCAGAGAGAACTCCTTCTCCAGTTCGGTTCTCTTAAGTTTAACCGATGGCTCAACCATTGACTTCACCATCCAAACCGATAATAAAGAAGAGGAAGCGCGCCGCAGACATTGCCATGTACTTGAAGCGGTTTAAAGCGTTCTAAAGCCGCTGCCAAAGTCGAGCTTCTAGCTGATAAGATAAGCCGCAATCCTCCCTTCTACATTTTTCCACCAGATGAAGATGAAGCTGTTGCTGACAAAATTGTACTTAGTGCTGTTGATGAGCTGCTTGAAGCCATAGCAGTACAAGTCCTAGCCGAACCAAACATTTACTCAAAATTCTTCCTTTGGTTTGATCATAACTCTTTCCCTACTCTTTTTAAAATCTTTAATGCTCCTCTTCCTTCCATCTTTCTTTCTCCTAATCAACTGATAAATCTTTTTCCCAAACCTTCTTCTGAAAACTCAGCCATAATTCTTTCATCTCATTCCCTTCAGTTTGATCCCTTAGAATTTGAGATGGCCCTAAAGCTCTCTATGGGTGATAATCTTGTTGATGCTCATACTTAGCTCAAATCCAAAGCCCCCATGTCTTCATCTCCTCCTCAAACCGAAGATGCAATCTCACTATCTTCTGATGATGATAGTGATGATTATCCCATTTATACACCTTCTGATGAACCTTTACCTCCTATTCCAACCTATCTACTTTTGCCCGTCAATGCAACCATTGCATATCTAGTGGATGCGGTTAAAAACATTTAAATGCATCAGATGGATTCAACGTCTCGGTTTGACTCCCAGTTGCACTCCCTTCAGTCTGATCTCGATTCGGCTGTTGATGCCATTTAGGGGGAGAGATTAGATGAGAAGTTTGATAATTCTTCAAGACAACAGCAGCTTGATGAGAAACTGGATGGAATTCTTTCTAATCAATTAGTTCTCCAGGAGCTGGTTAAAACCAATAATGAACTTTACTCCATGAAGCTGGAGGCTGCAAATTCTAGGATGGCATGTTTAGAAGAAAAATTCTCCATTCTATCCAAACATGTCATTGACAATTCGGCTCTTATCAGAAAGAAAATTGAAGACATTGAGAAGTGTTTGAAGAAGCCAGCGCTTATTCGGCTTCATGCCGCAGATTTTGAGTTCTCTTCTACTAATGCAACTGGAGGAAGAAATGATGCAACTGAAGATCAAGATGCTGAAATCGCACAGGATCAACTTGCAGATGATGCTGCAGCTGAGAAGGATCCTTCCGCAGATGATCAAGCCGCATAGTTTGTTTAATTTACTTAGTCTTTTTGTGGCTTGTTTCATTTTTTGATGTTATCTTATAATTCCTTGTACCTGTAATCTCCAAACTTTATAAGTGAATTATAATGAAAATGAATGCATTGTATTATGGTTTCAAAACTTTGTTTATTCAAACTGCTTGTTTGTGAAACAATGCTTGCATTTTTCAAAACTCATGCACTATATTCATCATGAAAAAAAAATTTATGTGCATTTGTTTTGAACATTCAGTTTAAACTTGCATATCTAATTTTCAAAATCATATCTTTATATATGCAGCTGAATGAATTTCTTTTCTATCTGTCCTTCATTTCCTTTATTTTTGGTAGATTAGAAATCTATGATTAAGCATAGTGTGTGCATTGACTTGGGCATGTAGTTTCAAGAAAAATTTCTTTTGGACATGTTATTACCAAGTACAATGTTTGCTTTATCATAGTGTGATAATGGCATCAATCAAATAGGGGGAGATTGTTAGGATTCATTATTTGTACACCCTACGTGATTTGATTGATCCATGCCACATTTATTTTTATGGACTTTAGAAATCATGTAATGAAGTTATACTTCAAATTTTAGATAAGTCCATTTCTAGATTTTTATTTGTCATAGGCTAAGTTTTGATTCGGTTTGACCTCAGCGGTTTGGTTCTTTAAACCGCACTCGTTGCTACTCGAACCGTAAGCATGAAGCCGCATGTCTTCATCAAAACTGTGTTCTGCAGTTTTGATGAACCGCACTTCAAGTTCATTCATGGAACCGCTCATGCTACTTTGGTGGAACCGCAGATCATTGAATGAAGAATTCAAGTGCTGTCATTCATTCCTTGAGACAAATATTCCATTTACAACCATAAATGAATGATTTATGACTTGACATAGAACTTCGAGTTAACTTGTAGTTTCTGCAAGAAATGTCGGTTTTGTCTCATAAATTCAAATGTTTACCGTTAGTCCTTTCTCTGCAATAAAGGACAGATGTTAGGTAGTGGTGCTACAACTACCTAGGACTACAAGACAAAACCAAAGACGAAAATGACAGCTCAACCAATGTGATTTTGATAGCAGCTGTTGTAGATACCCTAGGATGGCACGGCTTGGCTAGAGCGCATGTGATATTCCTAGGATGTCTATTTGTGTTTTATTTGTTTAGAGTCGCCACCTATGTTTTAGAGGAACGTAAGAAAAACCTAATATTTAGCCTAGGTTTGATACGAAAACAGAGATTCTTGTTATGAGGTTCGGAGGTTAGGTTACGAGATGGGAAGTACTTAAACACCCATCTCGCCCAACTAATGTTGGTCTTGCTTGTTCAAATTCTACATAAAATAAATATTATTCCTATTCTTAAAAATGATAAAGGGGGTTTAAAAGGGGGTGTTTGGAATGTAGGGAGATGACTCCTTGACCAACTTCAATGAAATGAAGCGATCATTGGTGTCATGTCCCAAAATGATTTGGGTGATTGCACATTTGATTAAATTAAAAGAAAGAGATGAAGTAGAGAAGAAGGAGGAAGATGGACTTTTACCTATGCCTCAAAGGACTTCAAACACTTCTTGGTGAAATACTTGGAAAAACTTTAGAAATGATTTCGGTATAGTTTATGTAGAGAGAATTTTCGGTCCATTGAAATGGTGGAGAAGGGAGGCTTTTATAGTTGTAAAACATATGTTTTTTTGGTGCCAAAACTCAGTCACCAAGAAATCTTTTCCGGGCAAAATCATGTAAAATGAGCAGGGGAGGGATTCTTGGACAGAAATCTGTAACTGACGCCCAGAGGCGCCCGCTTCCTACCTCAGGGGCAGAAGGCGCGCGCGTCTGGCTCCTATGGTCGGAGGCGCGTGATTCAGAGATGGATTTTTTTGACAGAATGGACTAGAAAGTCAGCCCTGTTATTCAGTTTAGTCCCTGGACTTAACAAAGTCAGTCAGGAACTTAATGAGAGTAATGGAAACTAACGAGAAACACTTAAAAATAGGGAGAAACACAAGATCAACCATGCAATTGGGGTGAGCGATCCAAGGCGGGGTGTCTACAAAGCCCCTCGGCGACGTGGATTGTAAAGCAAAACGCATCGACGAAAGAAAGTACACCCACCGAGGACATCCCTAAGAAAAAAAGCAAAGACTCGATGAAAGCGGGAATTTGAAATTGCGAGAGATAGAGGTACGCTCCTTGTGTGAGCGGCTTTTGTTAATAGAGGAGGTGGAGTGATCCATTTGTAAATCTGCCGGCTGAACTCTTTAGTGAATCAGCTTGATGAACCCGTTAGTGAATCCATTGGATGAGTCCGTTAGTGAACCTTGTTGACGAATCCGTTAGTGAATCCTCTTGATGAATCCGTTGGTGAATCCATTGAATGAGTCCGTTGGTGAACCCTTGTTGACGAATCCGTTGAATGAGTCCGTTGGTGAACCCTTGTTGACGAATCCGTTAGTGAATCCCTTGAATGAGTCTGTTAGTGAACCCTTGTTGACGAATCCGTTAGTGAATCCATTGAATGAGTCCATTAGTGAACCCTTGTTGACGAATCCGTTTAGTGAATCCGTTTGATGAATCCATTGAATGAGTCAGTTAGTGAACCCTTGTGGATGAATCGATTAGTGAATCTGTTGAATGAGTCCGTTAGTGAACCCTTGAATGAGTCCGTTAGTGAATCCATTGAATGAGTCCGTTGGTGAACCCTTGTTGACGAATCCATTAGTGAATCCCTTGAATGAGTCCGTTGGTGAACCCTTGTTGACGAATCCGTTAGTGAATCCGTTTGATGAATCCGTTTGTGAATCCATTGAATGAGTCCGTTGGTGAACCCTATTGACGAATCTGTTGGTGAATCCGTTTGATGAATCCATTAGTGAATCCCTTGAATGAGTCCGTTAGTGAACCCTTGTTGAAGAATCTGTTAGTGAATCCGTTTGATGAATCCGTTAGTGAATTCCTTGAACGAGTCCGTTGGTGAACCCTTGTTGACGAATCCGTTAGTGAATCCGTTATATTGCTTAAGGAGTGGCGATTTATGCGGTTCATTATGGACTAAATTACTGTTTGTAGCTGTCTCTGACGTATGCTGTTCGGAGCTGCACTTGCTGTTGACTTTATGAATTTTGTGGGGGTGCGGGAACAGTTGACTGCGGATCGAAAATATGAGGTTTTCCCTTTAGAGAGGAAAATGTCGAGATTGACCTCAACTTTTGTAACCGTCGGATTTAGTGATGTCCGTTGCAGAACTTTATGCTTGAAACGCCTCAAGGTGGAGCTGAAAACTCGGATGGGAGTTGGAGGAATTGATGTGATGTATTTATTCCTGCATGGGAACTTGGACCTGGGCCTGACTGGATACGGAAGGCGCCCGCGTCTGGGCATTGCTGTGGAACGTGCGCGTGATTCATAAGGGCATCAGGGGGTGCGCGCATCTCGTTTAAGTTCAGAACATATATTCAGAAACTGCTCATTCTGTTCGAGCCAAGTTCCAAAATTGCCCAAACTCTCTGTATTCTGAGTTGAAATCTTGTGAGGAAAACATCCCAAAACACTTCCTTTGCTCATTTGAGACCATTCCATTGAGGAATCATGTCGAGTTCTCATCAAACTCCTCCTTTTGAGCGAAGAATCCGAGGTCGGGGTTGAATCCATGGACCCAAGACAGCTTACCTATGAGTCCCATACTCATATTTCCCACTTCGTTTCTGCGGGATTGGTAAGGATTTCGCCTTTCCCTATTGATTTTTCGCATTTTGGGGTTGTGTCAATGTTGCCCATAATACTGCTGCAGCAACCCTTTTGATCATGGCTGCATGTTGTTGTTCTTGTTTGATTTGTTATAAAAGGAATACCTGGGCACCCATTTGTATGTTCACACACTTGTTTGCACGTGGTGATTTTGTTGAATTCTTCATGTTGGGTTTGGCCATTTTCTAACCGTTATGTTGACGAATTTTTCTTTATCTTTTGTTTCCTTTTTGAGATGGAACCGTCTGACAAAATCCGAGGTGGGGCTCAGGTACCCGTTTTTGTATGGAGAAAGCTGCCCGAGAATGTGCGGGCTCGTGTTGCAGCTACATGCTTCGGCCCTTTCATTACCATCTTGCCTTCGCTGAAGAATGATCCTGATGTGGTTCAGGCTTTGAGTGAGAGATGGTGGGATACCACCCACACCTTTCATCTGCCGATGGGTGAGGTAACCATGACTCCTACCGACTTTACTGCCTTGACAGGCCTGTTTTTTCATGGAGTGCCAGTTCCTTGTGGTGCGGTGGGAACTGCTCGGACATCTGCTGATCTGTTGGATTTGGTGGACTGTGAGTTCGTGGTGAAGAACTCCCGAGTGACTTGGGGGAAGTTCTGAACTTACTTTAAGGTCCTTGAAGCTGAGCCTCTGGGTGTTATCGCTGACAGGGTCGAGGCGGTGGCTCGGTGTTTCATTTGGTTTGCTTTGTCTCACACCCTATTTGCGAATGGGGGAAGCTCTGCTGCTTTGTCCTTGTTGGACCTTCTGATTGATCTGGACCAAGCGGCTCAGTACAACTGGGGTGCAGCGGGCCTGGCTGCGTGTTATCACGGCATGGACTTGACTAGCCGTTCGACTAAGAGCTCGGTCACGGGCTTTTCTCTTGCTTGGGAGGTACATTCGTCACTCTGCCCTTTTCAGATTTTTGTCTTTTCTGTACTTTCAACTGTAGTTAATTATGTCCTTGTTGTGCTTGCAGCTGTGGGCTTTCGCTATTTTGGGGATGAGAGATTTTTGGATTGAGCGGGAGGGACAGCCCCTGTACCCTGACTGTTCGCGATGGTCTTACAAGGTCAGAAATATGAAGACCAGCACCGCCCCCATCAGCTTGGCTTCAGCCAGGCAATATCTGGATGGTCTGAAGCCTAGACATGCCCAACCGGTTCATTTGAACCGGCGAACTGGCGGATTTTGAACCGGCCGGAACCGGCAAAACCAGTGAACCGCAACCGCAGTATTAAATATGAACCGTGAACCACCGGTTCACGGTTTTGTAATGTTCATTGGCGAAAACCGGCGGTCTGAACCGGCGGTCTGAACCGGCGGTCTGAACCGGCGGTCTGAACCGACGGTTGAACCGACGGTTCAATTAATCTTGTAAACCGGCGGTTCATTCCTTGGTTTTGAAAATGTGACCATTGGGACTTGGCCTTGTTGTCTGCGCGCCTGTCGTCCTGCCCTCCTAGCCGTTTGAAACTAGCCGTTATGTTTCTAACGGCTAGGACTAAACTGCAATAAAAAAAAAGCCTTCCAGCCAATTTTAACTATAAAACCCCCCTCCCTCCTCACTATTTTTTCACAAAAGCTTACAAACTCTCTCTCTACTCTATTAATCTCTCTCTACAAACCCTCTTGTGCACTTCGTTACTTTTTTCGTTAAATTTCTGACGAAAATTGTTTATTTTTATAACTTTTAGCCTTCTTGTGTTACACATTCACCCCTTCATCACACTCAATGGCTTCTAATTCAAACAATTCTGCACCAATTAGGAATGAGGGACAATTTTCCATTCTTCGCAACCATTTTACGTTCACAACGAATGATGGAGCCAAACCCAATGCCGATAACACATACAAAGTGATTTGAAACTATTGTGGGAAAGAGTACTACTTCCAGAAAGGTGGAGGATATGGTGTATTCAAGAACCAAATAACAAAAAATCATCCCGAAAGAGCCATTTAAAATTTTTTTCTCACTTTTGAATGTTGTGATAAATGTAATTCTCTTTTATGTAATTTTAATTTATATTAATCAAATTATAAGGTTTAGGCCTTTAGGGTTCATTACTTCAATTAATTTTGCTCAATGATTTGTTTTGTTTAATTTTTTTTTAAAAAAAAATCTTTTAAACAAATAAAATTATTTTCTTAAAGAATTTAAAAAATAAATTGAAAAATTATTTAATGTTCATTTATTTTTTAAAATATTAAAAGAAAAAAATGTTAATTTGGGCTGTTTGGCTGTCAGTTAGGCCTGTTATGTTAAACAGTTAATTTGAGCTTAAAAATTAAAAAAAAAATGAACCGGATGAACCGGCGAACCGGCGGTTGAACTGTGAATCTTGAACCGGAACCGTGAACCGTATATTCCCGGTTTTGGACGGTTTATGCTTTGAATGAACCTTGAACCGCCGGTTCATGAACCGGGAACCGGCGGTTGAACCGAACCGGGCATGTCTACTGAGGCCCGAGGCCGTATCTCAGTCACTGTTTCCCTGGAGGCTGATTTATAGTAGCGTAAAGCATACACTGTTTCATACCCGCTCAAGGCTTTTGATGAGCTCCGTGGAGTGCATGGCCATGTACTTAGGATATAGGGTGTACTGGCAGCACGGGAGCCAGATGGTAGATTATCATAACCCGCTTAGGTCGGCGGTTCCAGAGTTCCTTCCTTTTTGCCCTCGTAACTGGGGGGGCGCTGTCTGAGGATGATAGGGCCATGTATATGGAAGGGGTTGATGCTACCCCTTTCGTCCTTCTTTATCAGGACTACGGCCTCTTTCGAGCGAACAATCTGATGTCTGGCTTCATGTATGCCGACCCTCGGGGAACACAGCCCGCTCCTTCCACTTCTGCACAGTTTTACCCCACCGGTGCAGGTTATTGTTTCGATCCTCCTCTGCCTCCTCCGTACTATACGTACTCAAACTTTGGGATTGTTGAGGAGCAGCGGGAGATAGTCTCAGAGGAGATGTCACCGGAGAGAGAGCCTCCTGCCCAGACGGATGTGGTATGACTTTATGTTTTCTGTGCATTTCTGATTATTACCCATTTTCTGTTCCAGTCTTTTTCATCTCAGCATGCTGATGTAGTTTCCTGTTTCCGTTGTGACAGGTGCCCGTAGCTGCTTATAGGCACATAGGCCGTCAGAACAAGGGGATGCGGAGGAGGCTGCGCCAGCTAGAGGACAAAGTGCTGGAGCACTGCAGAGACATGGCGAACCTGACTAGAGATGGTGCCGGCACGGTGACTGGAGCTTTTAGAGGTGCCGCTCGGGAAGCTCATGGCATGGGGAGAGGATACAGAGATGCTACTCTTAATGTTGATGAGGCTGTGCAGTCGGCTAGGCAGTCACTGAGTAGGAGTTTGAGCCGTGGAGGTGCCAGTTCATCGGCGAGGACGCCAAAGAGTGTTGGGTTTCGTGCAATCATGCGCAGCAGAAGATAGACATGAATAAAACCTAATAGCCTAGATCCGCTATGAACAATAATTCATAATAACAAGATGAAAGAAACTAACCCTTGTAGATCCTTATGTAAAACATGGATTAAGCGTTAAGACAAACGCCCTCTACCGGTGATCCACACAACGAATAGATGTCAAGAACGCCTTCTTGTACTTGACTTCTAGGTCTTCGGATTGATCAACGATGATGAAGAACGATTCTTCAAAGCTCCCAAAGATAATTTTTGTGGTTGATTATTGGGAATTATCAAACACAATGATCCTAGTATATTATGTGTATTTTCTTTCTCAAAGAAAGAGTTTAGAATTGATCAAATCAATAGTTAGGGAACAATTCCCGTCAGTTTACATTATATACTTAGGGTTTCCAAAACCCTTTAGGACTTAGGTCTTCTTGTCCAACAAGAATTGACTTAAATAAATCTGACAGCCGGAACCACCGCCGTACGGCTTCATGGTAGCCGTATGGCTCCATTCTAGCCGTACGGTGGTAATGGTCAGAATCCTCGTTTTTTGCTCCTTTTAATTATCCGTTCTGCGTGTGTGACCCAATAAGATTATATTAAGTTGGCAACGAGTCCGAACCAGTTAAACCTCGTAAGTCATAAGAGGACTCTAGCAAGCCATTATGACTACCCAATTAGTATAACTTTGGAATCCAAAGTTTCCTAAAATAGAACATAACACAATCTTTTTGTTTCACGATGTCTATTGAACGTAAGCCATGGTCAATGGTCAACTTACATTTGTTCAATGCTTTCTCGATCCCGAATGTATTGATAATACAAATCATATTTGAGTACGCATGCATTTCATCAATACAATTCATCGAGTGGCCAAAGCTTGACATCTCTCTTGACGAGGAACAAATCCCATCTTGGCTTATTACTCTTCCCTACATGATTCCGATTATGCCAATCATATTCTTTATAGCTATCCGGTTAGGGATAACGTTTGAATATGTCAAACGTAATGTTCATCATGTGGAAGACTGTAATAACCTCAGGTCTAGAGATTCTAGTGATATAACTATATGAGACTTAATTATGACATTGTGACCATGACATAAATCTCATAGGGGTCAATCCAGTATTTATTCTCCAACAAATACCCATAAGTCTAATTGTATCCCATACACCATAATCATCATATGATTATCTATTAAACTTATACTAATAATTAATCATAATTATCAGGGACGGGGATTATTACAATAAACATGCAAAAGATATAATAATCAAACATTCAATATCTTTATAAATAATAACATTAATTTTACAAACAACATGCCTAGGGCATAACACCAACAAAGAGAACCCGCCATGAGATCACCGTTGAAGAGTCCGAGGAGGAGTCCGATGATGATGAGGAAACCAAGAGTGGCGATGGGGGTGAGCACAGTGCCACTGGTGATGATTCAGAATAGACTGGGGAGGATGAGTGCCTGAACAATTTATTTTTAACATGTAATAACATTTAGCACGTATTTACAATCCTAGCTATTTTATCTACATTTTTTATGTTTTATTTAGACTTGATCTTAGGTGTCGACTCTTTACAAACAAACGTGTGCCCAAAGTGTTCCACTTGTTGCTGGTGAATGTTGCTTTGTTGCTGTAGATTCTGAACTGATTGCAGGTTGGAGCCGTTGAAATGCCTGGGCAGTTGCTGAACTAACAAGGGTTGTTCTGTTCTGTCATCTGTCATAGGCGTGCGCGCCTGGGATAAGGCGTGGGATGCGCATGCGTTGGATCCTCAAGGGAGGAGGCGCCCGTATCTGGGCTGCTGATTTACAGCCCCTTTCTTTCTGTACAGGATTCTCCATCAGCTATAAATTTGAACCCATTTCGACCAGTTTGGTCACACAGCAATATTCTGCACTACTTCTCATCTCTTTATGCCCCCAAATTCTTGTCAAGAATGGCTTCCATGACTTTCTCTTTTGAGGTAAAAGTGTCCGTCCCGGAGGGTGACAAGTCAAGACCCGTCCCCATTGTGAAGGCGCGCCCAAGTGTCTTTGATCATTTGGGAAGGCCCAATGAGGTTGTTGTGGAACCTTTGAAGGCAATGGATCATGTTGAATCCCCTAGGCCAAGTTATTTACCTAAGAAGAAGAAGGGGGAAGGTAAGGGTAATTCTCCTTATGTGTGGAAACGCCCATACAAGGCTCCGGTTAAGGCTTCTTTTGACAAAGGCAAAGGGAAGGGGAAGGTTGTCGATGAAGCTCCGTCCCGCCCTAGCGTCTTCTCTCGTCTTGGCGGTTTCGAGAATGCTCCGTCCCCACCTAAGAATGTCAAAGGTCAAAGCAAGAAACAATGGGTTCCTAAACCGAAGAAAGATTAGACTTTTCTTTGTACCCCAAGTTTGCAATTAATAGACCACTTGTTAAGATTTAATGTTTTTATATCTTTTATTGCTTAACATATCCGTTGTAATGATCAAAATGATTTGAGAGATGAATAAAAATTGCATTTCGTTATGAAATGATTGGGTAAAAATTTATGTTTTAGACCGCACCCGAAGGTTGCCTACGTTCCTCTTGCAGAGAGGCTCAGATCTCCGTAGTTCAAACAAATGAAGAACATTTTTTTTGTGCACCCTGTTTTTTGCCTAGACCGCCCTTTCAGGTTTTCAATCTAGCGGGTTTCTTTTTTGCACTTGCTCTAATTTTTGCCTAGGCCGCCCTTGCGGGTTTTCAACCTAGAGAGCGGTTTTTTTAAAAAATAAATAAATTATGGTCTTCGTTTGTTAAGCGTAGAACTTCTTGAGCTTGTCGAGGTTGACCTCCTTTGGCAATTGATCACCATCCAAATCTACGAGTCGGACTGCACCGCCGCTTAATATCTTCTTGACTACGTAAGGACCGATCCATCGAGGTCTCCACTTCCCAAGGGGATTCATGGCATTGGGAGGATGTTGTCTTAGGACTAAATCTCCCATTTTGATATTTCGAGGCTTCACCTTTTTGTTAAAAGCCTTTGCCATTGTTTGTTGATAAGCCCTTGTGCGTTCAAACGCTTTTAACCTCTTTTCGTCGAGTAGGGCTAGTTGATCGTATCGACTTTGCATCCAATCGACCTCGTTGACTTGATTCTTGAGTAAGACCCGTAAAGAAGGAACCTCGAGTTCGACTGGGAGTACGGCTTCAGAACCATAAACTAATAAGTACAGAGTTTCTCCTGTTGCCGACCGTATTGATGTGCGGTAGCCCCACAATTCTAGTGGTAATTTCTCGGGCCAATCCCTTCCTGTTGAAGCCATTTTTCGTACGATGACCTCGATTGTCTTGTTTGCTGCTTTGACCGCTCCATTGGCTTGGGGACGGTACGGGGATGACTTATGCTTGGTAATTTTGTAGTTAACCAAAAGTGCATCCATTTCTTTCTCAAAGTGGGAACCATTATCGGAGATGATCTTATGAGGAATACCGTATCGGCACATGATGTTGTTCTTCACGAATTCGGCCACTTTCTTGTCTTTGAGAACTCGATAAGCTTGTGCCTCGACCCACTTCGTGAAGTAATCCACGGCCACTAGAATGAATGACTGTCCGTTGTTTCCCGTATGATGGACTTTGCCAATGATATCTATGCCCCAACAAGAGAACGGCCATGGTGTGGTCATGTTGTACAATTGTGAAGGTGGATCATGTTGCAGATTAGCATGGAACTGGCACTTGGCACATTTTTTGACTTTCTCAATGCAGTCTCTTTTCATTGTAGTCCAATAGTAGCCAATACGAAGTATCTTCTTGGCTAACATAATCCCATTCATGTGGGGCCCACACTCGCCCTCGTGGACTTCGTGCATGATTCTTTGAGCTTCGGTCTCATTTGCACATAAGAGATTGATCCCTTGATGATGTCTTTTGTAGACTCGGCTTCCAATCAACACATATCTGGCGGCTAGCTTTTGTAATGCAATTCGAGATTTCCCATTGCTTGTTGAGAAAGTTTATGATGTCAGTGTACCACGGGGGGTTGTCTTGTACTTCATTGATCTCAATGTTCATGCAGTATGCCGGACTGGTCCTTTTTGAAATTTTGAAGGGTTTCACCATTTTTCCTTTGGGCATCTCCACTAGTGAGGCTATGGTGGCTAACGCATCGGCAAAGCGGTTCTTGTCCCTCGGCAAATAATTGAAGGTGATGTCTTGAAACTGTTCGGCTAACTCCTCGAGGTGTTGACCATACTGTTGGAGGGTCGGGTCTTGGATTCGCCATTTACCCGATGTATGATTGATAAGGAGCAGGGAGTCACCAAATACTTCTAGCTATGTGACATTTCTTTCTAGCGCTGCTTCTAGCCTCGCTATGCATGCCTCATACTCGGCAATGTTGTTGGTAGCTTCGAATTCAAGACAGATGGCAATTGGAGTGTAGATGTTCTTTGCATCGACAAGCAACATTCATATCCCATAACCATGCTTATTGGCGGCGCCATCAAAAAAAAGTTGCCACATATTTTCCTCGGTTGTAGTGCAAACCAAGTGCTCGTTGGGAAACTGTAAGTCCTCCCTCTTCACTTCATCACACGGAAATTCAGCAAGCTGATCACTGAACACTTTCCCCCTGATGGATTTGAGTGTGACGTAAGTGATATCATAGCCGGCGAGCATGAAGTACCACTTGGTTATCCTTGTCGACATGAAAGGTTTCTCGAAGATGTAGCGGAGCGGGTCCACTTTTGCTACTATCTTGATTGGAAAGGCTTCCATGTAATGTTTGAGCTTTTGAGTAACCCAAACCAGTGCTGTACATGACTTCTCCAAGACGGAGTAGTTCTTTTCGCCTCCTTGAAATCAGCGACAGACAAAATAAATGGCGTTCTCCTTTGTGGAGTCTCGTTGCTCTTGTGCTAGCATAGCCCCTAGGGCTTCATCATTCACTGTGAGGTAAAGCAAGAGAGGCTTCTCCTTGTGAGGTGGAACCAAGACTTGAGGGCATGTCAAGTAATGCTTCACTTGGTCGAAAGCTTCTTGGCAAGTTTCGGTCCATTCTAGAGCCACATTCTTCTTGAGTAGCTTGAAGATTGGCTCACACATGGAAGTAAGCTGGTACACAAACCGACTGATGTACTGAAGTCTGCCCATAAAACCTTTGATTTCTTTCTGTGTCTTGGGAGGAGGCATGTCAATGATTGCCTTGATTTTAGAGGGATTCGCTTCAATTCCCCTTTCAGTGACCATGTAACCAAGAACCTTGCCTCGGATAACCCCAAAAGTGCACTTTTTGGGATTAAGCCTCATCTTGTGTTGTCGAAGCCTTTCAAAGAACTTGCGGAGGTCGATCAAATGTTGACCGTCGGTCCCCTTCGAGTGGATGATCATGTCATCCACGTAGACTTCGATCTCTTTGTGAATTATGTCATGGAACAAGTCTGTCATGGCCCTTTGATAAGTAGCCCCAGCATTCCTTAACCCAAACGGGATAACTGTGTAGCAAAAGGTGCCCCACGGTGTTGTAAAAGCAGTCTTGTGTTGATCCTCCTCAGCCATGAGAATCTGATTATACCCAGCAAAACCATCCACAAATGAGCAAACCTCGTAGGCAGCAGTGGAGTCGACTAGCATGTCGATGTTGGGTAGTGGAAAGTCATCCTTTGGAGAAGCTTTGTTCAAATCCTGGAAATCCACACAAACACGGACCTTGCCGTTGACCTTTCTGACTGTCACGACATTCGCAAGCCATGTTGGATATTCAATAACCTTGATGAAGCCCACACTGAGAAGCTTCTCTATCTCTTCTTTGACTTGTAAAGACCATTCTGGCTTGATCTTTCTGAGTTTCTGCTTTGTCGGCTTAGCATCGTCTCTGATCAGAATCCTGTGCTCGGTGACCTTTCTGTCTAAACCAGGTATGTCTTTGTATGACCATGCGAATACATCCACGAACTCTCTGAACAGTGCAGTCAATCTGTCTTTCTCTTCCCCCTTGAAGAAGCTTCCGATCTTGGTTTCTTTCGGCTCTTCGTCGGTACCCAGATTAACAACATTCAATTCTTCGTCAGCCCCTGGGCCATTTTCACCACGACTACGGACCTGTTGAGCAAGTTCATTTAAGTATGTTGTGTTTTCGTGGTCTATTTCATCATTATTTGAATTGTTATTAACTAGTTCATTAGATTCATTATTAGTTAATTCATCATTCATGATGTTTGCAATCTCAGGGTACTCGGAAAGATCAAATTTTTCATTAACAAAGAAAGGGAACACACGCTCGGCTATGGCTTCCATATCCTCTTGGGTGAGGGTATCGGAAATACTCTCATACTCGAAAGTGAATGTGAACAAGTCTTCCTTTGTGACCTTGCGCGGAATGCAACCCATCTTCTCGACCAAGAATTCTTCGGATGCCACGAGCCCCTTTGTAGAATACCAGTTGTTGATTGGTTCGGAGCTTGGCTGGATCTCGCTGATAGTTTCCTTTCTCGTGTCGGTGTCGTAGATGGCATTGATCTGGCACTCGTCCATGATGACAAATTCCTTGAACATGGAGGTTAAATCTGTCAATTCTTCCCCTACGGTAATCTCTGTCTCAGACTCTATGGTAACTTTCTTTCCCCCACCATTCTCGGGGTGACATGGGAGTTGGTTCCCCTTCGGATTTCTGGATCTCACAGTCAGAAAAGATTTCGAGACCGGGCTTTCTGATGCCCTTGCTGTTGACCCATGGCTCAGAAAATATTACGTATGGAACATCTTCCCCTTGGCGGACAAAGTAGCCATTCAGTGTCTTGCGGTAAGGCCTCAAATTGTGAATCTCATAACGACGGCCTTCTCTACGAGCTCGGGCCTTTTCATTCTTGACGGCTTTCTCGTATTTCAAGTCATCTTTGGAAGGCTCATATCCGAAACCGAACGTGTTCTTAACAAAAGGAATTTCAATAGATTGCATCCTTCCTTGTTGATATTTCCCTAGGCCTAAACCAGGGAAGTAATTCATATTCCTCATCATGCGGAGGACTTTGTGGTTGCCGAGGGTCTATGATCCGTTTCCCCCTTGTTCATCGATGGCGTTGATTGAGACGCCGGAGAAGGTGGAGTCTTCTAAACCGTGTTGAACTTGGTGGATGGGTTCCCCCTTTCTGTGGATAGTGACATTTTCTACCATGACGGTCACTATTTCATCCCTATTTCAGAACTTGACACACTGATGGAGAGTTAAAGGAATGGCATTAGAATTGTATATCCATGGTCGGCCCAAGAGCAAATTGAATGATGAGGGGACATCGAGCACTTGAAACGGGACGGACATAACCATGCTCCCAAACTCAATGTCTATTTCCACCATACCCATGACTGTGCGGGTTGTGCTGTCATAACCTCGGATCACTTGAGTAGAAGGCTTTAAGTCTGAATTCTTAAGCCCCAGTATGCCCATGATTCGGCCGGGCATTAGGTTGAGTGCGGAACCACCGTCAACCAAGACTCTTGAGATAGCTCTCCCCCTTGCTCTTACTTTAAGGTAGATGGCTTCATTGTGATCGGACCTAAATGGTGGAAGGTCCATGTCGGCAAAAGTGATGACATTGCCAAAATGATTGTGACCTATCATTGCAGTGAGGTCTTCGGGAGTCGTATCAGGAGAGATTGATGTGTCATCAAGATTACTGATAACAAGATCTCGGTGCTTCTTTGAGGATGCAATGAGGTCCTAAATGGAGATGTTGGCTTGAGTTTTCTTGAATTGTATTAACAAAGGATCTTCAGGAGTGTCGCGAGCTTGCGATCTTTGAGAAGAGGTGCTTGGTGCAGAAGTAGTGGGGTTGCTTGCTATGACTCGTCCGGATCGAGTTAACATGTTGACGTTCCCATCTTGCCTCTTTTTCCTATTCTCTAGTACTTCCCTCATTACCTCATCGTAAGTCACAACATAACAAGAATAATCAATCTTATTCATCACATTGGAGCCCTCATTCACAATTGGGATTGAATGAGTAGTCTCCTCAAACTCTCATATCTCTATTACATTGACATCGTCACCACTAGGCACTATGAACTCTTTCTTGTCTATGAGATCTTGGATGACATTGCGGAGGACAAAGCATTCCTCGGTGGTGTGGCCATTATGTTGGTGGTAACCAAAATATTTGTGATGAGCATGATTGGCATTGATCGACTTGGGTTGATACCCTTGTATAGGTGTGATTTAGCCCCTTGCTTTGAGAACTTCGAAGGCCTCGGTCTGAGTCATGCCTTGGAGAAGAGTGTAGACACGGTCATTTTGATATCTCTTGCCTTGAGGTGGAGGAACCCTTTTGTAATTCCCCTTGTCGGTAGTGACGGCATTGACCGAAGCCTCTTTGGTGGAGTTAGAGGCGGCCTTGTAACGGAAGCTAGGAGCACTTTTCTTGATCTCCTTGAGAAACTCATCCATTCAGATCCCCGCCTCATACATTTGAGAGAAATCTGCATAGCAAGCCCTACTTATCTGGGTGCGAAGATCAATCTTTAGACACTTGAGAAATATGTCCATTTTCTCCTTGGTATTAAGCCTCTCGACAATTTTGGCAATCTTGTCATTCCACCTTCTCGTGAAGTCTATAAAGGACTCATTGTCCCTTTGAGTAGTGTTCTCGAGCTCTTTCTTGGTCGGGCGGTGAGTGGTATTGCCTTGGTATTGACTTTTGAAGGCGACCATGGCAGCGTCCCAATCAAGATGGACTGTGAGCGGGAGAGTTGCATACCAATCTTTTGTCGCCCCCTCGAGAGTAAGAGGGAAGCATTGTGCCATAACTTTAGGAGATACCTTCTTTGGAACCATAGCCCATATGTAGGTCTCGATGTGTGCCATGGGGCAAGAGTTTCCCTTGAACTTTCTTATGTCGGGCATCTTGAACTTGTCGGGAAGAGAAGCCATTGTGTTCATGAGAATGGATGATTGATAAAGGCTTGTGTCGGAGCCTTTCCCCAAGTTGAGGCCATTTTAACGTTGATCTATGTAGGCCATGATTGAATCAACCATTTTGTGCTTATTGTTTTCGGTGCTCGGTTCCCCCATTTTCTTGGTGCGGGCACTGACATAAGGACTCTCGAATAAGCCTTGGGTCCATTCGGACTCGTCATTGTCTTTTTTGTCTTTTCCTTTGGCAAGCTTGGTGAGCTTTTATTTCATTTGCTCCATTTCGGCCTCGTGGGCCTCCCTTTGATTGTCAATATGGGATTGCCAAAGATCATCCTTCTTTTGGGACTCTTTGTTAAGAGTGGAGACTTGATCTTGGAGAATTTGGACCATAGCTGAGAGTTGTTCAATAGACATGGTGTTGCTGCTGCCGGTCATGGTTGTTAATGGAGCTGTTGGAGTAATCACTTCATGAACTAACTGATTCGCTGTATCCCGGTAGACACTTTAAGTACCAATTGAACCTATATTGCAGAAGAGGCCCTTGTCAGTCTTGAGTAACACTTTCGGTCCATGAAGAGGTTTAGAACACACATTGGGCACACGACTCAAACTATATAAGAAAAAGACTTTTTTTTTATAAGTCGGAGGGAGAGGATCCCTTTTGAGTTTCTAAGAAAAATAATGGAATTGTCACACTAGTATATAGACCTTCTCGCGGGCCCATATACTCATCGGATTCCATCACGTTTGTGAATCCTACATGTGTCAGGATTAAACTAAATTAATGTAGTAAAGCATACATGCGGGGACGGATTTTTATTTTCGTCCATGATAACCACTTGGCATGTATGTTTTGAAGACATTAGTTTAGGGAAATCTCGGCACATGAAAACCGACTTAGTCACGGAGTGTTAGACCCTAACTAGAATTGTGTTGGCTTGTGCTCGGCTAATGAGAGGCTTAAGGTCACCCCCGGAATGTAGTCATGAACCACGCCACGGGTTGAGGTTTACCGCTTTGAAAGAGTCAAGGTCAGGTGGAGCCTGAAACTTCCTAGGATGGGCCTCGACGGGGTTGGGGTTATAAACTTGTGCGACTCGATAGTGAGCAATTTATAGGAATTTGTGCACGTAGTGTGAGGTCCAACATGTGACAGAACATTTTTTACTTTTTTTTTTTGAAATAAAAGCAAATAAGCACGTAATTACAATTCTCGAATCACCCGTGTGACCGATAAAAAACACAAAACAAATCAGTTTAAGAGGTCCAAATCAGTCCTTGATGCAGGAAACTGTGACCACACCCCAATCATTCTGCTCTGTTCTGAAGCTGTTCCTGTTCTGAAAAACCACCCAGAATCGCGCGCCTCTGGCTTGTGTTATGGGATGCGCGCGCATGGCGCAGAGTCTATGGGAGGTGCCCGCTTCTGGGTAAACCTGTCAGATTGTCAGACTTTGGACTCAGGGGATTGTCATGGTCCTGAATATACATTGTAACCCCTGTAGAAAAGTGTAGAAAAAAGAAGAAGAATAGGAAGAACATATGGGACGCGGGCGATTCTGGTCCTTGATGTGGGACGCGCGCGCCTTAGGCCAAGAAGGCCAGAGGCGCACGCTTCCCCCATCAGGAACCAGAATGCCCAGAAAAATGTAGACTTTGAACAGAGATACAAGTTTAACCCTCAAACGTCCCCAGCGGAGTCGCCACTGTAGATACCCCGGGAGGGCACGGCTTGGCTAGAGCGCGTGTGCTATTCCTAGGATGTCTATTTGTTTTTTATTTGTTTAGAGTCGCCACCTATGTTTTAGAGCAACATAAGAAAATCCTAATATTTGGCCTAAGTTTAATACGAAAACAAAGATTCTTGTTATGAGGTTCGGAGGTTAGGTTACGAGATGGGAAGTACTTAAACACCCATCTCGCCCAACTAATGTTGGTCTTGCTTGTTCAAAGTCTACATAAAATAAATATTCTTCCTATTCTTAAAAATGATAAAGGGGGTTTAAAAGGGGGTGTTTGGAATGTAGGGAGATGACTCCTTGACCAACTTCAATGAAATGATGCGATCATTGGTGTCATGTCCCAAAATGATTTGGGTGATTGCACGTTTGATTAAAGTAAAAGAAAGAGATGAAGTAGAGAAGAAGGTGGAAGATGGACTTTTACCTATGCTTCGAAGGACTTCAAACACTTCTTGGTGAATTACTTGGAAAAACTTTAGAAATGATTTCGGTATAGTTTTTATAGAGAGAATTTTCGGTCCCTTGAAATGGTGGAGAAGGGAGGCTTTTATAGTTGTAAAACATATGTTTTTTGGTGCCAAAACTCAGTCACCAAGAAATCTTTCCCGGGCAAAATCATGTAAAATGAGCAAGGGAGGGATTCTTGGACAGAAATCTGTAACTGACGCCCAGAGGCGCGCGCTTCCTACCTCGGGGGCGGAAGGCGCGCGTGTCTGGCTCCTATGGTCGGAGGCGCGCGACTCAGAGATGCCTTTTTTTGACAGAATGGACTAGAAAGTCAGCCATGTTATTCAGTTTAGTCCCTGGACTTAACGAAGTCAGTCAGGAACTTAACAGGAGTAACAGAAACTAACGAGAAACACTTAAAAATAGGGAGAAACACAAGATGAACCGTGCAATCGGGGTGAGCGGTCTAAGGCGGGGTGTCTACAGCTGTACCATCATGATTTGGACCAGATCATTGTCCAACGGTCACAAGACTGCTCCTCTATAAATAGCCTTCATTTTTCAATAATGAAGGTTGCTGAGCTTCAAGAGAGAAAATTCCCAAGTGTTCAAAGTTTGCTTTGAAGATTTTACCCAGATCTTCAAACCTTCAAAGATCTCCTTAGCAAACCCAGAATTATTCATCACAAGTTTCACTCATTCATCCATTCATATTCAGCCTTGTACACCGAAAGTTTTCATTTTCTCAACATCACTTAGATCATTAGTGCATTTGATTCCTTTCCACACACACACCCGATATGTATGATCATATAGATTATACACTTCGAAAACACCGGTTGTTAGAAAAGCTTTGATAAGTTAGATTATTTATTTAGAGTTTAGATTCTTCATTGTAATCTTGTAAAAGCTCCTCTAAATTAATACAAGTCTAGTAGCTATTAGAAAATCCTAGACTAACCATCTAGGTAGAGGACGTAGTTTATTCAAGAACGAACCTCTTCAAATTTGTATGTTTAATCTTTATTGTCTGTTTTGTTCTTTATTTTCTTGTGTGTGGTTTCTCACTAAGTTCATCTATGATATGATCAGAAAAATGAATTGTGTTTTCCTTTGATCTTTAAGCTCTAACTGTCTTGTACATCATTGTGTTTTTCAACCCAGTCAAACCGCCCAACTCTTTATCTATCCACTTTGGCCAAACCGCAAACCTCCGCTGTGCATTTTATTAGTTCGGTTTTATTGCTTTGAACCGCAGTTGGCCAAACTGATAAGTACTCGGTTGAATTTTGTAAGGGTATTTCAAAAAAGTTGAAACCGCTATTCACCCCCCCCCTCCAGCGGTTCTATACCCTTGTTGCCCTCTGGGACCAACAATTTTAACAATTTTTCTGACGGTCCTAATGGTTCCGGTTACAGTTTGGTCCATCCGGTTCGGTACCGCTAGTTCGACGGTTTTTGGAAGGCTTAACCTTAACCGGGCCGTATCAAAAACGTTTACGGAACCTCTGGTTCAGGTTTTTTATGCGGTTCGTGGCGGTTTCATTTTTTTCCAGTTCTGGGCCGGTTCGGCAGTTCCAGTCCGGTTTTGGTTTGGTCATCCCTAACTAAGCCACTTGTTAGAGATGCTTTTTTAAGTCATGTTACGGCTATAGGTCTCCAAAGGGTATAAATGTACATAAGAATTATAATTTTTACACTAGTAAGAAATGTGTTATGGAATAGTGTTTGTTTATGCAACTCTAAGATTATATCATGCTAGTACTTTGAAACGTATACATTGTTTGTTCCATCATATTGACACATACATTACACTATATAAGTGTATATAAGATTATGTCACTAGAAAAAAAAAAATTCTCTCACGTGAGCAAGTTGAGATGACACAATGATACTTGAGGTGTAGGCTAAGTATATTACATGAACATAAGTCGTTTTGATATAAATCAAGATAAAAGGAAAGTAAAAAAACCACTTGAGAATCAAGAGAATTCTTATAAGTTTGGAAATAGAAAAAGAGACGAGCTAGATAAACATGGTTGAATATTAAGAAGTGTTTGAACCAAATATTTGTACATATACATGTATAATGGGTAAAATAATGGCACACCCTTTAAAGAGTTGAACCACTGCACTTGGTTATAACAAGTGTGCATCGTTGACCTAGAAAAGTGAGTAACATGTCCCTCTTATTCATTGTATGGTGTTTCTAAAACCGCTTTTTATTTTAGCAAGTACCTTCTTTGACTTTTAACTATGCTTAAGCATATACTCCCTCCGTCCCAAAATGATCTTCGTGTTTGATTATTCAAACTTTTTAAGGGTATGAACACTTGCTTCACTAGCCATGGTTTGTTTATGCACTTTTAAGCCCAAATTGTAGAAATAAGAACTTTTTGGGACAATGAGAAATGGCAAATATGAAGATCATTTTGGGACGGACGGAGTAGTTTTTGTTTGTAGTTTGTGAAGAAAAAATTACACTGAATCACTTTTTACTATAATTAACTTCTCTATCAATTTGATAAATAAAAAAAATAATAGAATCTCAACAATGTGGATATGATGACAACAAATGAGGAGGAATACAAGGGGCATTCATCCAATCCCTTGAATACAATCTAAGAACTTCTTTAGCTCTCTCTTTTGTCTTTGAACCACATTCAACTTGCAACACCAAGCACAACTTAGCAACCACGCCCACTTGCAACATTTCTTGCACAACCTTATTACTCCCGGAATACCTACAAACCAACGAAATAACTTTCACTGCCCTATCACTTGCAACATGCGAAACCCTAAGAATCTTCTTTGACACAATCGCCAATCCACCTTCATGCCTCAACACCTCACCTCTCCCTTCCGCGCACCCGCATAGCAAATCCAACAAGGCTAGAACAAGCTCGCAAACCCTTCTTTCCGATGTGTTTAGAAGAATGTCTATCAATACGAAAACAAGTCCGTTTTCGGATGCCTTTATTCGGTTCCTTCCCCATGGACAAATCTCCACTAGTAGCTTCAATGAAGCTTTAGTAGCTTGCATTGAAAAGTTATCTTTCAAAATGTCAATTATCGCGATAAATAACTCACACTTCGCGCTAATTAATACCATTGGATCGGCTACCTCGAGAAGTGACTTTAATAGCATTACGGCGTGTGATCGAGATTGGGAGTTGGTAGTAGATCTCATTACGCGCAATAATGAATCAAGAAACTCACCATTGTCGCTCATCAACTTTTGTAAGCTCCCGATTGAGATCTCCATTTGACTAAATATGCTTAATGCTTCATCTTTCTCAACTACCCCTTCTGAATCGTTGTCTTTTATGATGAATGCAAGAAATTCGATTACCCGAAAATCATCCAAAGACTTGCTTGATCTAATCCTTTGCAAGAACTTCAACCGCATATTTGGGAATTTTTTGGCTTCGTCGATGAGTTTTTCTATTTGGGTTTTGTCCAAGGATTGGCATGGGGTTGGCATGTATTCGATGGCACGGGGTAAGTTGACCTTGCACCACGACTGGATTACGCGATGGAGGGTATGGTTTGGGGTAAGATCTGCATTTGACAAGACTTGTTTGGTAACGGGGCAATTGTTGTTCTTGCACGAGTATAACCATCTTTCAATGCTCTCTCTATCGTAAGTTATTCCGGTTGATACAATGACCGGATCTCTCATGAGTTGCATGGAGATGGGACAAAGAAATGGCCACGGAACTTCGATTTCCTCCATTTTCTTGTCAATAAACAACAAATGAAAATAATTTGGTTTATCAAAATTTTGAGGTTGTTGATAAAATGCTCAAAAAGGGTGTTTATAAACGAGGTTATGGTTTGACTTTGGTAGAGACAAGGGTTGAGAAAGGGGTGATAAAAGAGAGTATGGAGATGGAGAGTGTGCAAGTTTTTGAATAAAAGGAAAAGTCAATATTAAGCTAGAGAATAAGAGAGTTAAGAATTTGACTTTTTGTTGCAAGGAAAAGCTCAAAGTTAGACTTTCAATAATTAAATTGAATGAATGGATAATAATTCAAGAAGTTTATTGGGATAGACGTCGGTGTTGCATTGCCCGTTGGTCTCCCTTTGACTTTCCCTTTGAAAGAATTACCTTTCACCCCCTTCATTTATACTAAAATTGAAAGTTTTCTCCTTCACTGACAAATAGGAGAAATGTATCCCATCAAAATCCTCCCTAGCCATTAAATTGAAACATTTTTCCAAAACACTGTTTATTACTCCTTCCGTCTCACTAAGGCCACAAGACAAAATTTCGTTGTTTAAAAAACCTTAATAAATGTCTTGTTCATCTATTAGATTTCCAATTCTATAATTCTTTATGGCATGAAAAGTCAGTGCAATAGTTTTGTATTTACTCCCTCCATCTCAAAATACATGTAGTTTAAGGGGTTGAAATTTATCTCAAAATATTTGTAGTTTTGCTTTTATCTAGACATCTTTGATATTGTTTGTCAAATACTCCCTCCGTCCCACATCACTTGAGACTTATTTCAATTTTGGTCCGTCCCACTTCACTTGAGACTCCCCAAAATGGTAATCTTTTTATAATTTTATATTCACTCTACCACACACACTCATTCTCTCACTTCATTTTCCACAACGCAATTCATTCAACCAACCTACTATTAACTCCACTCATTCTCTCTCTTCAGTTTCTACAACACATTTTCTTTATTTTATTCATTTTTCTTAGTTATTGTGTCAACCTCTTAGGTCTCAAGTGATGTGGGACGGAGTGAGTATACCCTTGTTTATGATGGTAGCTGTTATTGTAAAAGCATTTAATTGTTTTGGTACTTGAAATATTTCAAGGATGGTTTAGTCCATTAGACATGCATTGATTGATTTTCTTAATTTGTGTGAATCCTTGAACTACAAGTATTTTCGGACAGAGGGAGTAAATTGGTTAATTTGTAAAATGTTCATTTGAATAAGTGTATATTTGGGAACTAAATTATAAATTTACATTAGATTTATAAGTGGCCAAAACAAAATGAGAAAAACAAAATTAGAAACATGGCTTAACAATAGTTGAAGGTATCAATCTTTATTGAAAACATAGATGAAGGGGTCAAGTTGAAACTTATATTCTTGTATAGGTAGAGTGGGGGTGTCACGAATTTAATATTTGAGGTTGAGGGTGGTTCTCTGTCTAGATCGGAGAAAGCGTCAGCGGACATGCCGAGGCCGACAACTATTCATGTGGCCTCATGGGCTATGCCAACGGGGTTCACCCCCAGTTCTTGCGTACCGCTTTTATAAAATGGAAATAATAAAGTTACAAAATATGAATTAAAAAATAATTAGCTTTTTGCTAATCAAGTAATCAAGGGATATAAAATGTAGCTAACAAAATGATATGTCATAATTGTATTGGTGTTTTTAATTAAAATGTGTCGGGTCCACTATCGATGTAGCCAATGAAATATCGCCACCACATCTTGTATCCTTCATTTTGTAAATTTTTTTTTGTAAGCCTAGCATTGCCTTTTATAAAATCGATACTTATAGTATTTTAAAGTTGATGAAAATAACCATGGGTATGATACATAAGCAACAAAATGGTTTCTCTTAATTGTGAGGCTTCCATGTAGGATGATTGTTTAAACTTCAAAGTCTTTTGACATTCGTCTACCTAAGTATTAATATTAGTTAATAACAATATGTATGATACTAGGTACTTTTGAATTACTTTTCTCTTTACATAAGTTTTATAGAAAACATATATGAATAGAAGAGTCCTCTATAAGAATATATAAGTATCTAATATAACTCATACTCTTATATATATAGAATAGAAGTGTAGACTAGGTAGGGCGTGCATTAAAGGTGTGACTTTTCAACTGTTAGAGCAATAACAAGACTTGATAAGAAAAGCGAGCAATCACAAGAACACCGATATACGTGGTTCACCAACTTGGCTACGTCCACTGGAGGGGAGAGAATATTATTATCAATCTGGAGAAACGATTACAAGATCTCACTATTACTGCTACACGAATTATTGATCACAATAATTCCTAACTGTGTAACTGTAGAATTACAGACCTATTCTGAGCACTCTAATCTATCTGAGACAAAACCACTAACTTTGATCTAAACTAATGGCCTCTATTTATACCGATGAAGTCTATCTCAAAGTCTGATAGGAACTTGGAATTCTAGTACGAAACTGACTTGAAAATCCTTCCTTCTGCGAAACTGCTCATCGTCCGAAATCCTGCTGCAGTTTGGTGTCTGGTCCGCCCGGGTGTTCACCATGATCCGCTCGGATCTGCCTTGGTTCGGTCGGACTCCTTCCTGCACCCGCCCGGATCCCAAATGCCAATTTTCGACGTAAGATTTCCGATTCGCCTCATTGCCTAGGTCCGCCTGGGTCTTCAGTCTGGTGCGCCCGGACCCCCCCCCCTTGGTCCGCCGGGTCATATGCCTTGCGCGCCCGGACCTAGCTCTGTTCTGCCAAGGAATTGCGAAATCTTCTGTTGTTTAATCATTTAACTTAGCGTCCCAAATCAAAGGCATTAACCCAACAATCTCCACCTTGACTTTGAATCTCAATGACAACAAACCTTTTCTCCCCCTCGCCTCTTCTGCTATCTAATAGCTGCGAACATTCAGCAAGTCCAAACAATGTTGGAACTTGCTTCCCGTCACGGGTTTCGTGAACATATCTGTAGGGTTGTCCGCCGTCCCTACCTTCTTCACCTTTAACCGTTTCTCATCCCTTAGAAAGTGATATGTGACATCAATGTGCTTGGTCCTCTCATGATGAACTTGATCCTTGGCCAAACAAATCATGCTCAAACTATCGCAATAAATAATAGCCTGATCCTGATGTATCCCAAGATCGCTGATCAATCCCTTCAACCATATTCCTTCCTTAGCAGACTCTGTCAATGCCATGTATTCTGCTTCTGTTGTAGACAACGTGAATACATATCCGGTCATCGATCTTCTTGTATCAACATCACCTGAATAGTCCGAATCTGAGAACCCCTCTACTGCACATTCTGCTCCACCTCCATAGATAATACCGACGTCACTGGTACCCCGAAGGTACCTAAAGATCCGCTTCACAGCCTGCCAGTGCTCCTTACCCGGATTACCCATGAACCGACTAACAACACTAACTGCCTGTGCAAGATCCGGCCTAGTGCACACCATAGCATACATCAAACTACCAACTGCACTAGCATAGGGTACTCGAGCCATATACTCTTTCTCCTCAACTTATTTGGGCTCGAACGCAACTGACAACAGTGCATTCGCTGCACTCGGAGTATCTATAGCTTTAGCTGTCGACATACCAAACCTTTCTAAAACTTTCTTGATGTAACTTTTCTGGGATAAGAACAGTTTTCGTTTGGTTCTGTCTCTATAGATCTCTATACCCAGAATTTTCTTTGCGTTGCCCAAATCCTTCATCTCAAACTCTGCGGCCAGTAAACATTTCAGTTTCTGAATCTCTGACTTCTTGACTACTGCTATCAACGTATCATCTACATAAAGCACCAAATAGATGTACGACCCATCTACCAACTTGTTGTGATACACAAAAAAATCATATGGGCTCCTCGTGTATCCGATCTCTGTCATATAGCTGTCAAACTTCTTGTACCACTGCCTCGGCGACTGCTTAAGTCCATACAAGGACTTCTTCAACCTAAAAAACGTGATCTTCTTTCCCAGGAACTTGAAATCCTTCCGGCTGTGTCATGTATATATCCTCTTCCAACTCCCCATGCAAGAAAGATGTCTTGACGTCCAGTTGCTCAAGATCCAAATCCCTCTGTGCCACTATCGCTAGAAACACTCTGATCGAAGTGTGTCTGACCACTGGTGAGAAGATCTCATTATAGTCCACCCCTTCTCTTTGTGTGAAACCCTTTGCAACAACACGAGCTTTATACTTGACCCCTTCTGCCGGTGACATTCCTTCCTTCTTCTTGAAGATCCACTTGCAAGTCACAATCTTCCTACCTTCTGGCCTTGTAGTCAATACCCAAGTCTGATTCTTGTGAAGAGACTCCATCTCATCACCCATAGCCGCATACCATTGAGTTGACTCTGAACATGTAACTGCTTACTTAAAAGTAGAAGGTTCCGTAAGATCGGGCCCTACTTCCTCAGCAACCTGCAGTGCATAAGACACCATGTCTTCAAATCCATACCTCTCAGGAGGCTTCCCGAAATTAGCTCTTCTAGACCTTCCTTGTGCTAACCCATGTTCTTCGGGAACTGAACTTGAACTTTCCGGTGCTTCAGTCTCTGTCTATATTGGTGGATCCTGATCAACATCTGACTGTGGTACAACTAACTCTTCAGTATCTTGTTGCTCCACCTGTTTGTCAACACCACCAATACTTGAAACAATCGTAGATCTCATAATAGGGTTAATAACAGAATTCTCATCAAACATGACGTTCCTACTAATAATCACCCTATTTTCTGATGGAGACCAGATGCGGTATCCCTTGACACCATCTCCATACCCCATGAATACTCCCTTTCTAGCTCTAGGTTCTAACTTCCCATCATCCACATGATAATAAGCAGTACACCCAAAAGCCCTTAAAATAGAATAATCAACAGGTTTACCGGTCCATACCTCATGGGGAACTTTGAGACCAATACCGGCATGAGGTCCACGATTAATCAAGTAACATGCTGTACTAACCGCCTCTACCCAAAAATGTTTAGACAACCCTGCATTGGAGAGCATGCACCTAGCTCTCTCAAGCAATGTCTGATTCATCCGTTCTGCTACACCATTCTGCTATGGCGTGCCTATGATGGTGTGATGCCTAGAAATCCCCACCTCTCTGCAAAACGAATCGAACTCACTACTGCAGAACTCCAAACCATTATCTGTCCGAAGCTTCTTGATCTTCTTCTCTGTCTGGTTTTCCACTACTGTCTTCCAATCCTTGAAATTTCTCAGAGCCTCATTCTTGTGATTCATGATAATCACCCAAGTCCTCCTTGAATAGTCATCAATAATAGACAAGAAATACATGTGCCCCCTTAGATATTCCTGACGTGAAGGTCCCCAACAATCTGAGTGAAGATAATCCAGAACACCTTTTGTGTTATGTATACCCTTGGGAAAACTATTACGCTTCATCTTCCCTAGTACACAATGCTCACAAAATTTAAGGTCCTTGACCTTATGGCCACATAGAAGATCCCATTTGGTCAGCTCCTGCATCCCTTGAGTGCTCATGTGCCCGAGCCTGATGTGCCACAGCTTGGACATATCTCCTTCATTCACCTCTGATGATGGAACCATAGCTGACCCTGCAAGCGTTCTTCCTTGGAGGAAATACAAGGAGCCCCGCTTTAGGCCTTTCAGTATCACCTCTGAATCGTTACAGACACTGACTGCTCCACCTTTACCTTTGAAACTTAACCCTTTGATGTCCAACTGACTAAGAGAAATCAGATTATTTGTCATAAGCGGAACGTGTCGAACCTCGTTCAAAGTGATAAACTTACCATCATGAGTTCAGACCTTGATTGAACCGATACCAACTACCTTGCAGACTGCATTGTTGGCAATGCTTATTTCACCGCCATCCACCTGCCTGTAATAAGTAAACCATTCTCTCCTAGGACTGATATGGTACGATGCTCCTGAATCAAGAATCTATGCGTCAGATGCACGTGCTGATTCTGATGTAGCTAGAGCATAATCCTCATCTGAACTACTATCCTTGGCCATCATGGCCTCTGCTCTGACATGTGCCTTGCCTTGCTTCTTTCTGGGACAGTCGAACTTCCAATGCCCCTTCTCCTTGCAGAAATTACAGATATCCCCAGGCTTTGGACCCTTCTTGTGTGAAGAATTACCTTTATTGTTCTTCCTCCTACTAGAACCCCTGCTGTTGCTACTACTAGCAACCAAACTTGATGACTGGGTACCTGCCTCATTCCCACTCGCCTTTCGGCGTAACTCTCTCGTCTTGAGAGAAGTTTTCACTTCCTCTAGAGAGATATCATCTTTATGATTTATGCACGAATCGACATAATGTTCATAAGACAAAGGTAAAGATACTAAAAGTTGCAAGGCTGCATCCTCGTCATCCACAACTACTCCTATATTACGCAGTTCAAGTAATGCAAAAGTGAATCTATCAAGATGATCATTTATGGGCGTACCTTCAGTCATCCGACAATCATACAGCTTCTTCTTTAGGTATAACTTGTTGGTCAATGAACGTGTCATGTACATATCTTCTAACATTAACCAAAGATCGCTTTCGGAGTCTGTTCCTGCAACATTGGTTAGGATCTCATCATCCAACTGTCTGACAATCTTGGCGTGAGCTTTCTGATCCAACTTCTTCAATACTGCTGCCTCCTTCGCTGTTGCTTGCTTGTCCTTCTCTGACTGTTCTGCGGTATCTGCTGTGGTGGTTGCCTTACCCTTGGGATCCTTGCAATACCTGATTGCAATCTCCAACGGTTCCCATAAATCTTTGTCAATTAACAAAGCCTTCATCTTGATCTGCCAGAGAGAAAAACTATTCTTCCCATTGAACTTGTCGATCGAATCTGCTCCTTGACCCATCTTCTTGTTCTCTGCAGCGAAATCCCTGAACCTCCAACCACGAACCAAAGCTCTGATAATACCAGAGCTCTGATACCAGGCGCACCAGACTGAAGACCCGGGCGGACCTAGGCAATGAGGCGAATCGGAAATCTTACGTCGGAAATTGGCATTTGGGATCCGGGCGGGTGCAGGAAGGAGTCCGACCGGACCAAGGCAGATCCGGGCGGTTCATGGTGAACACCCAGGCGGACCAGACACCAAACTGCAACAGGATTTCGAAAGATGAGCAGTTTCGCAGAAGGAAGGATTTTCAAGTCAGTTTCGTACTAGAATTCCAAGTTCCTATCAGACATTGAGATAGACTTCACCGGTATAAATAGAGGCCATTAGTTTAGACCAAAGTTAGTAGTTTTGTCTCAGATAAATCATTAGAGTGCTCAGAGCGAGGTCTGTAATTCTACAGTTGCGCAGTTAGGAATTATTGTGATCAATAATTCGTGCCACAGTAATAGTGTGATCTTGTAATTGTTTCTCCAGATTGATAATAATATTCTCTCCCCTCCCAGTGGACGTAGCCAAGTTGGTGAACCACATATATCGGTGTTCTTGTGATTGCTCGCTTTTCTTATCAAGTCTTGTTATTGCTCTAACATCAACTAATGTAACTTTTCAACTAATTAAATTTCATTAATCAAATGATAGGATAAGACTCAATGCATTTGAAGTTAGTGCATGAATTACAATAACTACTCCTAAATGAAAGAACATGATAAAAATATGAAAGATTAGATATATTTATTTAAAACATATCTTTTGTAGATCTCCATCCAATTCCTACCTTAGTTTGTTGATGAAATAACCTAAATGACTCTTAACTATATAATACAGATGGTCTTTGCAATGGATATACAAAAATTCCATGGAGAACTGTGTTTATTATTACATGACATACTTCCTCCTATTTTATTTCTTCTTTATACATTCATGCAATGATTTCCACGTTTTTTAAACATTCTATCTATTTATGTATAAAGTTTTGGCTTTAAATAGTTTCTGTCATCTTTTTTTATTTATTTTTCCTCTAAGTTTGGGAAGAATTTGTTTGGACAAATTTGGACGGAAAAAAAATAAATTATTCGATTGATTGAGGAAAAATTGCATATAATAGGCTTATTCTAACGAGGTTACATCCGATGATTACTAGATTTTATGTTTTCTAGGGTTTCATCATCGATCTAGTGATTTTAAAGATTCACACGCGGATCACTTGTAACGTTCTTGATTCTTCTTTTATTTTAATAGAAGTATCCTCTATTAAGGAATATTATATATTCCTAGCACATATTGTAATTACCAAACATAAAGATTGTATCTTGTACACCAAATTAGATTATTCTAGAATATTAGTTTCCTTATTGTATTAGTTTCCTTATTGTATTAGTATTCCTAATTAGATTAGGACTCTAGAACTCTCTTTGTACTCCTATAAATATGTATTGCTAGTATCAATAATACTTGAGTCATTCATACAATATTATTTGAGTCTCTCATATCAATTATATCTCTTCATGTATGATTGGCTCCGACTATCTCTTTCTCTAATCCTTGACATGGTATCAGAGCTATGATCCATAATGGGACTTCTCCGCCAAACCCTAACTAGCTTCCACCTCTCACTATCAACATTATGCAATAACCGTCTCCCTTCTCAAACACGTTTTTTTTTTTTTTTTTTTTTTCGTGCATCATTTTTTTTTAAAAAAACCTTCCATCTAACCCAACTTTTTCCAGCCATCTAACCCAACTTTTTTTAAAAACCCCGTTCATCTCATAGAAACCTTTTTTTTTTTTTTTTCAATACCGAAACCCCCCGCCTCTTTTTTTTTTTAAATATATTTTTCTTCCAACAAAACCCAAAACATTATTCCCCAACCTACAACCCCCTCATTTTTCCCTTATACCCACCAGCCTTGCCCCTATTTTATTCCCGAACCAAACAACCCCCTTTAAACTCCTTTGCATTGCTATAATTTATTTTTCTTCAACACCTAAATCAAACACCCATCCCCAAGCTACGCCACAAACACCAAAACCCAATATTTTTTTACCCAACCGAACGTATCCCAACTCGCCTAACCCCAGCTGAACCCGTCTCGCGACGTAAAAGCCTTTGACGCCCACTTCATAGGGTGAAAACCCTACTTGTACAAATGTAAAGATCATGGTAACATCAACCACAACCGGGATCACATCAACCAACTCACTTCAACAACCCGGTTCATCTCATCACTTTCCAAGATTGGACTCTCCTATCGGTCGTCCATCTTGCGGGGGCATATTAAGGAATATTACATATTTCTAGCACATATTGTAATTACCAAACATAGAGATTGTATCTTGTACACCAAGTTAGATATTCTAGAATATTAGTTTCCTTATTGTATTAGTATTCCTAATTAGATTAGGACTCTAGAACTCTCTTTGTACTCCTATAAATATGTATTGCTAGTATCAATAATACTTGAGTCATTCATACAATATTATTTGAGTCTCTCATATCAATTATATCTCTTCATGTATGATTGGCTCCGACTATGTCTTTCTATAATCCTTGACATCCTCCTCAGTCCGTGGACGTAGCTATCTCGCGATAGCGAACCACGTAAATCTGATCCGATATTCTTTGTGTGCATCATTTATTACTTGTTTGTTGAATCTTGATCTTGTTATAACATTATCTGTAGCCAAATTCCTTATTATCACTGGTTTGAATATGCATGTAACATTACTCTTTAATCTTTATGATGAAACACAGTTGGGGTTAAGTTAAGACAATAAATTAACAAGCTACAAATTAAGATACGAAATGCTCAATTAAGTTCAATTCTTCTCTCCCTACCTTCTTTAATGCTTATTTCGCCACACAAAAAAACTCTTTCACTGAGTTGTAATACAGATAACATGATTATTAATCAGGAGATACATATTTATGTGTGTTATTCATATAATATCATAAAGAGTACTAACTAAGATCAATAAAATTGAAATTAGGATGTGGCAATGCAATGAGGCTCCAAGAACAGAAGAGACCTGCTGGGCTTCTTGCAACCCCTCAATAATGGAACCAAGCAGTCTGCTTTATTCCCTCTCAACAGAACCAATTCTTTGTTGTGGGAATTCTCTTTTAGTGGCACTGGACTTTGTTGGCAACTTTTGATTGGAGTATTAATGACACTTGCCATCGTCGGGTTGGCCCGCCAGAAATACTCGTATGAGTTGAATGACGTGGCAGTGCCGGCTGCCGTTACCGTTGCCGGAAGAGACTGAGATTGTTTCTTGTTAGCTATCTCATTAGGCTTCTTCAGCATTAGGGCTGACCTGTGCACATTTATCACCTCACTTAGCTTTGGGGCTGATTTGTACCAATAATTTGTTTCAATCGTCTCTTCTTCTTCTTCTTCTTCTTCTTCTTCTTCTTCTTCTTCTTCTTCTTCTTCATAGTCAATTTCTTCTTCTTTAATACCTTCTTCCGAGATATCGAACTGGTTAAGCTGATCAGTTGATTCATCGGGGGGATTATTGACGAGTGTGAGTTGGAGACGGCCGTTTTGTCGATGAGCTTTGAAGAAATTCTGCGAGGGGACAGAAACCGCTTCGAGGACTAATCGGCCGTTTTGGCGATGAGAGTGCATGTGAAGAGACGGTCCGTCGCCACGTTCCAGGGAAGGAAGCGCAGGAGGAAATGATCGAGCAGTTGGTGGTAAGGACGACTTTTTATCAGTTGCCAAGTAATTGTACTTAACAACCGTAAAGTCGGCCTTACAAAAGAATTCAGACGAGTCTGAATTCTTTTCTTCTTCCACTTCACCTGAAGGTGGGTAGGAAGAAAGGACGACATCAGATCCTGTCTCGGATCCAAGACTTTCGGTACAAATGTCGAGACTTTTCTCACTAAGAGAGCTTGAGGACCTTCTCACAAGAGGATGAACATAAAGAGGACCGTCGATTGCCTTTTGGGATACGATTTTACTCCATATATCTGATTGTAGAGGTTTGTCATCATCTTCTAATTCATCCTCTTCAGAGGAAGAAGAAGAATCAATGCTGCCAAGATGCTGAGATGATGCGATCTTTTTCATGCCATTTTGAGCTAACCATTTCTTTGATGACATATCGGCCGATAAAGTTCTTCGTAATGACCCGGCTTTAGAACCTTTTTCATTAGTGTCAGATCCTAGGATGGATACAATCCCTTGCTTTTGACACCCTCCATTTGTGGTTGAGGAAGAAAGGAGAAAGCTATTGCTTATCACTGCAACTGACATCTTCACAATCTTACTATGTAAGATGAGACAGATGAAAGTGAAATTGGTTTCGCTGCACAGAACAAAGCAGAAATCAATTAGCAAACAAAAATACCAGCAAGTGCCAGTTTATTAAGCAATATGGGTGATTCCTATATGTTTCTTGCTACTCCCTCCGTCCCGGACTTAGATTTTTAGTTTGACTTTATACGAAAATTAAGAAAAAGTAAATGTTTGTGAGTATGAAAGGAAAAGTAAGAGAAAGTAGGAGAGAGAAAGTGGGTAGGTAGTTTTTGTTGTGAGAATGATAAGTGGGTCTCATTGTCCATTTTAAGTTATAAAGCAACTAAAAACCTTAGTCTGTGACAAACAAACTAGAGGAGAAAAAAATATAAAGACGTTAGTCTTAGTCGGAGAGAGGGAGTATATTTTTGTCTTTTTTTTTGAAAAGATCTATACTCCCTTGAGTAACCTTTTAAAAGTATGCACTTTAATTAGCATGCAAAATTAACTTTTATGTCCACATTATTAAAGTAACTAATATTCCATCCGCCCCAAAATAATCTTCTCATTTAATTATTCAAATTTTTTAAAGATATAACCATTTGCTACGTTGTGTTCATGCATATTAAAGACCAAATTGTAGAAATGAGAATAATTTTACGAGACAATGAAAAATAAGCAAATGAGGAAGATTATTTCGAGAGAGAACTATAACTGAGGAATGGTAATATGGAGTATAAATTTACCTCAAGAAAGGAGAAGCATGCAGGAGAGTTGAGGAGATCTTGAGAGGGGGTGAGGAAGGAGAAATAAGAAAATGTTTATACTTGGAGAGGCAGTGGAATATGAAGGAATGGGGCGGGGAGTATTGGGGTATTTGTAGCAACTCAAAAATGCAAAGCGCAACTTGTGTGTGGGAGGAAGGGCCCTCTAACGCCACCACGAGAAGGATTCCAGGCGCACAATCTTAGATTGGGATTGAGACGTGCTAATTCGGATAGCATGCAACAATGAAGTGTTGATATAAATAAATATATGAGGAAATTATTTTAAAGTATGTTGCATTAAATTGAAACAAAATTACAAATTACGTTGGATTAGGGGGTAAACTTGTGGTTCACTACATAAATTGTAAACAAAGTGGTAGTACGTTGCATATTTTGGTCAATCACCCAATATATATATATAGAGTCGCGCTCTTTTGAGAACCATTTTAAATGAGAACCATGATAACCAATCATAACCGTTTGATTAAATACAAAATCAAGGGTCCAGATTATTGATACATTGGATACACTTTGATACAGTAGCTAATTTAAAAAAATACAATTGGATACATTAGTTTTTAACCTACTGTATCCAACTGCAACACTTGGATACAGTACTTGTTTAGCTACAGTATCCAAATGCAATATCAAAATTTATGTATTGTATTCAATGTATCTATAATCTGGACCCTTGATTTTGATTATAATCTACTGGTTATGCTTGGTTCTCACGGTTCTCACGCAATTGTGGTTCTCATTAGAGCACGCGCGCGCACGCACACACACATACACACACACAAACACACACACACACACACACACACACACACACACACACACACATATATATATATATATATATATATAAGTGGGTGCTCAAATGAGAACCCAAATATCATGAGAACCATGAGAACCAATTGTAGCCCTTAGATTAGAAAATAGAGAACAGTTCAGATTGGAACTTAAAAGGTTGACATGCGGTGGCAATTTTGAAATAAGGCTTAACATCAAGGGTAACTTTGTCATTGTATATTTAGGTTTAGATCGAGTCTGTCTTGTCGTTGGAGAGGAGAGAGAAATATACGAAGGTCGTCGGGTTTAATCGCCTGATTCTCCTTTTCCGACGTCGGATTTTTCGCCTGATTCTCCTTTTCCGACGTCAGATTTTTCGCCTGATTCTCCTTTTCCGACTTCGGATTTTCACCTGATTCTGTTTTTCTGACGTATTCGCAATTAAAATCTGGTTCGTTTGTGTGTTTAATTTTCATTTTTTTTTTGTATTGTTAATCATAATTTATAATTTAGATATTGTTTAAGTTTTTTTTTTTTATATAATTTTTGATGTTGTAGATATTGTTTGATGGAAGAAAATCAAGCTTCAAATTCAGGTTTTTGCTGTTAATATGATTTTATTTTATAATCGATTGTTTTTGTGCAATTTTTCTGGCAATTGTGTTGCAGCTTGAATTGGATACAATGTTGATAAGAATTCAGTTAGATACAATAGGCGAACACCTATTGTATCCAACAGCAATGTATGAAGATTATTGGTATTGGATACAATAGGCAAACAACTATTGTATCCAACAGAAATGTATGAAGATTGTTGGTATTAGATACAATAGCTAAATAGCTATTGTATCCAATACAATGTTGATAAGAATTCAGTTAGATAAAATAGGCAAACACCTATTGTATCCAACAGCAATGTATGAAGATTGTTGCTATTGGATACAATAGGAGAACACATATTGTATCCAACAGCAATGTATGAAGATTGTTGGTATTGGATACAATAGGCAAACAACTATTTGTATCCAACAGCAATCTATGAAGATTGTTGGTATTAGATACAATAGCTAAATAGCTATTGTATCCAACAGCAATCTATGAAGATTGTTGGTATTAGATACAATATCCAAATAGATATTGTATCCAATACAATGTTGATAAGAATTCAGTTAGATATAATAGGCAAACACCTATTGTATCCAACAACATTATTAACACTTTTTTTTTTTTGTTGTAGCTGTTGGAAGTAATCATTTTGGCGTTGGAAGTGATAATATTGTTGGATATTACTTTGCTGATAGCGATGATGCTTGCTCGAAGTTGATTGTAACACCAAAAGAAAGTCGGTATTGGGTTCCTGTGTGCGATGATGTTTATAAGCCGGTTATTGGTCAGTGTTTTGCAAGTTATGATGATGGTTTTTGTTTTTACGAGGCATATGGTCGTGTGTGTGGTTTTGATGTCCGTCGTAGTACTGTTAAGATATCAAGTAATGGAAGAACGAGTTTGAAGTATTATGTTTGCCATAGGGCAAGGGTGATTGATAAGAAAATAAAAAAAATCTGATTATACTGATGGTGAGAGCAGTAAATAAGGTCGAAAGATGATGTTTTCTAGATGTGATTGTAAAGCGATGATTGGACTGAAGTTGTCTCGTTATGATGAGAAGAGTGGGGTAGTTGTGTATAAATTTGTTGAGCGGCATAATCATAAACTGGTTGCTCCAAATTGTAGGCATTTTTTTACGTTTTGGTAGGGAAATATCATTGGCGCATAAGAATTTTGCATTTGATGCATCTAAGGTGAAAATAGGTGCATCACAAGCTCATGGTTTGATGAAAGAGTTGGTTGGTGGATATGAAAATGTTGGAGCTACTGTGAGAGATTTTAAGAAATGGAGCAGGGATTTTAAGCAAGGTATTGGGGAGAAGGATGCTCAGATAATTTTGGACAAGTTTAAGGCTAAGAAGGAGCAGACTGGTTCTTTTTATTATGAATATGAAGCTGATGAATCAGGTCATTTGATTAAGTTGTTTTGGGCTGATCCTATAGGCCGTAGAAACTATGAAGTATTTGGTGATGTTATCTCCTTTGATGCGACATTTGGCACAAATAAGTAAGTGTTTTTGAATATTTTATACTATTGGATACAAGAGCTATCCATTGAGTGTATCTAAGTATATGCAAGTGTATTGTTTCAACAATATTGTTGGATACAACAGCTATATTAGGTTGTGTATCCAACAGCAATGTTGACACATTGCTATTAGATACAGTAGTAATTTAGCTAGTGTATCCAACAGAAATGTTGACACATTGCTATTGGATACACTAGCCAAACACCTAGTGTATCTAACAGCAATGTTGACACATTGCTGTTAGATACAGTAGCAATTTAGCTAGTGTATCCAACAGCAATGTTGACACATTGCTATTGGATACAGTAGCAATTTAACTAGTGTATCCAATAGCAAATGTTGGATACACTAGCCAAACACCTAGTATATCCAACAAAAATGTTTATAATATTGTTATTAGATACAGTAGCAATTTAGCTATTGTATCCAACAGCAATGTTAGTGTATCCAACAGCAATGTTGAGACATTAATATTGAATCTATTTTGATATTTATTATTTGCTTCATGATTTTCTTTATGTATGCTCAAATCAGGTACAATATGGTATTTGTGCCATATTGCGGTGTGGATAATCATAGGAAATGCGTGACATTTGCAGCAGGGTTACTTTCAAGATAAGATATTCCTCACTACACTTGGGCTTTTCAAGCGTTTTTAAACGCAATGGGTCGGGAACCACTTTGCTTAATTACGGACCAATGCCCTGCTATGAAGCAGGCAATACCTGCAGTTTTCACTTCAACGAGGCATCGTTGGTGCATGTGACATATCATGAACAAACTTCCAACAAACTTAATCAAAGTGTCATATAGTATCTAGAATAGTGTATTGTTGAAGATTGCACTTGGATACACTAGCTATTTTATGTAATGTATCCAACTGTAAAATATAATATTATGCTTCTATGAAGTAGGTAATTAACTTTTTTTGTGCAGGTTGGTCCTCATTTGTGCAAGGAGGCTGATTTGATGTCAAAGATTAAAGGTTTCGTTTGGGACAATTGCCTAAATGCATCAGAATTTGAAGAAGGATGGAAAGCAGTCATAGAAGAATTTGGTTTACAAGAGAATGAGTGGTTATCGACTATGTTTGAGAATAGGAGTAGCTGGATTCCTGCATATTTTAGCGATGATCCATTGCTCGGGATATTGCGAACAACGTCGTTGTCAGAAAGCGTCAATGCATTTTTTGGTAAGTACACGAAGCAGAGGGACACATTGACAGAGTTTTACGTACGTTTTGAGACAGCAATGGACAAGCAGCGTCAGACCAATAGACGATTGAGCCACGAGTGTTTGACACAACTTCCCAAGACTGTGACTCCATTGTTGATCGAGAAAGATGCAGCAGAAATTTACACACGAGAGGTTTTTTATATGGTTCAGGATGAAATTAAAGAAGCGTGTTACAGTTTGGGGATGAAATCTATGGCCGGTGACGATTCCGTTAAGAACTTGGTGTTGACAGATGGGAAAGCAAAAGGGAAAGAATTTGAGGTAACATTTTTTTTATGTAAATAACATTTTTTTTGACACATTGCTCTTAGATACAATAGTAATTTTAGCTATTGTATCCAACAGCAATGTTGATAACAATACAGTTAGATACAATACCAAAACACCTATTGTATTCAACAGCAATGTTCACACATTGCTGTTGGATACAATAGCTATTTAGCTATTGTATCCAATGCAATGTTCATACATATTGCTATTGGATACACTAGCTACTTCCCTATTGTATCCAACAGCAATGTTGAAACATTGCTATTAGATGCACTAGGAATTTATCTATTGTATCCAATGCAATGTTCAGCTGCTGTATTTTGTACTAATTTAGCTTCTGAATATTACACAGGTAAAGCACTTGTTAGAAACTAATCACGTGCAATGTTCGTGTAAACTATTTGAAAGAATTGAAATTTTGTGCAGACACGCTTTTTTTGCCTTAAAGCTAGTTAATGCAGCTAAGATTCATAGAGACCATATCCTCAATTGGTGGACGAAGAATGCAGAGCGCCGTGGGTCAATTGCGGTGGTTGATAGCGTATCAACAGATTGTGTTAGAATGGAGGCGTTTGGGGCAAAAGTGAATGAGATTTGGTTTGATTTCAACACATGTATGGGGTTAGTTGGTAAGGATGGTGAGGATTTGGATCACATCGCAAAGGTTTTGTATGGCTTGAAGCATGAATTAAGAGAACACAGAGGTACAAATATTTGCCAGAAGAACAAAACTGTTATTGAAAACTTAATTGGTACGGATATTCCTGATGAAATTACAGTCAAGCCTCCTAATGAAGGTCGTAACAAAGGGTGTGGGAGGAAGAGGATTTTGAGTGCAGCGGAGAAGTCGGTAGCTCAAAAGGAAAAGGCTAAGAGATTATGCAGGTCATGTAACCAAATGGTGCATCATGACAAGCGAAATTGTCCGCTATTATTCAAAGATAATAATTAGGTTTTGATTAGGATTTTTTTTATTTTTGTTGGATAATTATATAGTCTTTTCATCTAATACTATATATTTTTGGATAATGATTCAGTTTATTGGATACACTGTTTGAACAGATTCAATATCCATGGTTTAATACCATATTTGATATCTGTAATTTTTATTAGATACATTAGGTGAATAGGTAGTGTATCTAATAAATGAAATAAATTAGTTGCATTCTTATTAGATACACTAGTTACATAAGTAGTGTATCCAATGATTGAAATATAGTATAACCCATTCATTGGATACAGTAGGACAAAACATTATGTATCTAATGTTAATATGATATTTATATTCTGGAATCTGGATATCTTATTAGATACACTAGTCGCATAACTAGTGTATCCAATGAATGAAATATATCATAACCCATTCATTGGATACACTAGGCAAACACCTATTTGTATCCAACAAAAATGTTCATTCAGTTAGATACAATAGGCAAACACTTATTGCATCCAACATCAATTTTCATAACAATTCAGTTAGATACAATGTTCAAGTCTTCAACATAACAAAATACTAGAGCTTCTTTGAATGAACTAAACAACGATTAAAAAGTATCCTTACTTACATATCAATTATCCAACATAAAAAAACAAATACTACAAGTTTTCTAAATAAAATTATGCAATATTAGATGATTTCCGACCTACCTTTAAATTGCTAAGTATCAACCAACCACAACACTACAAGTTTTCTAAAATTCAAGTTTTCAAAATAAATGCCAAGTATCAACCAACGATAATATTACAAGTTTTCTAACACCATATAAAGATACACAATTCTAACATCCCCAAATTAATCAGTCTCTACAACTTTTGTTTCTTTTTCTTTTTTTGCTCCTTCTTTTCTATCTTGTCCATCTTGCTCTTCTCATTTAAAAAATTTGTTGCTTCCTGTATAACCTCATCTCTGTTTTTGTTTGTCTCATGGCATATGATCTTGTTCACATAACGGCTTCGCAGCCTCAGAAGTTGTCTATTTTGTTCCAGCTGGTAAGAAATGAAAAAAATAAAAAAATTTAGAAGTTTGTTTGTTTTTCACTTCAACAAACATTTTATTATATACTATACAATACTTACCCCTTCATCCTTTAGTCCAACATCACTTACTGTGCCGCTGCAGCCCATATATGCTTCCATGTGCCTCATCATAAAAATTGCACAGTCAGTATGATTTTCTTTTGTTTGCCAAGAGAATCTTTTTCGTTTAGGTTTAAATGATCTAATTTCATCTGCTCTTTTGTGATTCTTGGATTGGGCATACCGACAAAAAAGTTTTTGCTGCACAAAATAACATGAAAGTAACGGTGCATTATTATATAATTCAAAAGAAACATATTTGACTTGTTGGATACAGTATGTAAATAGGTATCGTATCCATTGCAAATATCATATTCAATTTGAATTTTCATTAGATACACTAGTTAAATTATCTAGTGTATCTAAGTTTAATTGCAGATATTGTGTTATGTATCAATTTTATAAAGATATATATAAAATTTTTGACAGATATAAGCAGGACAAGTTTAAGAAATTCATACCACATGTATTAGAGGTTCTCTGTATTTGTCCATTATGCCTGCCAAACTATTGTCCAGTATATTAATTGCACCGCCTTTTATATCAAACACAGCAAGCCAATAATGTTTACTAGCAAGAACTGGAAAGAACACCTGATAGACGCAAAAACAAAACATATCAAGTGTATGTGAATACTTTTAATTACATACACTATTTTAATTAGATACAATAGCCAATTTGGCTATTGTATCCAACATCAATGTTGACACATTTCTATTAGATATAATAGCCAAATTCCTATTGTATCCAATACAATGTTTGATAGCAATACAGTTGGATACAATAGCCAAATAGCTATTGTATCCAACAACAATGTTCATACACATTGTTATTGGATACAATAGTCAAATAGCTATTGAATCCGACAGCAATGTTGTCATATTGCAGTTAGATACAATAGCCAAATACCTATTGTATCCAACAGCAATGTGTGTATGAACATTGCTGTTGGATACAATAGTCAGATAGCTATTGTATCCAATACAATGTTCATAACAATACTGTTAGATACAATAGGCCAATACCTATTGTATCCAACAGCAATGTTCATACACATTGCTATTGGATACAATAACCAGCTAGCTATTTGTATCTAACAGCAATGTTCATACACATTGCAATTAGATACAAATAGCCAAATACCTGTTGTATCCAACAGCAATGTTCATACACATATTGCTATTGGATACAATAGCTATTGTATCTAACACCAATGTTCATAACTATACTGTTAGATACAATAGGCCAACACCTATTGTATCCAACAGCAATGTTCATACACACATTGCTATTGGATACAATAGCCAGATAGCTATTTGTATCCAACAGCAATGTTGAGACATTGCTGTTGGATACAATAGCTATTGTATCTTGTATCCAACACCAAAGTGACAACATTGCTATTAGATACAATAGCCAAATAGCTATTGTATCCAACAGCAATGTTCATACACATTGCTATTGGATACTTTTAAGATGACTTTTTTAAAATATAATTGAGTTTAAGTTTCATTACCATCTCATAATCATTGAGCGAGTATTTTGTGTTCTGTTTCAACAATCTATCCATGTCATCAGAAAAGTCTTCATAATGTGCATCAAATGATTTTCCAGCAGTAATCATCTGAAATATTGTTTTTTGACATTGGAAATGTGTGTGTTAGTGTTTTTTGTTACATATAAAAATATTAGTGGAAGTAAATATTAATATATAAATATATTACCGTCATAAGTGGACTGTAGAAGAGACGTAATAGCGATGCTGGAGACTTGTACCTCTCCAAATCATTTAGCACATCACACCAAACACAAATGATAGTTGCTTCCACTGTGCTGCCAGGAAGCATGCTCTTAAAATTTTCGATAGTCGCAAATGCATGCTCGGATTGATAAAGGAATAATCTGTAGAAAATACAGCAATATATTATTAACAAATACTATTTCATAGTGTAACTTTTAATTAAATATTGTATCTATAACTGGTATTGTGTGCAATTGAAATACTATATTATTATTGGATACACTAGGTATATAGCTAATGTATCTATTGTATCTAATTCAAATATATTGGATTAGATACACTCTAGCTTAATTAGATACAATACCAATTTTAAGCAGTGTATCCAAGTGAATTTTATAAAATTACTTACATCACTGTGTCTGGCTTCACATGCTGAATCCATTGGAAGATCGCTTTTTCATCAGCCAGTATCCTACCTTCTATTTCAACCACCCTACTCCTGAATGGAGATTTGTTACTTTCAGATGGTTGCGGTTGACGTTTTTCTATTGGTTGGTCCTGTTGACTATCCTGTTCTTCGGAAGAACTTAACAATTTAAAACTCGGCGTTGTAGTGCTTGTTGTCCTTCTCTTAGGCAGTGGAGGCTTCTTAGATTGAACGTTTTTCTTCCCCTTCATCTCCTTTTCTTTTTCAGCCTCACCTAAGCCTTCAGCTTCCTTTGCTATCAACAAAACGTCTACACCTTCAAATAAATCATCAGATCTTGTCTTTGTTCATGGTGGTTGTTTTTCTTTGTTATACAGCTCCTCAATGGCTGTAATATTTCTCAGACCTTCGCTGTCAAACTCAAAACTGTCAACCATTTCTGAATCTTGTATTTCTTCTTGTAGACAGAGTGGATCGATGTTTGCATATTTTTCAGTTGAAGCAGCCTTTTTTGCTGCTGATATTTCAAGAGATTCTCTTTCCATTCTGTCCATTTGTGAGCTTGTAAGATGTAAAAAATCAAATGGTTAAGAGTCTTGATGCGTTTCATCTGGTATGTTCTTTGGTTCATCACATTGAGAAGCTGTAACATGCTGAAGGCTTAGTGGTTCAGAATCAAGTTCGGATTGATCTGGATTGGCTTCTGCAAAATTTGATTTTTGTGGGGAATGAGGAGTTTGGACAGGATGTTGTTCATCATTATGAAAAGAAGAACTTGTTGGATTGGATGTAGGTGGAAAGGTTGAATTGAACAGTTGAGCAATTGTATGGTGGATTTGTACCACTTTCTCCTGCTCTTTGCTTTATGACATACAAACCACATATGCATTTTTATATCTATCCAACGCATTCTTCAATTCATCTGAAAAAATCTCTAGTTGTTTGATAGGACCATCATCTTCCTGTATTGAATAAGAAAATATTTTATAGTAATTGTTTGAACAATTCAATTGAATACACTTGCTATTACATAAAATATCTAAATAGCTATTGTATCCAACAACAATGTTCATACACATTGCTATTAGATACAATAGCTATATAGCTACTGTATCTAACAGCAATGTTCATACACATTGCTATTAGATACAATAGCTATACAGCTACTGTATCCAATACAATGTTCTTAACAATTGAGTTAGATACAATAGGCAAACATATATTGTATCCAATAGCAATGTTTACAAACATTGCTATTGGATACAATATATGTTTGCCTATTGTATCCAATGTAATATTCATACACAATGCTATTGGATACACTCGCTACTTCCATGTTGTATCCAATAGCAATGTTCTTAACAATACAGTTAGATACAATAGCCAAACACATATTGTATCCAACAGCAATGTTCACACACATTGCTATTGGATAGACTAGTCAATTCCATATTGTATCCAACAGCAATGTTCACACATTGCTATTGGATACACTAGCCAAACATCTATTGTATCCAACAGCAATGCTGATAACAATACATTTAGAGACAATAGATAAACATCTATTGTATCCAACAGCAATGTTCACACACATTGCTATTGGATACACTAGTCAATTACCTATTGTATCCAACAGCAATGTTCACCTCTTTTATTTTAAATGGTCTGTTAAATAGTTTAAACATTCATGTTTTTTTTTCATGTATTTTTATTCATATTTATTACCTGCTCTCGATCAGGAACTTCAATGGAACTAGAATGAGGAGCTTCTGTAGCCAAAAGGGGCTGATCCTGTATATGTAGGTGAAAATAAATTTCTGAGACAAATTATAAATAAAGATACTTTTTAATATATATTTTAAGATGAAGTAAAGACACTAATAATATAAGTGAATAGTACAAAGAAAACCTTAAATCTTGAAAGTTAGATACACTAACTATTTTAGCTGTTGTATCTAATAGCAATGTTGACAATATGCTATTAGATACACTAGCAAATTAGGTATTGTATCCAACATCAATTTTTATAAAAATACAGTTAGATACACTAGCTATTTTAGATATTGTATCCAATAGCAATGTTTCATAACAATAACCATGCAAACAGTAGCTAATTTGCTTTTTATATTTATGAAGATACATTTAAAAAAACAACAATTAAAAAGGAACATATTTATTAATTAATATTAAACATTAGGACATCAGGAAATACACTTAATTGACCAAAATACAAATATAGGCTCCTAAACCTAATTTATGGTCATAAACTTGTGCAGGGCTGCATGCATGTACATATCCGTCGTTCCATAGTGTGCAAGGGTAGACCCACAATCATTTGCATGCATAACGAGAGCTTCCTATGACCAGGTTGGGGTGTTTTCGGTACTGGTCTCTTTGCAGAAAAAACAATGGAGATGCCCCCATTTATTGTACAAGGTATACAGCCCCAGCCTGAAATTTTCAAAGTAGTAGGCTATGTGGTCCTGGGGGTCTTCAACGGAAAGTATGTACCTTCTTCCTCAGAATCGGAAGAATCAGAAGGATTAGTCACAGGATGCTGTGAACTTTTGGTTATTCTGAGCTGTATTGCCAGTTGAAGAACAAGAGGGCTTGTTTTCAACCATTTTCTTCTTGTTGTGTTTGGTTTTTAGATGTGTTTTTTGATGTGTAAAATACAAGTGAAGTTGCAATGTATTTATAGTGAACATTTGTAGTTGAACATTTATTTTAATTTGTCTTTTGCAATTCATTTGGTCAATGCATTAATTATATGTCTCATGAGCTTTCAGATACAGATAAGATCAGATGAAATTTTTCATCAATGCATCTTTTTTACTGTAATTAATAATTCTGACATATGTTCCATATAAGACATTCAGATTTTAATCTATTAGCTAGCATTTGTATTTATTTTTTTATTTTTTTATTTTTTTGTAGGGGAGGTGTGCAGTTGGATACAGCAGAATTGTCCTTAATGTATCAAATACCTAATATTAGCATTGTTAGATACAATAGCTATTAGATACACTTAGATAAAATAGCCAAAATACCTATTTGTATCCAACAAATTTTTTTTATTTTTATTTTTTTGGGTGGGGGGCTTGGTATACTGTTAGATACAGCAGCAATTTATTTGATGTATCTAATACACATTATTAAAATTCTTAGATACAATAACTATTTTATACAAGTTTTAAACTATTATATAAAATACAGTTCGATACAATAGAAAAATAACTATTTGTATCCAACACTAATGTTTTGATACATTGCTATTAGATACACTACAAATTTAGCTATTGTATCCAATACAATGTTCATAACAACATACTTAGATACAATAGCCCTATCATTAATGCATTGACCAATTTAATTGTGAGATGTGCCATTTTTCATCAATATATGTTTTGACTTTAATCAAAAATTCTGAGATGCATGCCATATGAGACATGCAAGCTGGCATTTTTGTATTTATTTTTGGCAAAGGAGGTGGGTGGAAACAGCATAAAATGTATTTGTCTATATGCAGTCTAATAGGTTAATGCATTAATGATATGTCTGCAAGTATGGATGAAATTATATTTAATTTTTTCTGAATTTTGTAAGTTTAACAAGACCACTGATTTTTTTGGGAATAGTTGCTTTGACATCTAAGTTTTAACCTATTATATACAACACAGTTAGATACAATAGCAAAACACCTATTTGTATCCAACACTGATTGTATCTAACAACAATTTTTTGACACATTGCTATTAGATACAGTTAGATACAATAGGCAACTACCTAATGTATCCAACATCAATGTTCACATATTGCTATTAGATACACTAGTAATTTAGCTATTGTATCCAACATCAATTTTTTGACACGTTTCTATTAGATACAGTTAGATACAATAGACAACTACCTAATGTATCCAACATCAATGTTCACATACTGCTATTAGATACACTAGTAATTTAGCTATTATATCCAACATCAATTTTTTGACACATTGCTATTAGATACAGTTAGATACAATAGGCAACTACCTAATGTATCCAACATCAATATTCACATATTGCTATTAGATACACTAGTAATTTAGCTATTGTATCCAACATCAATTTTTTGATACAATGCTATTAGATACAGTTAGATACAATAGGCAACTACCTAATGTATCCAACATCAATGTTCACATATTGCTATTAGATACACTAGTAATTTAGCTATTGTATCCAACATCAATTTTTTTGATTAGATATCTCACCTCTTGATTTTGCTGCATAGAAATGTTTCGAACATTGCCTATCCCAATTGTTTTATTTTTCATCTCAAATTCTTCTCTGTTTTCCAGAAATTTTGTCGTCCATTCTTTGTATGCTGGAAGATGCCTCTGAATGACATTCATACCTTGTATCTCCACACGATCAATATAAAGAAACTAGGAAATAAAAATAAAACAATGTAGGTTAGATTGAAAATAATTATCAATATCATTCATATTAAGAAGACGTTTGAGCAAACAGATAAATGAATTACTTACGCATAAAAATATCAACGATCCTGTAAAATTTCCTGTTTCCACCCAGCTTGACCTTGCATTTTTCAAATGGTGTATGAGATACTCACACTAGTTGTATTCTTTGCATTCATCAAAACTGAGATTAGAATTTAAAATCTCTTGATTTGCATAATGGCTTGACATGGGGCAGATTAAGAGATTGCAGATCAAAACCACAAAATTCTGTTTGAAAATATAATCAGCCTCAGTGCTGTTCTCAATCTTCTTTAATATATCTGTGGGGCTGTGCTTCCAAGGGTCCTTTCCTACTTCAAACTGAGCCCCCCAGTTTCGCATTGAGCCCTCAATTTTCTCATTCTTCCTGGCTTTCTGCTTGATATTGATTGTTCTTTCCCCCCTTGGAAGCCCTAATATTCTCTCAAGTTCCTCTTCAGTGACAGGAATTGTTTGTCCATTTTTCAGCGTTATTATGTTATCATGGTGGTTGTAATGTTTGATAACATAATAACCTATCCTGTGAGGAAGGTTGTTGATTTTCAAGTCTAAAAGATCCTTAAATCCAAAAGATTTGACCCATTCAATTTGCTCAGGAGATAAGCTTTGAATTGCTTGAACTAAAGTCCTTGCTGTGCCTCTCATTTTTGACACATGGTAGCTTTCAGTATTTTGAACTGGAGTTGGAACTGTGGTTTCGGTCTGAGGGTTTCTAGGACCCTGCAATTAAGATTGAAAACAGGTTAATATTATGATTTTACGTAATGTATGCACTTTCATTTTTTTTTTCAAACAACCCAATTGGATACACGAGCCAAATAGCTATTGTATCCAACAGCAATGTCGACACACATTGTATTGGATACACTAGCAAAATGCCTATTTGTATCCAACAGCAATGTTGACACACATTGTATTGGATACACTAGATATTTAGCTATTGTATGTAATAGGTACACATAATATAGGTTAATACCTTGATTTTTTCTCTTTGTAATTTTGATGAACTTGGACCAGAACCATCTTTTTTATCTGCATCACGATTTTTTCTTTTCCTAGCAGCTTTTTTAATATCTGCAAGTGATTCTTCTGCTGGGGATTTATCTGCTAAAAAATGAAAACAAGTTTTTAGTACAAGAAATAGATCATTTTAGTTGGATACACAAACATTTTAACTATTGTATATAATTTAAAATATAGTTATAATTTTTTTACTGGCCTATATTTTTACCTTCTGCAAACCTAGGAGATTTTCTTGGTGTTGATTGCAATCCTGTTAAT
>JAOWBW010000038.1:735823-790823 GCA_026119855.1 Campanula takesimana | reverse complement strand
AGGAACAACTTCGAAAAAATCTCCAAGTTCTTTCGTATTCTTCAATTATAATGGGCGGTGGTTCTCAATAAGAGAGTTCTCTTTTGAAAGGGGGAATGTGTTTGTTTATGGTTAAGGGATAAAGATTCGGAGGAGGGGGGAGTTATTTGTGTTTGGAAATAATAACTTCTAGTACGAGTACTCTCTTCTTAAAATGTATACAAAGAGACTGCATTGATGTAAGTACCCCGATCCAGATTGCTCCTAAAAAAATATTCAAAAATAAAGCATAGGGGTCTTTTGGGTATTGATTGGGTCATTATAATGTTTAAGGGACATTTTAGGTAGTTATCGAATTATTTTAGGAAGGGGGGGGCCTTCTGGTAATTTATAAAAGGCTGGGACCATGGTTTCATCCCCCACAAAACCCAAAGGACTTTGTGAGAATTTCTAAAAAGTCTCAAAGTATTTGCCAGGCGAAAACAAGGAGAAGCCCGTACGGAGGAATTAATCCTCAAGCTGCCAAACACCAGACAAAGGAACGTGTGTCGCCCTTCTGTTCGCCATCTTCGGAGTCTCCAGCAGCCGCACTCTCCCTGTCCGAGAGTTGATGACACGCGCCCGACCAAGCCCTCCGTGCCTGCTTGTGATTGGTGTAGCGCCTCCTTTTTTTCTCCCACTCTCCCCCCGCCAGCCGCCATCAGCCTCCTCTCCTCCAATCAGAATGCACCAAGCACCCCCTCTTCCATAAGTTTTCCAAAAGCCGTCAGATCACCCTAATCCGCCTCATCCTTCACCGTTGATCTCCTAGGCCAGCCTGATTGTGCCACTTGTCAAATTCTGGTGCAAGACTCCCACTAATCCGAAAATAGGGTATTTCTAACAGTAGGAATAAAAAAACTCCTACAGTAGGAATTTCTAACATGCATACTAGCAATTGAACCACAGAGTTATATAGAAGGTCGTGGGTTTTTTAGAAAGAATTCTCGGAAATAGGTCATTAGAAGTAAGATTGATTCTATTTTTCTAAGTCACACTTGTTAACTATTGATTTGCTTCCAGGGAGTAACTCACTAGGATATAAGTGAATTATTCAAGAGGAAAACGGTTGATGTTACGACACCTGTGATATTTGAATCGATGAAATGTTGATAAACAAATTGTATCAACTAGTGTATTGTTCATGTGATCAATAATGAGAACGAATCTTTTTATGTAGATTATATTTTCCTATTTAAAATAGATACAAACAATATTTTTTTTTTTATGTGGATTATATATTCCTTTTTATGGTTGAACATAACAGTCTTCATATTGATTTGTTATATACTCTCTTCGTCCCACTAGAAATAAGGTTTTTTATTCCGACACAGTGATTAAGAAATACTAATATATTATTGGAAAAAGTGGTTTTAAGTATGAAGGAGAGAGAAAGTTGGTAGGGGATATGAAGTGAATAGTTATTGTGAGTATGATAAGTATCCCCTATTAATAAAAAATTAATACTCCCATAGTAGAAAAAGTTGTTATTAGTATTATAAAATACTAATAATTTATTAGAAAAAGTGATTTAAATAGTGTTTTGCACAATTATACCCTCCACCCACTTGTATTATTTACAACTTTTTATTGTTTTGTTAATAAGCATGCATATCACATGTAGGATTCTTACTTTGGGACAGAAGAAGTAAAAAAATTTACAATTTGGGATATATTTTTTCGGGTGGGACACCCAAAATAAAAAAAACGTCATATTTCAAGTGGGTCGGAGGGAGTAGGATTCAAGAATTTTGAATATATATTTAAAAGGGTTAATGACAATTTAGACCCTAAAGTCATTTACCACCCTTCCAAACGAACCCCGATTTTTTTTCTCCATATCAGACCTTGATGTGTAAAAAACTCGCCAGTTGGCCTTTTTGACGATTTTCGTTAGAAAAGTCAGTTAAGTATCATGTGTGTTGCACATGACTAACGAAATGGTTAATATGAAGTTGATATTTTTTTTAAAGAGGTTAATGAAAATTCAAACTTAACACTGTTGAAAATGAAAATAATTATTAACATAATAAACAAAACATTAACACAAAATAAATTTATTATCATCTATTTTCATTTATATTTTTAAAAAATAAATTCAATAAATAATTTTAATTCACCAATTTTGTAAATGAAAATATTAAATAAAGTGTTGATGATTAACAATATTAAATTGATCAAATTATTTTAATAATTACATATTATTTTCTTATATTAAAAATATTAACTCTTTAAAAGAAAAAAAATATTAAATTATAGGTATCTTTTTTTTTTAACCAAATAACAGATTATTAGTATTGAAATATTACATTATGACATTAATCAAATTTTTCTGACAAATTACTTTAATTGGCTAAAAATAAATCTTAATATAAGAAAAAAAAAAAAAAAAAAGACAACCTTCCTTCTCCAAGAGATTCATCCCCTACATAACCACCAACATCCCCCTTCATCTGGTGACCACCTCTCCCCCTCCATCCTTCCAGCTTCTAACCACCATCACCTTTTTAAACACACAAAATACCTTCAAAATCAAACAAATAAAATCCATTATTCAAATAACTACCCTTCTTCAACAACTCCGACCAAACCCCCAACCCCCTCAAAAAATCCGTCCGAACCCCCACCCCTTTCTTCACAAATCCGGTCAAACCCCACATTCACCTTCTTAAACAAATTCGCTTGGAATTCACAAAATTACACTACAAAAATCGCTGAAATTCTTAGCAATATACTCGGTGATCGAAGGGAATCACAATCTATGAAACAAATCAAGAATCGAAGCCGGAAAATCATCATAGCTGGCCAAATCAATAGAATGGATTTTTTGTTGAAAATTATACTCTGTTCACCTGTCGTGATAATCGTCATAGTGGTCAGTGTGGAAGATGGGGAAGAATGTGGTAATTGGTAGGGTTGAGGAGCCGGAGAGATTAGTAGGAGATTTTTGTTTGAGTTAGGAATGGCGACAGATCTGACGAGAGGGAGAAGAAGAGGATATATTTTTATGTTGGATTTTTTTACCCTCCCTTCATTTTTAAGATATGCCATTTAACACCCTTAAAATGTAATGTCAATTCAAATTAATCAATTTGATGATCACGTGCATAGCACATGTAGACTTAACGAGTTTTTTTAACATAATCCATCAAAAAGGCCTTAACTGGCAGGTATTTTTTAGTTCAATGTCTGATCTGGCGAAAAAAAATATTAGGGTTCGTTTGGAAGGGTGGTATATGACTTTAGGGTCTAAATTGTCATTAACCCTATTTAAAACCAAGGAATATTGAATTCATTGGATATCAAATATTGATATCAAATTCAAATGACACATTGAATGAAATAGATCAAAGCGGTGAAACGGTTCAACAAATGAAACTTAGAAGAAAGTGGGCAAGTTAGTAAAATCATTAGTTGATTTGAAACAAAAACAAAGATATGATATCAAAAGCTTGATTGTACCATTATAGAAATTGGATTTAAAACAAATGTGACAACACTAGTGGTTATGTCATTTTGTTGATTAAATCCATGTTGGATATGTTGAACTCGATTAAAATATAGCAAATATGATATTTCGAGTTAAAATTTCAAGAAAAACTAATGGACTAGCGTTAACCAAGTCATAGTTCTTGATAATTTTGAAAATGGAAACATGAAGTAGCTAGAACTATAATGGACACTAGTTAAGATTTATCAAAAAGGGAAAAGCGTGTGTTAGCAATCGGTTATATTGCTAGAAGTCAATCTATGATTGATAGAACAAAACGCACTATGTATAATAGTATGTCTAGACATATACATCAAAGATATAATACCATTAGACAATTACTCTCAATGGTTTGACTATGTGACGTCAAGTGATAACTTGACGGATCCACTAACAAAGGGTTACATAAAGAGTTAGTTGACAAGAGGAATGGGTCTCAAGTCTCTTGAGAGTTAACACAGCGGAAAACCCTAACTAGCTAACTAGAGATCCCAAGATCTATATTCAACGGGACCACCTAATTGCAAAACGACTCGTTGTATAACTGAGGGGGTCATCCCCAAGTCCATTCCTAAAGTGATACACCAAACAAAACAGGTTAATCCTATGGCTTTAATGATTCTTACACATCAAAAATACTAAGTGGCGTAATACGGGTTACTTGTAAGAATTACCTATGTGAGAGAGAAATGGGACCCCTTCGAGGAGAATCGTGCGAGTCTCAATTCTTTGATTCTCTCACAACTCCAAGAAATATGTTTAGGGCCTTAAATGAACATAGTTATGAGAGTTGGATTATGTTAGGATGATACTAGTGTCAAGCATAAAATCGGCTACACAAAAAGCATAATGGTTCAAGGACTTCTTGTCTACCGAAGAGTAAATATGCTTGTACGAGCGAAGGTTTAAAGGGAGTTCCCATACCTATCATATGCAAGTTTTCGTTTGTCGGACTTTATCACTAACTTTTCTCGAGTTAATTTCCATTCATGTGCAGGATTGTTGTAAAAATTGTGCATTAGAATGAGAAAAATAATTTCTAGAATTTAGGACTCGAATGTGAGTCCTTTAAAGTCTATAAGTATTAACCTCCAACAAATATTCTATTAAGGAATTGGGTGACTTTAACTTTGGGTTGTTACATATTGGGTTAGTTGTCATTTTTTTAGAACAAGGGTGGCACATGAGGATTTTATATCATAAAATAAATATAGTACAAATGATGAGGAGGACAATCACCCGACTTATTGTCGGATATGGAGCCTAACCACGAAATCCAAAAAATTACATAATTCCTAAGCAAATAGAACCTTCTAAGAAATAAAATCCTAAAATAATTAAACAAAAAACAACCCTAGGATAACCAAAAGTTGACCAATAAGTAAAATTACCGATGAAGAAGCCTATGTCCTTGATCCAAAGTTCATAAGCCAAGGAGAAACATTGGCCCAATGCCATGACCAAATATTCATATAGATGATGAAGAAACCATCCCAAAACCAAAAGAAAATCAGGCCGGCCCAATCAGCCAATTCGTCCAAGCCCAAATAGCATCTATCCAAGTGCTCAATCGAGCAAGGGGAAGAACTCAGTCGAGTGAGTACTGCTTGAAAATCCATCCTCTCGGCATTGCTTCCCTAGGCCGTGGCATGAAGGTTGCTCGGCAAGCAAAATTTTCCGCTCAGTCGAGCATGAGGTATAACTGGCCGACCAAAAGTCAATAGAAGAACCCTCAATTCGGCACATAAATGCTCGGGCGAAGCAATGGTAGTGCTCGCCCGAGCACCCTCTGGACTGACCCCTTCGCGGAAAATTGCCAAAAAACCAGAAAACCAACACCAATGTATTGAATTGACACTCTTCAACACATGAGCCGACACTCTTTAACACATGAATTGACACTCTTTAACGATGCACTATCCCTCTGTAAACACATGAACTGGCACTCAATAACCCATGATCTGACATTGTTAAACACTAAAACTAGCACTCGCATATAGTAACTAACATTTTTAAACAATATTACTTGCACACATTAAGCACATGCACTAACACTTGATAACACATTAACATATACTCTTGCACACTACAACTGGCATTCTTAAACGCTACCACTGGCACTCTTATAACATACTAGCACTCTTAAAACACTATATCTCTGGCACTTAGTAACACATGAATTGATATTCTTTAATACCCTTACTCGCATTCTTAAACACTATTATTGGCGCTCTTAAACATTACAATTGGTACTCTTAGACACTACTACCGATACTCTTATAACGCTCACTTGGCACTTAGTAGCACATGAACTAGAACTCTTACAAAGATATTTTTTGTCCATAAGGTCTATCACTAAACTTCACAATGTGTGAGGTCCCGCGTTCGTTCCCTTCCCATGCATCCTAGGATATTATTATTAAGGGGGTAAGTGGGAAACCACTATCGATCCTGTTTTTTTTTAAAAGGAAAAAAAAATAGAACTCTTAAACACTCAAACTGCACTCTTAAACACTGTAACCGGCACTCTTAAACACTATTATGGCACCGCATGATGTTCAACTTACTTACGAAAATTCTACCGCGCGGAAAGGTCTACTTATTTAAAAAGTGTCACCGCGTGTTTTTTTTAAACAAAAAATTCCTAATTGGTATGTAAAACTAGTTTTTTATTAATTACTACTCTTAGAGAAGACAAAAGACTACACGGAAAGACAAAAGAAAAATAAAATCACAATTTTTTCAAAATTAACCACCAATGAAATGTAAGAGAACATTATCACACATCGGGAACAAAACTAGCCTTGTGTATGGCATACAATAATTTTAGGCTACTCCCTTTAGCATCAATTGGTTTTAAGATGGAACCTTAGACTTTATCATGGTATCAGAGCTGGCTCTCTACACTTGCAGACCCAACGGCCCACGATGAACCCTCCGCGCCACCCGTGACAACCCGACCAACCAGTCCACGTTGTAAGCCTTTGGCAAAACCCGGCCACACGTAAGGGGGTGTGTAAGAGAACATTATCCCACATCGGGAACAAAACTAGTCTTGGGTATAATATAATCCCTCCGTCCCAGTTTAAACTTCAAAAAATTCTATTTTAGTTGTCTCATTTTAAACTTCAAAACCTATTAAAGAAGGTTTTTATACTTTCTTATTTGTGGACCGCACATGTCATACTCACAACAATTATCCACTAACTATTCCATTTCTCCCTTTTTCTCTCCTACCAAACCATTTAAACTCACAACATATCACATTTTTCACATTTTTCTTAATTTTTATACCTAACTATTTTTTAAAGTTTAAAATAGGACGGATGAGTAATGATCCTGAAATACTCTCTTTAACATCAATTGGTTTTAAGGTGAAACTTCAGACACGAAAACATTGAATTTTCACTTAAGGAAAAACGAAATGAATATAAAAGAAAGAAAAAAGAAAAATTATAAAGGAGAATCGGTGGGAAAGGGTGGGAAAAGGTTTATATTCGACTCCAACATGGTGGTACTTTTTAGAAGGCTTTTAAAGACCACCTTGTTTTTGGTTTATTCTTTGATGACAAAACGAAATCCCATCTTTCCATTATTGCAACTGATTGAAAGATCTGATGGTACAAAAAGAAAGAGAAAACGAATGGTATTTTGTTTTTCTTTGCACTAGCTAGCTAACCTACAAAAAGGCATCCATGCTGCGAATGACAATCAACCACGTGTTCAAATACGTTTGAAGACACGTTAGTGGACTGATATCGGAAATTTGGAACCGAATTTCCATTTGATGAAAAACGCATTCTATACTAACGTTAATGTAAAACGTAATTTTATATAGTTTTATTAAAAACCTATTTCACAATAAGATATGGAATTTAGTTTTTATCTTCTCTAATATTATAAAGTGTATAACAGACATTTTTATACATTCAAAGTTTCTAACAGACACTTTTAGTGGTAGTGTTAAAGCTGCCGGTTGTAGTGTTAACAATTGTCTTCCCTAATATTGAAAAGTGTATGCTATAGTGTTGAACAATGTCTCTTACTATGTCAACAAGTTCCAAGTGAGTTTTTGTAAGTTTCAAAACAAGTGTCTGCTAGTGATAAAATGTGTCTGTTGTAATATTGAGAAATACCTCTTACAGTATCAAAAAGTGTCTGATAAGATTTTATAAGTTGTGGTTATTTACAACAATGTCACCGTGCCCTGTAACAACGTTCCGCTTAATTAGGAAAATGTCACTACGCTATTTGAAAACGCGTTTTACACTAATATAATACAAGTGTAAAACACGTTTTCTCTGGAGATTTTTTGCTGTATAATACCAAAGCTAACTCACAAATTTTTTAAAACTAAGCAGCCCAAATTTTTTAGTTATATATTTAATTATCTCCAAAGCAATATGTCTCAAAAACGATAAAATAGGGTAGTTATGATATCGATTGAGAAGGAAAATGTCACTACGCTATTTGAAAACGCGTTTTACACTAATATAATACAAGTGTAAAACACGTTTTTCTTTGGAGTATTCAACTTTGATTAATGATTTTGTTTTGAAATGTGATAGGAGAAAAGTATTTTTATAATGTACTATTGTGAAAGTAGCAGCACATTGTATCTTTATTTGCAATGAAATCTTTTTAGTCTACGATAAGCCTTAAATGCAGCGTTGGATGAGGTCACATAATCACGGTCTCATCTGGAGTATGTCTAGTCATTCTATTCGCCACCAGTCTTATCTCATACAAGATTATAAGTATATATGAATCTTTGGGTGTTAAAAAAATTGATATTTTCAGATATACCTTAAAATGAAATTTGGACACTTATTTAGGGACAGAGAGGTAGTAGGTTATTACTCCCTCCGTCCCAGAGTAAGAGTCTTACTTTCCATTTTGGTACGTCCCAGAGTAAGAGTCTTATTCCTAAAATGGCAAAGAATCTTTACTATTCACCACACTCATTCTCTCTCCTATTTTACTTTTATACTCACAACACCAATCAATTCACTATTCTCTCACTCATTCTCTCTCATACTTTACTTTTACACTCACAACATTTACATCACTTCTAATATTTATTAATAAGCGTGCAAATGAGGGGTAAGACTCTTGCTCCGGGACAGAGTTAGTACTATCTAACCTTTATGGTTGTAGAGATTTTTTAGACAAATCCAACAAAAATGGAGAAGGCAATTGAAACGGGACGAGTGACATTTGATGACAAAATGCTTGTGTTAGAACCCTAGTTCTTAACTAAGTGTTTTGACAAATAAATTAAGAACACATCTTGGAGTAACAAAGAAGCAAACTGGAAATCATCAAGACACTCATTACAAACTGATAATGATCAAAACCTGCATCAGTCTTGGTCTACTATCTTCATAATCATATCGAGACAGCTGACCTTCAAGATAGCAGACCTTCAAAAAATTGTTCAAAGCATCTCAGTCAAACTGACACATAAAGTCAAAAGTCAAAAACACTGTTCACAGAATTTAATGACTGACATATATATTTCCAAGATATTGAAGGCCGTTGGAACTCAAACGGATATAATATGAAGACCTATAAATAGAGACCTCTGCACAACTGAAGAAAAACCCCCTTAAAAATACATTGTCTTAGCCATTACACAATTTGTTAAAAGCTTCTAAGAAAATCCAAATTGTCAAAGCACTCTTGATATTTATAAATCTGTGCTAATAACAAAAACATATATCTCACATAGCTACATAAGAGCCAGCTTAGAGATCACCAAACCTTCACATTTGTGAAACCTTTTTCTTTTTCTTTTTCTGTACTTTGCAACAAGTACAAAGCTTAATTAGTGAGGCTAATTAGGTTAGAAAATTCTGAGGGAATTTTTTTGCAATTTATTGTAATTTCTTGACGAAGTATTATAGTGGATTGCTTCTTCACTGTTGAGGACAGTGAGGCGTGGATGTAGGAGAGTTGCTAAAAGCTCTGAACCACGTTATATCGTTGTGTTTGTGTCTTCTTATCTCACACTTATTCACACACTTATCACATATTATTTACTCATTAAGTTCTTCTATTTATTTATCTTTTATTCCGCTGCATAACTCTACATACACACACTGCACCTCAAGACAGTCGATCTACTCTGCAAGACAGTCGACCTCTTGTGCACTAATATTTTACCTGTTTAAGTGTATATTAAGGAACAGGTTCTTTCAATTGGCACCAGAGCTGGTTTCTAAAAGACTTAAGTGTCTTCAAGCTTAACATCTTGTGAAGGATCCAGAAGCACCAACATCATGCCTCAACCAAGAAGAAATAATGAGAAAGACATTCCACATGTTGATGACTGTGGATCATTTGAAATTTTCTCCTCCAAAATCAAAACTTACCTTGATTCAAACAGTGTTTGGAACTGGTTTGTGCTTCATGAAGAAGTCAAGATTCCAACTCAACCTGACACAAATGGAGGAGATGACAAATACAAGACACCAGACTTATGGACTGAAACTGAAAAACACTTGGTAACAGCTAATCAAAAAGTTAAAAACATCTTACAAAAAAGTGTTAATGACTCTCTGGCCCAAGAAATTGGGAAAGTTGAAACTGCTAAAGAAGCCTGGGATTTAATCAAAACCAAGTTTACCAAGCACACAAGTGTAAGAGCACAAAACCTATATAACCTATTAAGGCAACTTGACAACTTCAAGTTTGCTGCTGGTGAAAGAGTGAGTGCAGCTAAAGACAGATTTGAAGATCTACTAAGACTAGTGTCAGATCATGGAAAGAAACTGGATCAACAAGATTTATGTCTAAAGATATTTTCAAGCCTTCCCCAAGAATATGAAAAAGTAGCCTTACCAATAAGAGAATGTATTGAATGGCCTACCATGACTGTTAAACAGTATTTTGGCAAATTGGAAGCATATGAACTTGAAGGAACTGTCAAATTACCCACCATTGCCTCATCCTTAGCCAATGCTCACACCATGGCCCTTACTGCACAAGAAACTCCTAAAGCTTACTCACAACAGGACATTGACTCCCTAATCTGCAATGCTATTCAGAAAGTCAATCTGTCTCAAAAACCTGAAGTCAAACCATTGACTCAAGAAGACATTCCTAGCCTAATTACCATAGCTGTTAAAAATGCTATGAGACACCAGAAAAGAATGTTTGACAAAAGAAACACAGCATCCACTTCTAACCAAGTCCAAACTGAGAAAAAGGATGTCACTTGCTATAACTGTGATAAATTAGGTCACTATTCTCAAGAGTGCCCTGAACCAAGGAAATCAAGAAACTCCTCAACCCAGAAGAAGTTGTCTTATTCTAAAGATATTATACACAGTTCTAGATGCAATTGCTTCAGCTGTGCCAAAGCCAAACTAGGTGAAAAGAAGGAACAGGTCATGATAGCAGACCTGTCAAAATTCAGTGATGATGAAAGTGAATCCTCAGACTCAGATAATGACATGGATGCCATGATATGTCTAATGGAAAATGAAGGTGAAGACTCAGAAAGTGAAGAAGAACTTGAAGCCCTTGCAGCTGTAGAAGAACTGAGAGAGGTAAGTGACTTTAATTCTCTTGATCTTGAAGGTCTTAAAAATTTAGCTTGCACCCTATTTATTCAGAGAAAGAAAGAAGAATCAAGCCTTAAGGTCTTAATAACTGAAAATTTGCAATTTTCTAAGGATCTAGAAAGCCTCAAAAACAAAAATACCCTTCTTGAAACCCAAAATCTCACCCTCCAAAACCAGAATAAACAGCAAGATGATGAGATAGTAGACCTTCATGCTGATGTATTCAATGCCAGAAATAAACACCTCCAAATCAGCAGTCAACTAAAGGAGCTCAACCTTAGAATAGAGACACTGAATGATGAAAACCAAGCAATCAAAGCAAAAATTGAATCTTGGAATAAATCAAGTTCAGCTATGTCTCATTTCCTCTACTCTCAAAGGCATCCCTTTGACAAAACTGGACTAGGTGCAAATAACCCAACCTTGATTGAGTACAAATTACCTGAAGGGGAAAGGAAATTTGAAAAAATGTTACTGGTCAAAATGGGAGACAAAACAATAAGGAAACCCATCTATCCTGTCCAAACAAAACAGGATGTGTACGAGGCTAAAGGAAAAATGAAAGAGGTCAGCTATCATGACCAAGCTTCCAGTAGTAATATTCAAAAGACCAATTCCAACAACAAAAATGATGATCCTAACCCTAAAAGGCAATCTCAGACGTGGAAGAACAATCAAACTGGTCAATACAACTACAGACAGCAGACCTATCAAGGACAATCCAGAAGACAGCAGACCTATTAAGGATATCCAAGAAGACAGAAGACCTATCAAAACAGAAACAGAGGAAGAAAATGTCAAAACTATAGCTCTTCAAGGACCCCTAACACTTATACCTCACCCAAATCATAAAATCCTTACCCACATCATAACTACCATCATCAACAATTCAGAATGACACCCTATATGTACCAAATCCTATCCTACCTAAATTCATTCAACCAAAAATCCTTTGTCCCAAAGAACAACAGCCCTCCTAAGAAAATTGTAAAAGTTTGGGTCCCTAAGGCTGTCTAACCTCCTGGACCCATAATTCAAAGGGGACCATGTTTATTTTTATTTAATTGTTTTGTAGGACTTTAACAAGGGAATATGGTACCTAGACAGTGGATGCAGTAGGCACATGACCTTCAACAAACATTAGCTGCAGAACTTCATTTCAAAAGATTGTCCAAATGTTGTTTTTGGAGATAACTCTCAAGCCAGAGTAAAAGGATATGGAGATTTAATCACAAAAGGCATTATCTTATCAAATGTGTCTTATGTGGAAGGCCTCAAGCACAACTTGATTAGCATCAGTCAGATCTGTGACAAAGGATTTCATGTTGTGTGTTCTCATAACCTGTGTCAAGTCAAGAATTCCAATGATGAAATCATTTTAACTGGCCTCAGAAAAGGAAATGTGTACTGCATATCTCTTGAAATGACTAAATCCTCTAATGCTATGTGTCTACTGTCTTTTAATCAGTCTGATTTGGCATGGCTCTGGCATAAGAGATTAGCCCACTTGAATCTCAAAAGCATAGCCAAACTTGCTGCATCTAAACTTGTCAAAGGACTTCCAAAAATTTCCTTCAAAAAGGACAAACTGTGCAATGCTTGTCAGTGTGGAAAACAACAAAGGACCTCCTTTAAAGCCAAAAACAGATTGGATACAAAAAGGCCTCTTGAACTTCTTCATATGGACTTATTTGGACCAATCAGAACTAGAAGTCTTGGAGGAAAAATATATTCTCTAGTAATAGTTGATGACTTTACAAGATTTTCTTGGATCATTCTCTTAGAATCCAAATCAGAAACACTTGGTCATCTTGTCAAATTGATAAATCAAGTGGAAAACCTAAAAAGCATCAAAGTGGTCAGAATAAGGTCAGATCATGGTACTGAATTTGATAATACTTGAGTTGAAGATTTCTGCAATCAACAAGGAATTAGTCATAACTTCTCAGCCCCTAGAACTCCTCAACAAAATGGAGTGGCTGAAAGAAAGAACAGAACTATATGTGAAGCTGCAAGGACCATGCTATCTGAAAATAACCTCCCTAAGTATTTTTGGGGAGAAGCTGTTACAACTGCAGTCTATGTTCAAAACAAGACCTTGATTAATAAATTCCACCTGAAGACTCCATATGAATTGTGGAATGAAAGGACTCCAACTATTTTCTTACTTTCATGCCTTTGGAAGTAAGTGCTTCATTCACAATAATGGGAGGAATAATTTGGACAAATTTGAGTCCAAAAGTGATGAAGGGATATTCCTTGGCTACTCTGCTACCAGCAAAGCATACAGAGTGTACAATAAAAGAAGAATGGTTGTTGAAGAATCCATCCATGTGGATTTTGATGAATCTCCCAGTGCCTGGGATGAAAAGATTAATGAGTTTGATGAAACTCTTGGAAATGTTGATTCCATGCCTGAACCTTCACCCATTCTCTCACAAAATTCTAAAAATGACCAACTCGATTATCTTCCTTACAATCTACCCAAATTATCCCCTGAACCCTTTCCTCCCTTCAGCAACCTCAAAATCAATGACATTCAACCCTCACCATCAGTTGCAAAAGATAGAACTACCCTAAATAATCCTGTTTTCATTCCTGATAGTAGTCCTACTAATGATAGTGGACCTACCAATGACAATAGACCTACTACTGATACCTGTCCTATCCCAACTAACTTGACTGGGATAAACTGTAAGCCTAACACATCTACTCAAGAACCTTCTATTCCTAATCTGACTAGATCAATTCCTATTTCCAGCATATACATTGATCTCCCTATTTCAAGAAACTTCAACAATAATCACCATGAGTCATTAGTAATTGGTGACATTGCCAGTGGAGTTCAAACAAGGTCAAATTGTTGGGTATGCCCACATATATCTCAGTTTTAATGTAATAGGATTTATTAGATTTGATTGATCCACCACATAAGTTTTATTTCATGGACTTTTGACCCACATGTAAGAAGTATTTATACTTCATTTTTTACGTTGTCCATTGTTATATAATAGGCTTAGAAATAGGGCAAGAAGATCAAGATTCAAGAAAATCACATTTTGAGCTGAGCCATGCGCCTATGCGCCTATGCGCCATGCACCTTCTAGCGCGCACATATAAGCATTCTTCTAAGAAATGCATATGCGCCATGCGCCTCATATGCCTTAGCGCGCGCATTCTCTATGCGCCTCTTGGCTCAACGCGCCTCAAAGTGTTTATTCAACACTCAGTGATTTATAGAAGATTCAAAGACTTGAAGAGAATTCAAATTACGCCAATGATCCAACGGTGGTCTAAGATGCATATGCGCCTAATCTGTTGACACGTGTCCACAACGGTCACATTTATGTTGAGTGTCAAAATGGCCATAATATATGCATGCTCCAATCAACGAGCGACAGCTCATCTTATCCACAAGGATCTCCAACGGCTAGTTTTTGAAAGTTCACTATAAATACCCCATAACTTCAACATTTTGAAGTTGCTGAGTTTTGCTAAGAATTTCAAGAATTTCTCTCTCAAAGCATTTGTTGAAGATTTGAAGATTGCCTTTGTTTTTCCAGAATTCCTCAAGAACATCTTCATACCTTCATCCTTAGCCCAGATCTTCAAGCTATAACTCTTTAGTTTCATTGTGCTCTAAATTATAAAGATCTAAAGAGCCTTGATACTAAAATCACACACGCACCTCTTTAAGTTTGATCACTTAGATCCTTCTTTTAGAGATACACCGGTTATTGTTTTGGATTTGTTCATTCATAGAATATTAGATCTTGAGTTAGTGTAGAAGCTCAAAAGTTGTAATTTGTAACACTTACTCATTATATAAGATCTCCATTAGAAATCCAAGACTAACCATCTTGGTAGAGGACGTAGATCTTTCATTGATCGAACCTCTCCAAATAGCTTGTGTTATTATCTTGTCATTTACTTTCAAGTTATTATCTTCACTCACTATTTGCTTGTTTACTCATTGTAGATTGATTGATCTGAATTGTGTTGTGTTGTTAACTCATTTGCCTTAGTTCCTTATTTCACCCACTTTGAGCCAAAATACTTAGAGTGTGTGTGCGCCCCATTTATCATACTTTGCGCCTATTTACATTACTAAATTCCGCTGTGCATTTCACTCACTCGCTTAGGCGCATATCATAATGCTTACTTGATAAAGTGCGCATTTGCAATTGAGTTTATCAAGGGTACGAAAAGAATTTTAAAACAGCTATTCGCCCCCCCTCTAGCTATTTTTCATACCCTTGTTGCCCTTTGGGACCAACAAGTGGTATCAGAGTAAACACCTTTATAAAACCTTTTCGTTTTTCAAGCTTAACAGCTTGGGTGCCGATTCTAAATGGCAAACTCAAAACCTATGGCAACTGCAAACTACACTCACGTTCCGGTCTTTGATGAAGATCATTTTGACGTGTGGAAATTCAGCATATTGACTCATCTCAACTCAATCGATGAAAGGCTCCATGACACCGTCGTTTATGGACCTTATATTCCGATGAAGGCGAATCCAAATCCACGCACCAACGCTGCTCAACCTACAGTTCTAAAACCAAGGGAAGAATGGACCGAGGAAGAAATTAGAAGAGTTGCAAATGATGGCAAAGCAAGAAACATTCTTCTAAGCACTCTAAGCACGGCTATGAAACAACAAGTCATGCATTGTGCTACTGCTAATGAGCTATGGGATGCTATTGAAGAGCATATAGAAGGAGACACGGTTTGCAAGGAGAACAAGAAATACGAAGTACAAAAGAGATTCAACAATTTCTCCCAACTCCCCGGTGAAACCTTGAGGCAAACTTATGAACGCTACTGTGAAATTATCAATCTATGTATTTCACTTGGCATGAAGTTTTCCAACAAAGATTTGAATGTAAATTTTCTACAAGCTTTTGGATCAAGATACCTACATAAATCTAGCGCTCTTGAAGACGCTGGAACTTTAGATGTATGGACATTAAGGAACCTTTATGCAAATCTCAACGTTTACGAACTCAAACTTCAGCGAATTAGCGAAACTGAAGGAAAATCAAAATCCATAGCAATGGTGGCGCAAAGAGAAGAGGCGCATACTCCTGCGCCTGTGCAAATAGAGAAAAAGTTTCGATCCCAAAATTTCCACTTCTGAGTTATTAGACATGGATGATGAAGACTTCGCTTTATTTGTGAAGAAATTTCAAAAGTTCAAAAATTCTCAAGACCCGGCTCAACCAACAAATTTCAAGGATCTACCAGCAAAGCTCCTCAAAAGTTTACAAGGAGCAGTGATTCAAAAAGAAAAGAAAAGAAGATCTTGTTTGTTTTAATTGCAGGAAACCCGGACATTTTGCATCAAGCTGCCCAATCCCCAAATTTGAATATATGCAGAAGAAGAGCAGCCATACTCCCAAATTCACTCCCAAGTTCACTCGTCACAAGGGAATGATTGCTGAAGAAGAAGCACCAGCAAATGAGCAGAACACTTGGATTGAAACAGACTCAGATGAGAGCAATGAAGATTCCGATGATGGACTCGTTTGTTTGATGGCAAATGATGATGAAGTTGATACTTATGATTCTGATGATGACTTCTCCAAGGATGTTCCTGATATGAATTCCTTGAATAAACCTATCAAGAAATCTGCAGGTTTTCAAGAAGTAAAAAGGAAGAGAGGACCAACCATCAGCGAGCTCGTTGAACAAGGATTTCTCACTCCGGCTCAAAGCGATGGTGGATTGTTATTCTCACGATGTGATCTTGGTGTAAGGAACAAATTGAGAAAAGGAGCATACATTAGACCTCAAGTTGAACCAACTGCTCCAATCTCCAAAATCAATGATGATGAAGTGATCGCTGAACAAGAAAAATTGTTCAAGAAGGCTGAAAAGGTAATCACTAGATTTGATAGTATGAAGGAAGCATTAGCACTATCATGTGATGAAATTTCCCAGATTAAGACAGAGAAATCTCTACTTAAATCTGAACTCACCCTCCTTAAGGAGCAGATAAAGAGCATGACTCCTCTTACTATTAAAAACACTTTTCTAACAGAACAGAACACTTCTTAAAGTTCAAAACGATGAATTGGTTGCTCAAATTACTGATCTTAAAAAGATTACAAATGAGTGGTCCAATTCTCGTGTCACTATGGAGAATATATTTGAGTCCCAAAAAGTCAGTGGTGATAAAAGTGGCTTGGGATTCTCATCAACTAGTGACAACTTTAAATGTGATGTCTGTGCTGAAAGAGATAGTGAATTTACTAACCAGCAAACTTTTAAAATTCCCAAGGAAAAACATTCTAATTCAATGGGTAAAGGACAGGAAAAAGTTAAGAGACAAACATTCCATTATGTCTACCCAACGAAGCAATTTGAGAATGCTAAAGGGAAAGATATAGCTACAGATTAACCATCTCCTAGCAAAATCATTCTTGAAAATAGGCGCGCTCCTTCTCCGAGTGCTCATTATGCGCCTAAGAGCCACGCGCCTCATCGCCGTGCGCCTCCTAGCCCTATGCGCCCTCCAAGAAAAAGCGCTCCAAAATTTCAAAAGAAAGATTTTGTTAAGGCTAGTTCATCTGACCCAAAAAAGACTGCCATCCCCAAGAAAAGTAAAGAGTTTGTGAAAACTCATATGATTGGTGGCTTTCATCATTGTTCCATTTGTGATTGTTCAGGACACAAGGCCGTGGAATGCCTTTTGCGATTCACTCCCAATGCCAAAGGACGTAAAAATCCTAAGGTCAAGGAAGAGTGGGTTGTCAAAAGTTGCTAACCCTAGGACCCAAAAGGAATAAAGGGGACCTGCTTAAATGTCTATATTTCAGGTTCTTTGTTTCATGGCTGGATCTTCAAAATCTAGAACGTATGAATGGATTCTCGATAGTGGGTGTTCACGACACATGACTGGAGATGAATCCTTATTAGAAGATGTCCATGAAGAAAGAGGTCCCTCCGTAACATTTGGTGATAATAACAAAGGTCAAGTTGTAGCATATGGAAAGCTTAAGAAAGACAAAGTGTGCATTGAAAGAGTCTCACTCGTCGAAGGGCTCAAGCACAACTTATTATCCATATCTCAATTCTGCGACAAAGGATTAGAATGCCATTTTACTTCAACGCAATGTCTTATCAAGAATGGTAAAACTGGAGCTATCTTAATCACGGGATATCGTAAGACAAATATTTATATTATTGATTTCCATAGTATGAACTCTAGTACTAATCTTTGTTTTGTAGCAAAAAGTGTGAGCGAAAATAGTTGGCTGTGGCACAAGCGCTTAAGTCACTTGAACTTCAAGTATCTATCTAAACTCAGCAGGAATAATCTTGTCAAAGGACTTCCCAAGGTTGCTGATCATCATGACAAAAAGTGCGCCGCGTGTCAACTTGGCAAACAACCGAAGCAGTCATTTTCAAGCAAGTCAAATCCTTCAACTACTAGATGTTTGCAACTGCTTCACATTGATCTATTTGGACCAGTTACCACCACAAGTATTAGAAGAAACAAGTATACTCTAGTTGTGGTGGATGATTATTCAAGATATACATGGGTGGAGATGATGATTACAAAAGATGATTGTTATGATATTCTCACTACCTTATTTCGACTTCTCCAAACCCAAAAAGAAGATGACATCGTTAGTGTTCGATCCGACAATGGAACAGAATTCAAAAACAACGGTGTTGCTCGATATTGTGAAGATCATGGGATAGATCACAACTTTTCAACCGCCGGAGTCCCTCAGCAAAATGGCGTTGTTGAAAGAAAGAATAGGACGTTGAATGAAGCGGGAAAGACGATGATAGCTGAAGCTAAATTACCTAAGTACTTTTGGGAAGAAGCTATCAACACTGCATGTTTTACTCAAAATCGTTCCCTCATCAACAAACCTCACAACAAGACTCCGTATGAACTTTGGCGTGGTAGAACTCCCAACATTGCATTCTTTAAGATATTTGGTTGCAAATGTTATATCCTCTACAACGGAAACGAGCATAGAGGTAAATTCGATGCCAAAGCTGACGAAGGTATTTTTGTTGGGTATGCCAAACACTCTAAAGCTTTCCGCGTTTTTAATAGAACTACATTAGTGATAGTTGAATCTGTACATGTTATATTTGATGAACATTCTCTCCTTGAGCCACATTTGGCTCCAAATGTTGCTGATGATTCTGTTGAGCTAAATGATACAGGTGCTCCTATTTATATTGCGCCCACTCAAGATCAGAATCTATCAACACAAGGAAATCCATCTACATCAAATGCGCCTAATTCAATTTATAATGCGCCTGGTGAATCCTCTATTGCGCCTCATTCCAATGATGCGCCTTATGATTCTTCTCACGCGCCTATTTCTACTGCTGCATCTGGTGTTAACCCAAATTTTGATTCTGAGCCAGTTCAAACCCCAAATTTTAATGACTTTGAATCTGGTGAAGATGTACCAATTGAAGACCTTCAAGTTACTACGACTCAACCTAACTTACCTCCTGAAATTCGTGAAGTTAGAGGTCACCCAATTGCTAATATCATCGGTGATCTACAAGTTGGTGTTCGTACAAGGAGAGCTACAAACTTTGATGCTTACACTGCTTTTATCTCTCAAATTGAACCGAAGAAGGCTGATGAAGCGCTCCAAGATCCTAATTAGGTTGTTGCAATGCAAGAAGAACTCAATCAATTTGAACAATGTAAGGTTTGGACTCTAGTTCCAAGACCAAATGATCATGGAGTGATTGGTACGAAATGGGTGTTCAGAAACAAGATGGATGAGAATGGAACCATCACAAGAAACAAAGCAAGATTGGTTGCACAAGGCTATAGGCAAGAAGAAGGAATTGATTACGATGAAACTTTTGCGCCCGTAGCAAGACTTGAAGCTATCAGATTATTTCTAGCTTACGCCGCTCACAAGAACTTCAAGTTATATCAAATGGATGTGAAGAGCGCGTTTCTAAATGGTGAACTCCAAGAACAAGTCTATGTAGCTCAACCACCTGGATTTGAAGATTCTCAATTTCCAAATCATGTCTACAAACTCCATAAAGCTTTGTATGGACTCAAGCAAGCACCAAGAGCATGGTACGATACACTATCCAAGTTTCTCATCGAAAAAGGATTCACTCGCGGTAAAATCGATACAACTCTTTTCATTGCCAAACATAATGGTCATAAATTACTTGTTCAAATTTATGTTGATGATATTATATTTGGTTCTACTAATGAATTGTTGTGCAAGCGCTTTGAGAAACTAATGAAGAGCAAGTTTGAAATGAGCATGATTGGAGAACTCACATTCTTCCTCGGGCTTCAAATCAAGCAAATTAGTGAAGGCATCTTTATCAATCAAGCCAAATACACAAAGGACTTAATCAAGAAGTTTGGACTTGAAAATGCTAAATCATACGATACTCCAATGGCCACCGGCAACAAACTCGACAAAGATTTAAAAGGTAAACGTGTTGATCAAACACTCTATCGAGGTATGATTGGCTCACTCCTTTATCTTACTGCTAGTAGGCCTGATATTATGTTTAGTGTTTGTGTTTGTGCTCGTTATCAATCCGACCCTAGAGAAGCACACTTAATTGCTGTGAAACGTATTATAAGATATCTCTCCGGCACTGTTAACCTTGGACTTTGGTACACCATTGATAGGAAAAGCACTAGTGGCACTTGTCATTTCCTCGGATATCAACTTGTGTCATGGGCAAGTAAGAAACAAGCTTCTGTATCTGTCTCAACAACCGAAGCTGAATATATCGCTGCGGGAAGTTGTTGTTGTCAAATACTTTGGATGAAGCAGCAATTGGTGGACTATGATATCATCGAACAAAATTGTCCCATCTACTGTGACAATACATCAACAATTGCGGTTTCTGAAAATCCTGTCATGCACTCAAAGACCAAACACATCGACATCAAATATCACTTCCTCAAAGACCACGTGGAGAAAGGAAATATACATTTGGAACACGTGGGAACCGACTATCAAATCGCCGACATTCTAACGAAAGCACTTGACGCGAAACAGTTTATATTTTTGAGAGGTGAAATGGGTATGCTTGAACTCAACTAAATTCAATATAGTTTTGTCAATACTAATGATTTTGTGATTTGTTAAGTTTTGAGTATACTAGGTTCAAAGGTTTAATCATTTCAAAGTTTCAAGGAAACTTCATGCGCCATAAGATTCACTATGCGCGCCTCACTATCATGCGCGCCTAGTATCTAATGCGCGCCAAATGCTTATGCGCGCTCAAACGTCTCTGCGCGGCTATTACGTAATGCTATCTATATCTTTCTGCGCGCCTTGATGAGTAATACGCCCCTTCATGCGCGCATTTACTTCTGCGGCTCAATCAATGCTACCATACTTATTATTTCAATAATTGAAGGTATTAAATTTTCACAAGTACCAGGTAGGTAAATTCCCATCATTTATTATAGGAATTTTTTTCTTTTGACATTCCATTAATTGTTCAAGGGTACTTGTGCAATTAATTTTTCCCTCGTTTTGCGTTTTTCAAAATTTTATTTTCTGGGGATATATTTCTTGCACCCAAAACTTACACCAAAATAGATGTTTTTGGTGTTTGTGCAAAAATTAGTCAAAATTGCTCATACACTTATAGGGAAAGTGGAGCAGTTTTTCTTTTACCCAAAATGTCACATCATGACACTTTAGGTCATTCTGCATTTAATGCCCTTCAAATCCAAATATCCCTCATAAATTTTCGTCCTTTCCTATATCACCTCACCATTAATGCGCCGTACCTTCCTGTCATGATGAGCCGAAATCATAAAACCCCTCATAAATGCACATCCTTTCAACTTCCCATCTTTTTAAATTTTAACCCTATTATTTCCATATCAGTGCAAAATTTTTAATCATAACCTATATATACTTCAGTTCACTCTCTCTCTCTCTCACCAACTCCATCTTTTCCCTACACCCCCTACCAACTCTCTCTCTCTCCCAGTCTCTATCTCTCCCGTTTCTCTCTGCTTTCTCTCTCCTTCTCTTTCTCTTTCTCTATATATATTTCTCTTTTCTTCTTCTAAATTTCATTAATGGGTCCTAAGAAAGCTTCGAAATCTATTCAAGACGAAATGGTATGAATTCTCAACCCTTAAACTCCTAAATTTCTGTAATTTTTTTCTGTTTCGTCATTTTCTGTTTTTCCGTCTTTTTCAAAAACCCGAAATTGCATTTCTTTTGTTTAATCTTGCTTCGGTGATCCGTTTTCAAAATCGTTTGTTAGGTTATGTTCATTTCATGATTTCGAGTCTTTATAGCTCAACTTTTCAACGATCAAGTCGTTATATTTCGCAAATCTGAAGATTTTCCATTTTCGACTTTTCGGTTTTTCGGTTCTTTGAATCCATTTACTGGATTCGTTGTTGATTTTTACTTGTTTTGTTTTACATTTTTGTTATCCTTGTCTTCGTGCGGTCATTTTGATATATTGTATGCTTGATTTGGTGAAGTTTCACGAATTATGTGTTCTTGGTGTTCTTCGAGCACTCAAGGCATGTTCTTCGTGTTCTTCATTATTTTTGCTTGACTTGGATTTCATAATTTTCAAAACTTGTTTTTCAAAATTTTCACGTTTTGATTCTGAAAACTTGCATATGTATGTTTGCATGTGTTTGTGAGTTTTTATACTGAGTTTAAATTTCTACATAATAATGCGCCTATATATGAATTCATGCGCCTAGTATGATTATGCGCACATTGATATTATGCGCCTCAAAGTGATTCTTGCGCTTACTTGTGTATGCGCCTCAATCCTTTATGCGCCTAATATCATTATGCGCCTACACTTGCTATGCGCCCCAAATTCATGCTTAGTCAATTTTTTATGTTAAAAATTTTCTTAGTATATTTCATAGAACCATAAATATGCTCCCTGTATTTCTATGCGCCTCATAATTTCATGCGCCTACTATAATCATGCGCCTTGACTCACTGTCCTCTCTTATGCGCCTATGACTCTCTGCGCCTAATTATTTTATGCGCCTAACATTATGTATGCGCCTAGTCCTCACTTTGCTTATTTATGATTCTATGCGCCTGATTCACACTAATTCCTTTCATTGTTTCTCCTTTTCAGGATCTCAATAATTTCAGACCTGGTGAAACCTTTGATTTAAACGAGCTAGCTGCTGATCCCATGGGTGTAGATGTTATGGAATATATCAGACTTGCTGGACTCCTTCCCTTATTCACTCTGGAGCAACCTTTCTACTCACCGCTCCTAGTTGATGAATTCTTCTCCACCGCTAAATTTGTGGAAATTCCAACTGATGTAGAAGGGATGGTGCGCTATCGAATACGCGCAGTGGTTCAAGATGTTGAAATCACTATGTCTGCTGGCACTATCAAAAAGATTGTCAACTTCAACACAACTGGCCCTTTGAGTGTTGCTGGCAAAATCAGTTCTTATTCAGACGCTGCTCAAAATATTATGGCGCGCTCTCTTCTCAAGATCCCTACTCTTCAAAACAATATCAAAACTGTGGAAATTAGAGATGGTGGTGATTTACTGGCGCATATTGCGCATCTGGTTGGCACTTCCATTATCTTCAAAACTGGAAATGTCAACAGATTTACTGTGGAGCAGTGGGAATATACAACTGCTATTATGGCAAAGACCATCCTCAACTGGCCTCATATCCTATTCACAAATCTTCAGGACTAGATTGACAAGTACAATAAAAACAAGGATGAGGGAAAGACGAAATTCAAGACTCACTGCCGTATTCTAACCAAGATCTTTCTCTCCTATCCTGCTCTTGCAAATTTCCTTGCTCAGAACCCAGCCTACCAAACCACCGATGTCCCTATTTTTGGTAAGGACAGTTTAGTGATGAAAAGGCGCAGAAAGCGCATGGCCAAGCGCGCGCCAAGGGTGAAAGGCGCTCAGTTGGTTGATGAAGCCACTGATTCTGGTGAAGAAGCAGCTGGCGCAGATGGTGAAGAAGAACCTACAGTAGCGCCACGCGCCGAATCTAGACCTGCTCCTGGCGCAGTTAAAGGCAAAGGCAAAGGGATTGCTGAAGAACCAAGCAGACCTGCTAAGCGCCCCAGAACCGACACTGAAGAAGAAACGAGATGAAACGCGCTAAAGAAGCCAGTAGACTGGAAGCGCAGAAGCAAAGAGATGAAGAATTCAGATTGAAACAGGCTGCTGATTTATCTAAATCTGAAAGGCGCAAAGGCGCAGGGTCTAGCGCTGATGCACGCGCGCCTGCTCCTGATGCACCTCCAACTGTTCATGCGCCTCCACCAACTCCATCTTCTGATCGTCAATAACTCAAAGATAAAATCTCTGCAGATTTATTTGGTGAAGATAATGAGGATCAACCTCAGGGGGAGCCAAAACCTTTAAGGCGCAAACCATCTTCAGTGCGCCTAAAGGCTCCTGCGCCTCAACCTGAAGAAATTTCTTCAAGTGCAGAGTATCTTCCATCTCCTCCCCGCGCTCCTACTCCTCCAGTGCGCCCCTCTACTCCTGCACCTCCTCCTCCCACTCCTGATATGAGTGTGGTTATTTCTCTTCTACAGCAACTCCAGCAAGGCCAATCTCAAATGAACTCACAATTAGAGCTTCATACTTCAATGCTTACTCAGCAGGCTGATGAGATTGCTGCCATTAAGGGGGAGATAAAGCGCATAGATGCCAACATCAAGGACAAACATTTCCTGACCCCTCAACAGTGGAATGATGCTATTGATCAGATGAACGATTTATTCAAAGGTACTCTTGATTCCCTTCATGAGCGAATTAGCGCTGGCATCCAACTCACCGATGGCCAAGATTTTATAAACGCTATAAAGGAAGTAGAGTTGAATATAGCGGGTGATATAAGGAAACTGTTTGAAATGGTGGCTGGAGATAGCCATAAGTTATTGAGCGTTGGTGATAAGCTCAAAGAAGTTAAGGATGAGCTACAAATCCTGGGACTATCTGTCTATGGCGCAGAACCAAATGATGAACCAAGCGCTGCTCCAATTGCGCCTGATTCACATGCGCCTGGATCTCATGCGCCCTCTTCCAGCTCTGCTCCTGCTCCTAGCATGCATGTTGACATTAATTTCCTGCTTTCAAAGATTGAATTTTTGAAGGAATTAGTTGTCACCCACTTCAACGCCGCGCATTCCAGTGCAGACAGGCGCTCAGATAGGATTTCCTCTGACATTGTTTCAGCGCAGGCTGCCATTGAAGCAAACTTTCAGAACGTTGCAGAAAATGTCGCTCAACAGCAAGCCATTACTCAACGCACCATTGATGAATACCAAAACATCAATGTAATTCATTTGCGCTATATCAGAGACGGTGTCACGGATACTCATGGTTTAGTGAACCGTAGTCATCAGCTTGCAAAGCAAATTCAGCGCTCCGTTTCAGAGATCGTTGAAGGATTGAAGGACGATGACGCGCCTCCCAACCCTTAGTTTCTTTTTTTATTGTAAGTTATTAGAATCTTTTGATAGAAACTATTTCTTGTGTTAGTGATTTAGTGCTTACATGTTTTAGCACATCTTTTGTTTTTGTTCTATTCAAAACTTGTAATCTGTAACTCCTACACCCCAAGTTTTAATGAGAACAATGCATCACTTATTATCAAACCTTGTTCATTCAAACTCCTTGTTTGTAGAACAATGAATATTGTTTAAATTCATATGAATCATATTTGAATGTTTCATACTTTCATGCATTGAGTTTAAACTTGGTTTAAACACATTTCAAAACTAAAATTCATATATCATTTTGAATGTGTTGATCTATTATTTCTATCTTTCCATATGTAATGCTTTATCCTTATTGGAATAGATTAGAAATCTATATCTTGGACTAGTGTGTGCATTAACTTGAGACATGATTTATCAAAGTTATTTATTTGAACATGTTTTCATCAAGTATAATGTTTGTCCTTGATATAGTAGGTAATGGCATCAATCAAATAGGGGGAGATTGTTGGGTATGCCCACATATATCTTAGTTTTAATGTAATAGGATTTATTAGATTTGATTGATCCATCACCTAAGTTTTATTTCATGGACTTTAGACCCACATGTAAGAAGTATTTATACTTCATTTTTTACGTTGTCTATTGTTATAGAATAGGCTTAGAAATAGGGCAAGAAGATCAAGATTCAAGAAAATCACATTTTGAGCTGAGCCATGCGCCTATGCGCCATGCGCCTTCTAGCGCGCACATATAAGTATTCTTCTAAGAAATGCATATGCGCCATGCGCCTCATATGCCTTAGCGCGCGCATTCTCTATGCGCCTCTTGGCTCAACGCGCCTCAAAGTGTTTATTCAACACTCAGGCCTCGTTTGTTTTTTTCATTCAGATCTGAATGGAGTCTGAATGTCTAGCGAATCAGACCTTCTCCAATTCAGATTGTTTGTTTTTTTTTCAGCTTTCAGATCTGAATAGAGACTTTTAATCTGAATGGAGTCTGAATGAATCAGACCTAAAATGAAGTCTGATTAGAGTCTGAATGGTGTCAGAAGTAACAATAATTAAAATGCTTTTTCACTTTTCTTTTAGCAAATAAAAATCCATTATTATCCATTAATTCTCATGCTTATACATAATATTTCAAAAGGTTAACACTTAAAAAAAAACAATTCAGATGTGAATTCAGATGAAAAAACAAACAGCTTGAATAATTCAGAATTCAGTCTTCAGACACTGCCTCTTATTGATTCAGATGAGAATTCAGATTTCAGGACTTAACACTTAAAAAAACAAACGCCACCTCAGTGATTTATTGAAGATTCAAAGACTTGAAGAGAATTCAAATTACGCCAATGATCCAACGGTGGTTTAAAAGATGCATATGCGCCTAATCTATTGACACGTGTCCACAACGGTCACATTTATGTTGAGTGTCAAAATGGCCATAATATATGCATGCTCCAATCAACGAGCGACAGCTCATCTTATCCACAAGGATCTCCAACGGCTAGTTTTTGAAAGTTCACTATAAATACCCCATAACTTCAACATTTTGAAGTTGCTGAGTTTTGCTAAGAATTTCAAGAATTTCTCTCTCAAAGCATTTGTTGAAGATTTGAAGATTGCCTTTGTTTTTCCAGAATTCCTCAAGAACATCTTCATACCTTCATCCTTAGCCCAGATCTTCAATCTATAACACTTTAGTTTCATTGTGGTCTAAATCATAAAGATCTAAAGAGCCTTGATACTAAAATCACACACGCACCTCTTTAAGTTTGATCACTTAGATCCTTCTTTTAGAGATACACCGGTTATTGTTTTGGATTTGTTCATTCATAGAATATTAGATCTTGAGTTAGTGTAGAAGCTCAAAAGTTATAATTTGTAACACTTACTCATTATATAAGATCTCCATTAGAAATCCAAGACTAACCATCTTGGTAGAGGACGTAGATCTTTCATTGATCGAACCTCTCCAAATAGCTTGTGTTATTATCTTGTCATTTACTTTCAAGTTATTATCTTCACTCACTATTTGCTTGTTTACTCATTGTAGATTGATTGATCTGAATTGTGTTGTGTTGTTAACTCATTTGCCTTAGTTCCTTATTTCACCCACTTTGATCCAAAATACTTAGAGTGTGTGTGCGCCCCATTTATCATACTTTGCGCCTATTTACATTACTAAATTCCGCTGTGCATTTCACTCACTCACTTAGGCTCATATCATAATGCTTACTTGATAAAGTGCGCATTTGCGATTGAGTTTATCAAGGGTACGAAAAGAATTTTAAAACAGCTATTCACCCCCCCCCCTCTAGCTATTTTTCATACCCTTGTTGCCCTTTAGGACCAACACAAATCTTGAAGATGAAGCCTTATACAGTGCCTTCATATCCCAGATGGAGCCAAAGAAGATCAATGAAGCTTTGCTTGATGCAGATTGGATTGAAGCAATGGAGGAAGAGCTTGAACAGTTTAAAAGAAACAAAGTTTGGAAACTTGTTCCTAAACCTAAAAATCAAACCATTATTGGAACTAGATGGGTGTTCAGAAACAAGATGAATGAAGATGGTACAGTCATCAGGAACAAAGCAAGATTGGTAGCTCAAGGCTATAGACAAGAAGAAGGTATTGACTATGATGAAACATATGCTCCAGTTGCTAGACTAGAAGCAATTAGGCTGTTTCTTGCCTATTCATCATCCAAGAATATGACTGTATATCAAATGGATGTTAAAAGTGTATTTCTAAATGGTGTTCTTCATGAAAAGGTCTTTGTGGCACAACCTCCTGGATTTGAATCCCCAAAATTCCCAGATCATGTCTACAAGCTGGATAAAGCTCTGTATGGACTCAAACAAGCCCCTAGAGCTTGGTATGAAACATTATCTAATTTCCTACTTGAAAAAGGTTTTTCAAAAGGGCAAATTGATAAAACTTTGTTCATCAAAAAGACCAACCAAGATATTCTACTCATTCAAATTTATGTGAATGATATTATATTTGGCTCAACTAATGATGATCTCTGCAAGGAATTTGGATCAATAATGCAAGAAAAATTTGAAATGAGCATGATAGGAGAGCTCACTTTCTTTTTGGGTCTGCAAGTCAAGAAATTTCCCAATGGAATATTTATAAATCAAGGGAAATACACTAGAGATATGCTGAAGAAATTTGATATGCAAAATGTCTCTACAGCCAAAACTCCTCTATCAACAACTGCAAAATTACATGCAGATCCTAAAGGTCAAAGTGTGAATCAAACTTTGTATAGAAGCTTCATTGGATCTCTTCTCTATGTCACTGCCTCTAGACCTGACATTATGTTCAGTGTTTGCTTATGTGCAAGATTTCAAGCAGATCCTAAGGAATCTCATTTAGCTGCAGTAAAAAGGATTTTAAGATACCTTAAAGGGACTCCTGATTTTGGAATTTGGTATCCTAAGGAATCTCCTTTATCTCTTATTGGATACACTGATTCAGACTATGCTGGATGCAACTTGGATAGGAAATCTACCAGTGGTAGTTGTCAGTTCCTTGGCTCAAGAATTATAAGTTGGTGCAGCAAAAAACAAACATCAGTTGCTACATCAACTGCAGAAGCAGAATATGTTGCTGCTGGCCTATGTTGTTCACAAGTTCTTTATCTCAGAAATCAACTCAAAGACTTTGGAATTTTTCAAGATCATATTCCTATCTTTTGTGACAATACTAGTGCTATAGCAATGACTGAGAATCCAGTTCAGGATTCTAAAACAAAGCACATTGAAGTTAAACACCATTTCATAAGAGATCATGTTGAAAAGGGTGATATATGTCTTTCTCATGTGTGCACTGAGAATCAACTAGCTGACATTCTCACAAAGGCACTTGATGAACAAAGATTCAGCTACTTAAGGGCAAACATGGGAATGCTGAACATGCCAAGCAAATAAAAGGGAGATATCATTAAAACTTAGTGGAGTACATATCTAAAAGGAGTAAAATACAACAAAAAGGCGCCATAAAAGGCTTCCCTACTCCTATAAACCAAAAGGAGCCAAAAACATGTCATCTGCTCCATCTTCACTCAAGATAGCCGACCTCTCCACTAGGTCAACTATCTTCTATTTTTCAGAATTACTCCTCTGACTTCCATGGTCCTTCAACAAAAGAGCACTCTGCTGACGTATCTACCTCCTCCTTCATCCCTCTATATGATGTCCCAACAAATGGATGACCTGACTCATCAGATCTCTCCAGAATGAGTCTACTATCCCATCTCCACGACTCAACTCCTCTGACAGACTGATTTGATGAAGGCCATACAGATTTAGGCCACCAATTCCTTGCTTCCTGTAGCTTAGGGAAAGTATCTAAAGGTGATGAGAAGCTGAAATTACCAGAGGAATTATGACTCTCACTAAACACATATGCCTCATTTGATCTAAAACTTCCCTCCTCCTTATTCCCAAATCTGAGTGGACTACAGCAAGCAAAATACTTTCTTGATAAAAGGGAAAATGAGCTGGTCTTAGTATAAGAACTTCCATCATAATTGTCTCCTTGGCCTTCCCCCCTCTCTCCTTTCTTGCCTATCACTAAATCAACCTTCCTCTCCTCCTGCAAAAGATCAAGCAAAGACCTTTTAGGTCATATGTCTTCTTCAATTTCTGATATTTTGGCTTTGTCCTTGCCAATGTCACACCTCTTTTCTACCTCCTCCCCTCTTTTCAACTTCTTTCTTTCTTCCTTAACAAACTCTTCTCTAGCATGGAGCCACATTTATTTCTTAATAGACCTCTCCATCAATTCCACCTTTTTAAGTGGATCATTTGGAAGCAATTGATCCACCTCCTGCTCACTTATCAAGGTTTCTTGTGCCTGATACTCCCTATACTCCTTCAAAAACTTGTTATCCTCCACCTCTTCCTCCTTCTCCTTAAATTTCAACTTCTTTACAAGATCAAACATCTTGCTTGGGCTAAAAATGTTTGTTAGTCTACCCATTTTTTGAAGAAATTTTGAAAGAAGAAGGTCTACTATCTTACTTTGAACTCTCTATAAATCTGAATATTTGCTGTTGTGATGTATAATTCACAAACAAATGCTTCTTATATAGAAAGATTTCACATCATTTAATTCACCTCGAGAATGAATGTTATAGATACAATGATGACAGTACACCTCAAAAGATGTATTCCAGTAAGGCTGATTTGATATGCTAAAATCAAGTTGACTGAAATTACTGGATTAATAGAAGAATATTGGACTTAACCATGTCAATATTTATTGAGGGTATAAAGAATGTTTGCTCCGTTTACGCTATGTCCTCTGCGTAAACATAAAAAGAAGATAGTTACTGCTTTAACAGTTACGACTGTGATGAGTCACCTGCTTGTCCACATCACTTATGTTTTTCCATTAAAGGGCATGTCTTTTCACCTTTCTACCATTGTCCCCTAAACTCTTAAAAGCCACCGTTTCCAGTAACCTATCATCTTTATAAAACTCTTCCTCCTCATTCAAAAAAAAAATGACCGTTACATTCTCTGCTTCTTTCTCTCAAACCCTAGAAAAATGTCTTCATCCGCTCATGGCTATCACATCAAAAAGTCGTTTTACATTAATCCAGCTTGTGGATGGATCGGAGAACTTCTCTCAAATGAAAAGCTTAAGACATTCATGGAAGCCAAGCATCCAATTCTCCCTCTACTCTGTTCTCACATCTACGACAATGGAGTATGGACTCAGCAACACAATATCCAATTTACCCTCAAAGGTACCTCCTACACCATATCTCCTAGTGATGTTGCTGCTACTTATGGCACCTTAAATGAACCCCACATGATTACAAATATTTGGAATTCCAACATCAACTACTCTTCCCAAACTGCTACTATCGAAGGATGGCCTAATTACCAAAGTGACAAACCTGTCTATAAAAAGTTCCTTTCTGCCAAATTCTCCATCTTAGCTGATGTAATTATGAAAGGTTTGTGTGGAAAGACCTCCTCTCATCATGTCATGAGCCCCAATGAGTGGAAGCAATTATTATGTCTGTTACACAAAGTTCAAACCACAAACTGGAGTTTTGTGCTGTTGTCTAACTTTAGGCTTAGATCTGGTCATCATCCCCTCAAAATCAAATCCAAATCCTCCACAAATCCTGGGCTTTATAGATTCATGAGTGGGATTTTGCTTCACATTGGGAGAACAATGAGAGTTAGAGTCCCAGCCCTCTATGATAGCCAAGCAGACCATCACAGATACAAGGTTTTTAGTGTTCATACCTTTTCTTACAAACAACAAGGTAAGGTACAAGAACCCATTGGAGATGAAAACTCACCTACCCATACCTCATCAATCTCTGGAAGTGATATTGAAAGAGAGACCCTAGCTGAAATGATTCATAACATTAAGGGAAAAGGTAGGAAAGACAAAGGACCCAAGATAGTGGACCTGGATGATGACTCCACTGTGCATGAACCTCTAGCCAAAATCATTCCACCTTTGCTTATTGAAGCACCTCCACCCTCTACTCCTGGTCCCAGCACCACTCAAACCCCTTCGCCCTCCCCAAAAATCTCTACTGTTTACAAAAGAACAAAAGCCAAACCTAAACAAACTCCAATACCTGAAATATCCAAATCCCAACCCTCCAGAAAATCCAAGAGACTTCAAAAATAAAATGAACCCATTAATATAGATGAAGTTCCCATAGTCTCAGTCATACCCCTTAGCAAGAGAAGAAAATTGATTATCCCTGAAGAAGAATCACCACCTCCTTCTCCCTCTATCTCTCCCCCTGAACCCTTTGATTTTGACCCTGCACCTCATAGATCTTCTACTGAAACCTTAAGTTCAGGAGCTCAAGAAGCTGCAGAAGCCCTCAAAACCCTCACTCAATCTCAAACCAAAAAGGCTTCCTCACCCCCTCCTCTCTCTCCTATATGTTCAGGTCCTCTATCTTCCTCATTCATGCCCACTCCTGGTCTGTTATCTCAATTTGAGGAAGTAGCTGTTGAAACAGAAAGGGGGAATATAATTCTTGATAGTTTTGTGCCTTCAGTTGAACAAGAAAGGGGGAATGATATTTTTGAAGATACACAGGGTCAGACAGTTGACCTGGGTAGAACTGCAACCCAATTAACCATTGAGAGACCTATTCATCCCTCTTCCTCCCTACCTATCTCATCTGGAAAGGGAAAAGCTATCCTTGTTGAAGACAACCCTTTTAATAAAGAAGCCTACTCTGCCTTATCTGATATGGAAAAGATTTCCAAATTTCATGAACTGGAAGAAAAGTTTGGTTTTGAGGTCACCTGGAAAAGTCTTGGGCTAGACAAAACCCCTCCTACTGGTCAATCTTCCTCCTCCATTCCTCCTTCTAGAATAGATGACCCCCACATTCACTCCAACTCATCCTTTGATATCATTTCTCCTGGTCCATACAACTCCTCAACAGATCCATTCTTCTCAACCAACTTGCTTCACCTATACTATGTACCCCCTCCCTGGTTCATTTCTCATCCAGTGGATCTATCTATCTCATCCATTCTTCCTCTTGGTCTTTCCTTTGACCATCTTGAGTTTCCCCAAGAAATCTTCAGCTCTGCTATCTCCAGTAAGTACTGGACCTACTCAAAAGCCCAGCTGAAAATGACTGCTAGAGAGCTTGCTGGAAGAATATTTTTTGTACACAATGAGTGGAAGACCTTCAGACTAGCCATGAACCACTTCTACATCCATGAGACTCCTCTTGTCCCCTCAAGCCTAACTGGAGGTAAAATGGCTCAATGGGAAAAATTCTTCTCCCAATGGTTATCTCCCAAGCTCAATGAAGGCTTGCATATGCAATCTGGAGTAGTTCTGACCAAATGCATTGACCTCATCAAAGTCATATATTGGAAACTGGTCTGTGAAAAGATGTTTGGTTATTATGCTCTCAAGAGATTATTTGGAGGAATCCTTCCTAGTCATTCAATTTTCCCAAATGAACCATCTCTTCAAGACCCTTTTCATCAATATTCCTGCCCTCTAATACCTGATCCAGTTATGCCTGCATACCCATCCACATTTCCTGCTGCCACTCATGAAGACATCAATGCAGTTGGGAACTATGTGAGAGCTCAAATGAAAGGACTCGGAATTGACTTGACCAAGCTTGTCCAAGAAACACTTGCTGGAAAGACAGTTGACCAGACTGAAGCTTCAACCCATCCAAGAAACTTCAGAGATGTCACTCAGGCTCAAGAAATCTTTACCCAAGATCAACCACCATCAAGAGATCAAGCTACAACAAGACATCTTCTACTTGGTCCTGCTCCTTCAGTTTCAAGAAAACTGGGAAAGAAGGAACCCTTGCTGAAAAAAAGTCAACTGATCAACCATGGCATTCAGTATGATGAAAAAATGAATCTCACTTGGAACAACAAGATGTACTACTTCAGGTTCAACAAAAAGCAACTTCAACTACTAAATCTTGAAAGAGAAAGACATCTGACTGCAGTAGACCTTGGAGAAGCACAACTTGAACCTGATTACCAAAGTGATGACAGTATTGAAGCTCTATTTCACTAAGTCTTTTTATCTCAATACTTGCTCTATTATTTTTGTACAATATTTTTTTTGGGGTGTAAGCTTAAACCTTTACATCTCTTTGTGATCTAATTGTGTTTTGTTTCAATATAGATTAATTTCTCTTACAGATGTTGCTCTGCCTCTTAATTATTTCCCAAAAAGGGGGAAATTGTTAGAACGCTAGTTCTTAACTAAGTGTTTTGACAAATAAATTAAGAACAAATCTTGGAGTAACAAAGAAGCAAACTGGAAATCATCAAGACACTCATTACAAACTGATAATGATCAAAACCTGCATCAGTCTTGGTCTACTATCTTCATAATCATATCGAGACAGCTGACCTTCAAGATAGCAGACCTTCAACAAATTGTTCAAAGCATCTCAGTCAAACTGACACATAAAGTCAAAAGTCAAAAACAATGTTCACAGAATTTAATGACTGACATATATATTTCCAAGATATTGAAGGCCGTTGGAACTCAAACGGATATAATATGAAGACCTATAAATAGAGACCTCTGCACAACTGAAGAAAAACCCCCTTAAAAATACATTGTCTTAGCCATTACACAATTTGTTAAAAGCTTCTAAGCAAATCCAAATTGTCAAAGCACTCTTGATATTTATAAATCTGTGCTAATAACAAAAACATAGATCTCACATAGCTACATAAGAGCCAGCTTAGAGATCACCAAACCTTCACATTTGTGAAACCTTTTTCTTTTTCTTTTTTGTTTTTCTTTTTCTGTACTTTGCAACAAGTACAAAGCTTAATTAGTGAGGCTAATTAGGTTAGAAAATTCTGAGGGAATTTTCTTGCAATTTATTGTAATTTCTTGACGAAGTATTATAGTGGATTGCTTCTTCATTGTTGAGGACAGTGAGGCATGGATGTAGGAGAGTTGCTAAAAGCTCTGAACCACGTTATATCGTTGTGTTTGTGTCTTCTTATCTCACACTTATTCACACACTTATCACATATTATTTACTCATTAAATTCTTCTATTTATTTATCTTTTATTCCGCTGCATAACTCTACATACACACACTGCACCTCAAGACAGTCGATCTACTCTGTCAAGACAGTCGACCTCTTGTGCACTAATATTTTACCTGTTTAAGTGTATATTAAGGAACAGGTTCTTTCAGCTTGTTAAACCATGTGCAATAGTAAAAGTTTTGGGTGTTGAATGGGCATTCAACAAAAAAGGAAGGGTTTAATGGCTGCATTGGTTTGATGAATGGGGGTTGAATGACAATTTTGTTGAATCCATTCAACACCCGTGAGTCGCAGAGAGTTCTCAGCGGCTTGGACACACGGCGGCCACTGATAGGGCGGCCTTGACGCGTGCAGAACACGCGCCAGAAAAGACGCGTCAAGGCCTGCGCTTTTTTTTTCTTTGGTTGTGACACTTGGCATTCACCCATTGGTTCTTGGAAATTTTGATTTTAATTTCTCATCCCAATTATTTAAGCTCAATTATTTTACAGTAATGATTTTTTTTTTTTGATTTTTTTTTACACCAAAATTCATAAAAAAAAAAAAAAAAACTCTATAAATAGATGCAAGTTTCATTTGATTTGGATACCAAAAAAAAACCTCATTTTAATGAAATGGATTCCAATAATAACCATTTCAACACTAAAAAACCCTCATATTTATTTAATTACAATTAAAAAGTAATAATTAAGTGTGAAGTATTTTTTTAATTATAATTGATTATTTTTATTTTTATTATTATTTTAATAATCATAAAAACAAATAATAGAAAATAAAATTTAACTGGGAAGGGTGTTGAATGGGAGATTAAACAAACCATTGTAGGGTGTAAAGTTGAATGAGTGTTGAATGGATGAGTTGGAAGAGAGAGAAGATGATGTTGAGTGATAAAGTGGGTGTTGGGTGTTGAATGGAAAATGTTGTTTAATCCATTGTAGATGGTTAGGAAAGTTATTGTCACCTACGTGTCCGCCAATTGCTTCGCCGGATACTTTCTTACTTCCCTCGAGGGAGTCCGTAGTCTTGTTAGGAATTAAAACAACTAGTAGGTAACCTATGCTCTGCACGGGTAACTAATTTGTTATTTTATTTTATTTTTTGCATTTTACTCTTTTTATATTTTTATTTAATAAAGTAGCATAACAATTTTTTTTAATATAAATATTATATATATTTATATATATATATGTATATATATATATATATATATATATATGTATATGTATATATGTATATGTATATGTATATATGTATGTATGTATGTATATATGTATGTATATATGTATATATGTATATATATATATATGTATATATATATATGTGTATAGATTTAAATGTATCTGACTACTCCCTCCGGTCCAAAATAGTTGTCGCTTTTGATCAATAATATGTAACTTTGACCAATAACTTAAATAAAAAATAATGATGCTTATAAAAATCTAAAATTTGTCATTGTATTATAATTAATAATACTTTTGATAACAATTTTTAGATTTTTATTAGGATAATTATTTTTTGTTTAAATTTATTGGTCAAACTTATATTTGTTTGATAAAAAAATGACAATTATTTTGGACCAGAGAGGAAGTAAAAGACTCAAAGTCCGAGATATTCAATTAATTAGTAGTAGCATGTACTCCTCCCGTTTCATGTCACTTGAGACTTATTTCCTTTTTCGTCTGTTCCATATTACTTGAGACTGCCCAAAATGGTAAAGAATCTTTATTATTCTTCTCACTCATTCTCTCTCCGACATTACTTTTACACTCACAACACACATCAGCTTACTATTCCTCTCACTCATTCTCTCTCCTATTTAATTTTTCATACTCACAAACACTTCCTCTCACTATTTCTCTCTCTTACTTTTCCTTAATTTATGTGTCAAATTTTTTGGTCTCAAGTCACATGAAACGGATGGAGTATGCATGAAAAAGGTTTTAGTGCCGATGAGTTGTAGCTCAATTAGCATGGGCTCTTGCTTTCCCACTGGCAAGATAGTAGTTCGAACCCTCTCCCCCTTGTTGTATTATAAACTTTGTAATAGCTTAAAAAAAAAAAGATTTAGTTTATTAGTGTGTGTTCTAAATTGTAGTTTTTTGAACATATTATTACTGAAAAATGTTTATTTAAAAAATTGTTTATTGACATAGTTTTTTAAACATCATATATTTAGTTTTAAATATTTATTTTAGAAAAATATAAGCAAAGGGCTCTACCTCAAACGGAATCTGGTGTTTGCTTCTCTCATGTGGAGGTTATGAGTTCAAATTTTGTTAGCAAGATTTGTGTTAGTCTATTTATAGGCTCAGTTGTAGCATTCATGGTAATATGAATTAGTATAAATAAATAAAAGTACACAATATTTTTTTTTGAACTATGGATATTCTAACAATTTAAAACTGTGGATATTTAAAGGTAAATGGAATAGGCGAAAATAAATATTGGTTTTAAATGGTACAAACACCTGCAAAAATAAATTGCAAGAAATCTGGATATATTGCTCAAAAAAATAATTAAAAAAAAATGAATATTATAGAGAGGACGTGTTATGAAAATTGGTGGTCCAACTCCAAAGCTTCAACGCCATGATGGGAAGACCAGTGGTGGGTGTGGGTTCGCCTTTTATCTTGATTGGCTCCATTCCTCACTGTTGATCACAAGCCTAGCACAATTTTTTTGGGACAGAGTACCGCGCCGCCGTTGCTTTTTGAAACAAAGCCTTAACTTTTACGTATTTCTATAGATACTCCCTCCCCACTCGAATTATAATTTTTGGGTTGGACACGGGGATTAAGGAAAAAGTGTTAGTGGAGTAGGTGTTGTGAGTATGAAAAGTAAAGTAGGAGAGAGAAAGTGGGGTAGAGAATAATGAGTGGAAAGTTGTTGTGACTGTGAATGTGGGTCTCATTAAATAAAACACTTCTATTTTTGGGTTGTCCTAATTCGAATGGGACACCCAAAATGGAAATTTGTCCTAATTCGAGTGGGACGGAGAGGGTGTAAAGTTTACTTTTGACATGTACCTTTCCTCTCCGTCCCATCTCACTTGATATCTAAATAGTAAACAAAAAAACTAAAAACTAAAAGATTTTTTTAAAAGATAATTAGTGAGAATAATATTGTGAGTACAAAAAATAAAATAGGAGAAAATAAGTGAGAGCAATAGTGATTTGATTAATATTGTGAGTGTAGTACTTCATCCGTCCCGCTTTAAGGTTCTTACTTTCCTTTTTAGTCTGTCCCAATTTAAGGTTCTTACTTTGCTTTATTACTTAAAATGGAAAGTGGGACCCACTTGTCATTCTCACAACAAAAACTCCCTACCCACTTTCTCTCTCCCACTTTACTTTTCATACTCACAACATTTACTTTTTCTTAATCTTCGTGCAAAGTCAAAATAAGAACTTTAAATTGGGACGGAGGGAGTATTTCATTTTGAAAAGCCTCAAGCGAAGTTAAACGGACCAAAATGAAAACAAGTTTTACTCGAATTAGGACAAATTTCTATTTTTGGTGTCTCATTCGAATTAGGACAACCCAAAAATAGAAGTGATTTATTTAATGGGACTCACATTCACATTCACACTCACAACAACTTTCCACTCATTATTCTCTACCCAACTTTCTCTCTCCTATTTCACTTTTCAAACTCACAACACTTACTCCACTAACACTTTTTCCTTAATCCCCGTGCCCAACCTAAAAATCTTAAGTCGGTTGGGAAGGAGGGAGTAAGTGATTTTAGGAAGTTGATACATTTACACTAAATGTACATAATCTTTCTATACACCACAAATGTAAACATGACACGTGGGATTCTTTGAAAAATAAAACCTCCAATAACTTTAAAATGTTATATCTTGAGATTTATAACTCGGAAAAAAAAAATTAAAAATACTGTCGTGTTCGTCTCGACGAGACGAATCAAACTAGATAGGTCGTGATATGGTTTGATTTTTTTATAAAAAACATATTTTTTAAGACACAAAAAATTGAGTTGCTCGTCAGCTGAGATATAACACTCTTTTATGACAAAAGAGTGGTACATTCTTTTATAAAAATTGGTACATTTTTAATTCACGTATATAATCGTTTGCCTTTCAATTGTTACTTTCTCAATAAAAGTTGTTACAATTCAGCAAAGTTGTGTGGTACATTGTTGAAAAAAATGTGTTACATTTGTATAAAAAATTGTTACTATCTTTAATAAAAAGTGTTACTTTTGTTGGCGAACAAAAAAAGGGAGGGAAAAAAATTGTGGGGCAAAAAAAAAAGTTTGACTCAGCTTGGCGGCTCGAATGGAGCCGTCGTACGCCGTGCGGCGGCCGCACAAAATACCGGCTCATATGTTGTATACTCCTTCTGTCCCAAAATGATAGTCCTATAATATTTAATTATATGAAAATACTTTATTTATATTCCCAATTTAATTATTTTACCAAAAAATATTTAATTATGTTAATAGTGGTAGTGGATGGTGGTGAAATGGTTGTTTGACCCCTCTAGATCGAATCTGAACCGCGAGATCGAACCACAAGACCACACAGCCACACCGCATATACTAACCATAAATTGTATATTAAGTCATATTTATCGTTGAACACCTCCCCTACCCCCACCACCCACCCACCTCCACCCCACCCTATCCCACCATCCACCCACCCCCTAAAAATCACACACTTTTTTTCCATTAACATTATTTTTTAACACCTCCCCTACCCCCACCCCCATTCAATTTTTTTCTCATAATAATATTTTTTTTTCTCATATTAAATTATTTTTTTCTCATATGAAAATACTTTCAGGAAATATTTTCCTTAGATTTACCAAACAACCAAAAACATGTTTATATCATTTTCCAAAAACGTTTCATTTTCCGGAAAACATTTTCCAGGAAATCATTTTTCCTAAAGTTGTTTTCCGCGAAACAATGGAGCCTTAGATAAGATGGTGTTTTTTGGTAGGTGTAGTGATGGTGGTATAAGTTGTGACGGTGGTATAATGATGGTGGTGTCGTTGTTGGTGGCGTTTGTGTTTGTACTGGTAGTAGGATGGTTGTGATCAGGTGATAGCAGCAGTGCTTAGTGACTATGATCATTATTTGTTACTAAATATCAAATTATTAATATTTTAATTATTTAGTTATTATCATTATTAATTATTAATGAGTATTATCAATTTTTTGTAATAAGACTTTCAATCATTATTATTTTATTATAATTATTTATTTATTAGTATTAATCATTATAATTTTTAATATTAGATATTCCATTATTTTCATTATTATTACTAGATATTTATTTTGTTTTGAAATATAAGTATTATTTTTATATTAAATGACCAGTAATAGTATTGATGATAATAGTTTGTTTTTAAAAAAGAAAATATATACAATAATGAAGTGTCAACCATTCATCAAAAGATTCAGATGGATCATTAAAAAATAAAAAACCTTCTACTTAATCTTGACCGTCTCATTAAATATCAACGGCTCACCATTTTGCCAACCCACTAACTCATTACACACCATTCACTTTCTTGAAAGATCAATTCTAATCATATTTCCAAAGACTACAAGACCATAATTCAATTTTTTTTTGAAACAATAATTTAATTATTGAATCAATGTTTTATATTCAATTATTATTTAATACTACAAAGTTTAATATTAACCACACATTTCATTTTTTGTGCTAAAACTAAAAGGAGGAGAATATTGATCAAGAACACAAAAAAAAAAAAAAAAAAAAAAACTTTATTTTTTTCTAAATAAATAAATCTGAATATAGTATGAATATAGATAATAAAAGTAAAAATGTTAAAAATTTGGCACTATGGTATTTGTAGTGTATAGAAAAATTCTATACACTTAGTGTAAATGTAGTCTTTTCCGTGATTTTATTTCAAGTGTTTTACTTAAAATTGCACAAATCAATTTTACATTTGAAAGACATTGATGGATAAAAAAAAAACTCATAAAATAATGTTTACAAACGAATGTTGTGTTTGTGAACAGTACTACTCATTAAATAAATACTCCCTCCGTCCCATCACAACTGAGACTAGAAGTTAATTAGTGGTCAACTTGATTAAACTTTGACTAATAATTTAAATATAATGTAATAATCCTAATGAAAAATTAACGATTATTATTGTATCACCATTTATAATACTTTTAATATCAATTTTTAAAATTTTAACCGGAACAATTATTTTTATTTAAATTATTAGTAAAAGTTTAATCAATTTGACCACTAATTGATTTCTAGTCTCACTTGCGGTGGGACGGAAGGAGTATCTAATTATTTATTTCTTGGCCTGTCATTATCCCTGGACCCGCCCCAATTTCTGCCATATTCACTGGATTTCGAACCGCTCCATCGGGGAGTTAGCTCCACCCAACGTTGCCGATTGGAGCCACCTCATTTTAGCTACACCCAATGGTGCCGATCAAAGCCACACGTGTCCGAATTCGGTGGGACCCACAAAAAATTGAAATCATCTTAGCCGCACACCCAATCGGCAATCCTATCTGGCCTTGATCGGCACCATTGGATGGAGGGGTGGAGCTAACTTGGGTGGAGCGGTTGCGGGTCCTTCACTGCTGTGGCTTAACAAAATCCTCTACCCCCAGCGGCACTTATTCTGGAGACATTTTCGCTTTGTTACACCTCGGACTAGTGGGTAACCCGTGCTCTGCACGGGTAACTAATTTTTTTTTTTTTATTATTATTATTTATTATTTTTAAGTTTTTATTTAATAAAGTAGCATAACATTTTTTTTGTAATATAAATATATTTATATGAAAAATAATTTTCTATATATAGTTAACTAAAATAGTTACTATCATCTTAACTAAAACTATTAATAGTACTAATTTATCTACTCCCTCTGTCCCATTTTAAACTTCAAAAAAAAGTGGGCACAAGAATTAAGATGAGAATCTTTATATTATAAAATATAAATAGTGGGGTAGAGTGTTGTGGGTATAGAAAGTGGGTAGGAGAGAGAAAGTGGGGTAGAGAATAGTTAGTGGATAGTTGTTGTGTGTATGACATGTAGGTCCTACAAAATAAAAAAGTATAAATAACTTTTATTTTTTGGATTTTGAAGTTTAAAATGGGACACCCAAAGGAGAAATTTTTGAAGATTAAAATGGGACGGAGGGAGTATATATAATAATATGAATAATTAATACTATTAATAGTACTTATAAATAATTATAGTAACTATTATAATTAACTAATACTATTAATAGTAAGAATTAACATATTTTATAACTATTATGATTAACTATTAGTATTAATAGTAACTATTATAGTTAATTTGTATAGTAACTATTATTTTTAATTAATACTATTAATAGTAATAGTTATATATTATAGTAACTATTATAGTTGACTAATACTATTAATAGTAATTAGTAATAGTTAACTAATATAGTAACTATTATAGTTAAGTAATACTATTAATATTAATATTTAACTTGTAAAATAACTATTATAGTTAACTAATACTATATAGTAATAGTTAGCTTATATAGTAACTATTATAGTTAATTAATACTATTAATAATAATAGTTGTTTTGGCAAAAAAAAAAAAAAAAACAATGAAATCCAATAGGGAATGCGTGAATCGGATTTTGATTATGCTAAGGAGTGTTCCATGGAATATAATTAAAAGTGTTATGAAAATAATGATAATGACTCGATCATGTAACGAGGAAAACCCTTGAGATAATAATCTCTTAGAAAAAACCTCGTGAGGTGATTATGAGCACCTACCTTCCCCAAACGGTTGTATTAATGTTTTTGTGCTACAAGCTTGAAGCTATGGAGAGAGTACAGAGAGAATTCATGTGAGAGAGTGTGTGTCGAAGTGTCTCTCCACAACCCCTTAAATAGAAGAGAAAAGAGATAAGAAAATAACTAAGTAACTAAATCCCTAAATATCCGGAGCTAATCCTTCTCTTCAACAAACTTTTGACTAGGTCTGAGTCTTTGCTGGGATAAGTCTTCTTTAGCACGTTTTTAATGAGATGTTTAGGGTAACTATAAATAGTTATCCATAATTCTGCCTGAGGTGAAGATGTCTGCATGTTGAACAAGATGTCGCCGTCTGGAAAACAAACCCATAACCATTTGTCCTAGAATCGTGGGATCAAATCTATCTCTTAACAAAGTCTATCCATCCGTTGATATAAGTCTTTTACCACATGATTTCCAAGGTTTAAGCTGCAAAGAATATTTATTAGGGTAAAATAACTTTATTATTAATAACTTACTGATCATGAAGACGTCCACGTGCTGGCAGTAGTCAAGATGTTGTCCTCTGTAAAATGTGGCCATAACAATTGCCCTCAAAACTTACCTATTATGGAACACGAAGAGGTAAGTTTTTCAAAACTCAAAAACTGTTGATGGTTATTGACTGGACAACTGCTTGGTAGAAGTGCTTCCATCCTCTAAGGATTTGAATATTTTCTCTTCTTCAAAATGTTTCAAAAAATATTTTAGGAAAACCATGAAGAAGCTATTGCAAGGTGTCGTCTTCCATCAAGATGTCTACAAGTATATTTCTCCTTAAGATGACCTGCACTTCAAACTTTAAACATAGATGTTGTTTTTTTCGTTTTCAACATCAAAGCCAGTAGTATCAGGTTGGGATTTTGATATGGATGATTTAAATAGCCTTGTCGGTAGTGTGGTTGTGTAAAGATGGAGGGAAAGTGAAGGAGGATGTAACACCAGCAGTAGTGGTCAATCAGGGCTGATGATGCATTTTATGTTTGGTACCTTGGTTTTTTTAGGATGGTGACGGGTGGGCTGTGTATCGAAGAAAATTTGGTTTGAATTTTTTTTGGTTGGTTATGGTTTGTAACATTGATGTTCTTTAAGATGTCAAATTCTTGTGTAAGATGTAGAAATCTTTATATCACTTAGTTGACATGTTAATGCCAAAAACCTTTTGATCTTAGATGACATGTACCAATGCCATAACCAATTGAATTTTCTTATGGTCAATATTTTATTAAGTGGAAATGGGGGGTGCGTACTATAGATACCCCGGGAAACCACGGCTTGGCTAGAGCGGTGAATTATCCTAGGATGTCTACTTGATTTTAAGAGTCGCCACCCACGTTTTAGAGGAACGCGAGAAAACCTAAGAAAATAGCCTTTTTTATTGATTACGAAACCAAAGATTCTTGAGATGAGGGGTTCGGGGGTTAGGTGACGGAGTGGGAAGTACTTAAACACCCACTCCGCCCCGCTTACGCGGGTCTTGCTACTTTTGGTGTTCTAATACTAAAAAGAAAAGTCCTTCAATTATTAATGTAAGAAGTGCTAACAATTACAATGGAAAGAAAGGGGAAAATTAAAAGGAAATAAAAGAGAATTGTTTTTATTTATTAATTTATGCTAAAAGATTACATGTAACAATTATGCCAAACAATTACATGAAGAAATGAAATGAAAATTAAAGTGGAATTTGGAATGTTGGGATGTAACATTGGCCAAACTTCAATAGTGAAGTGGCATTTTGGTTGTATCCCTTTTATGGAGATTGCATACACATTAAAGAGGAAGAGTGTAATAAAAAGATTTTAACAAGGAGAGAAAATAAAGATGAGATTAAAAGTTTATAAGAGAATGAACATTGTACCTTGTTCTTGAATGAGGAAGAACCAAATTGTCTATAGTGACCACTCTTTGAAAATGGATTTTATGTGTTTTAAAGTGTTTTTTATTCAAGAATTCTTCCTCTTTTTGTTAAGAGAGTGAAAAGGAAAAGTCCCCCTTCCAATGATGGATTGGAGGGGTTTTTATAGGTGTTAGGTAAGGTCTTTGTGGTCACAAAGATGGCCCTTTCCCGGATCAAGCCAAGCCATAATGGCTTTGGGGTTACAAATCAGAAAAGGAGGAAATTTTGGCAAAATCTGGGATTCTGGAGGTGGGAAGCGCGCACCTCCCGCCCCCCCTATGGGAGCGCGAGCATCCCATAAAGGAGGGCGGAGGCGCGCTCCTCCCATCTTCAGGAAATCCAAATTTCAGCCCAAAAGTTAACCCCGTTATGCAGTTAAGTCCCATAACTAACGAGATCGGTCAGAAACTTAACAAAGACCACGAAAGTCAACGAAAACAAGTGAAATAAAGACTCAAGGTTGACTTTGTCACTTAGTCAAATCCAAGACTAACGGAGTAAGTCGAGAACTTAACGGAAAGTAACGAAAGTTAACAAAAATGACAAAACTTAACAGAAAAGAGGAAGACAAAGAATGTGTATGCAATCGGGACATGAGAGGTCCAAGGCGGGGTGTCTACAGAGCCCCTCGGCGACGTGGATTGTGAAGCAAAATGCGTCGACGAAAGAAAGACAACCGTCGAGGAAATCGACAAGAGAAAACAAAGACTCAATAAAACATGAATTTGAAATTTGCGCAGGATAGGGGTGCGCTCCCTATGTGAGCGGCTTTATTGATATAGAAAGGGTATGGCGGGATCCGTTTTGCTGAAGCGGGATCCGTTTGCTGATGCGGGATCCGTTTGCTGAAGCGGGATCCGTTTGCTGATGGCGGGATCCGTTTGTCGATACGGGATCCGTTTGCTGAAGCGGGATCCATTTTCTGAAGCGGGGTCTATTTGCTGATGCGGGATCCGTTTGCTGATGCGGGATCCGTTTGCTAAGGCGGGATCCGTTTGCTGATGCGGGATCCGTTTGCTGATGGCGGGATCCGAGGCTCCGTCTGCCTATATGTGATATTGTTGTGTTGCTTGATGGAGAGGTGGTGATTTTGAGGCTCACCATGGACCGAGTTGTTTTCATTGAACTGTAATTGTTTGACTCTGTGGGATGCAGGCGTAGTTGACGGCGATCACTTTCTGCTGGGGATGAAGTGCCTTGAGTTGCAGATGCTGTTGACCTTGTGGTGGTACCTGTTAAGTGTGTGCTTGGCAGGTATATGTGTTTGTGCAAGAAGATTCGTGAAGTGTGAAATGAAGAGAGAAATTGTGCTCGTGGTGCAATGTAATTTGAAAGCAGTTTTGAATGAGAGAGAGTTTTTGTAAGAATGGAGAAAGTGATTTTGTGTGCGGTGTTGTTAGTACCCGATCTGAAAATGAGTTTATTAGGGCTTTCCCAAATATACAAGGACTTTATGGGAATTAGAAACCTTGCAAAGACTTGTCCCGGATTCCCAAAAATAGCTCAATGTTCTAGAAAACATTAAATATGGACATTTAGGGTTGCCTTGTATGAATAGTAAACCCTAGCTTGAATTTCAAGTCAGCGCGCAACGATGGCCACGCGGCCACTTTCGCCGCCGCCCTCAATATTGGCCACGCGGCCACATCCGCCCCGGATGATCTGGACCATCAGATCTTCCCCTCAGTTTACTATATAAACCAATCTCATGCTATTGGTTTAGGGGGATCCGAATTTGAGAGTTCTTAAACACAATTTTGCTCTCTAATTAGCATTCAAACCTCCAAGAAGATCAAGGTTTATTTCTTGCCAACATAGGTAAGTTTTCTAACTTATTTCTTCACGTTCTTGCATTATTTCTAATGTAGATCTTTAATATTCATGTTCTTGCATGTTTATTCATAGTTTCTTCATATGCTTCGCATGTTTATTCATATGTTCATATATGTTCTTCATATGTTCAACGTGTTCATAGATTAAAACCTTATTTATGCTATATTTAGGGTTGCGATCTTTATGTTTGCATGTTATTTCATAGCCGATGATGATCGAGGGTTCATCAACCCGAGGATGATCTAGGAACTACTTCTAAACCCTAATCTTTAGGTAATTCCCCCTCATTATGCATGATCCCGATTCTTCTGCCTATTCTAAATTCTTCTCGAACTACGCTGACCTGAGCTTCTCACATTGAGAGGAACGTAGGCAATCTTCGGATCCGGTCTCAAACACTAACACACTACTAACACATTCATCATGATAGAAAGACCGATCATTCGGGCAATAGGAGTGATAACGTTCAATATTCTTCTCTTGTTGTAATTTGACCCCCGAACCCATTAAACATGCTTTTTCTCAATGTTTTGGCTATAATTAAAACGGCGTGGCGACTCTCATAATTTTAATGTTACTGTGAATATTCTCAAATTCAAACACACGTATTCACAGTGGCGACTCTGCTGGGGACTGCTTTGAAACTTTTTCAAACTTAGTGGGTCTAACTTTCGTTACATCATGATGCTTGCCATGTTTACACATGCACACACCTGCCATGTTTACACATGCACACACCTGCCATGTTTACACATGCACCCTACACACACCTGCCATGTATACACATGCACCCTACACACACCTGCCATGTTTACACATGCACCCTACACACACCTGCCATGTTTACACATGCACACACTTGCCATGTTTACACATGCACATACCTGCCATGTTTACACATGCACCCTACACACACCTGCCATGTATATACATGCACCCTACACACACCTGCCATGTTTACACATGCACCCTACACACACTTGCCATGTTTACACATGCACACACTTGCCATGTTTACACATGAACACACCTGCCATGTTTACACATGCACACACTTGCCATGTTTACACATGCACACACCTGCCATGTTTACACATGCACCCTACTCACACTTTCCATGTTTACACATGCACACACTTGCCATGTTTGCACATGCACACACATGCCATGTTTACACATGCACACACTTGCCATGTTTACACGTGCACCTCACGCACACTTGCCATGTTTACACATGCACCTCACACACTTGCCATGTTTACACATGCACCTCACACACTTGCCATGTTTACACATGCACACTACACATACTTGCCATGTTTACACATGCACACACTTGCCATGTTTATACATGCACCTCACATACTTGGCATGTTTACACATGCACCCGTGCACCCCGCAATGTTAATACTTGATACTTGTACTTTGTATATACCTTGTATCCTTGTACCTTTGTTGTTTTCGTCTTAGTATTAGGGTCAAACAAAACTCTGCTATGCTCCCTTGTACATTATTCTCTCTCTCTCTCTCTCTCTCTCTCTCTCTCTCTCTCTCATGCATTGCATTGCATCATCCTAACATTAAAAACTTCTCTCTTTTCTCCCTAAAAAAAAAGAATTAGTTTTTTACCACACACTACCACTAGTCTGTGTCAGCACTGCACAGGTCCCCATTACCCGGAGTATTCGATGTGCAGGAATTTGTGCGCTACTGCCGCCCTCTTTTCGAGTCACTCGTCTACTCCACTCACCGTGCACGTTCCGCGAGCGGTGGGAACCTTTTACCTTACCCGTGTCAACCCACACATAGAGATTAGGACACTCCTTAGACCAACCATTTAGGATGTAAATAAATGCAAAACTTTTCACAAAATAAAATGTGCATTGCATCTAGACGACCTCTAAGGTCCATCGCTCACCCCTTGGGCCATCTATCAAAATTCCTCATCTTGGCCTATCTAGGTTACCTACCCATCATTGCGATCCATTTGGGCCTACCCTTCATCTCGACCCGCTTTGGTCAAAATCCCACCATCCTTTGGCCTCTTAGGACAATCTTATCTACCTTTGACCTCCTAGGTCAACCTTTGACCCCTGGGTCAACCTTACCTACCTTTGACCTCCTAGGTCAACCTTCGACCACCTAGGTCAACCTTCCCAACCTTTGACCCCCAAGGTCAACCTTATCTACCTTTGACCTCTTAAGCCAACCTTTGACCCCCTAGGTCAACCTTACCAACCTTTGACCTCTTAGGCCAACCTTTGACCCCCTAGGTCAACCTTTGACCTCCTAGGTCAACCTTACCACCCTTTGACCTCTTAGGCCAACCTTTGACCCCCTAGGTCAATCTTATCCGTTTAAGTCAACCTTTGACCCCCTAGGTCAACCTTACCTACCTTGACCTCCTAGGTCAACCTTTGACCCCCTAGGTCAACCTTACCTACCTTTGACCTCCTAGGTCAACCTTTGACCACCTAGGTCAACCTTCCCAACCTTTGACCTCCAAGGTCAACCTTATCTACCTTTGACCTCTTAAGCCAACCTTTGACCCCCTAGGTCAACCTTTGACCTCCTAGGTCAACCTTACCACCCTTTGACCTCTTAGGCCAACCTTTGACCCCCTAGGTCAATCTTATCCGTTTAAGTCAACCTTTGACCCCTAGGTCAATCTTATCCGTTTAAGTCAACCTTTGACCCCCTAGGTCAACCGTACCAACCTTTGATCTCTTAGGTCTACCTTTGACCCCCTAGGTCAACTTTATCCGCCTTTGACCTCTTAGGTCTACCCTTGACCTCCTAGGTCAACCTTATCACCCTCGACCTCTTAGGTCACCCTCGACCTCTTAGGTCAACCCTTGACCGCCTAGGTCAACTTTATCCGCCTCCGACCTCTTAGGTCAACCCTTGACCTCCTAGGACAACCTTATCACATTTAACCCCCTAGGTAAACTTTATCGTCTTTGACCTCTTAGGTCAACCTTTGACCCCATAGGTCATTCTCATCCGCCTTTGACCTCTTAGGTCAACCTCATCCACCTTTGACCTCTTAGGTCTACCCTTGGACCCCTCGGTCAACATTATCACCCGTTGACCTCTTAGGTCAACCTTTACCTCCTAGGTCAACCCAATCACCTTCGACCTCTTAGGTCAACTTGGACTCCTAGGTCAACCTTATCCGTTTTCGACCTCTTAGGTCAATCTTTGATTCCATAAGTGAACCCAATTACCTTTGGTCCTAACCCGCTTAGGTCAAACCATCATCTTGACCCACCGTCGTCCAGACCAACCTAGGTCAACCCGTTTAGGTACACACACCATCCTTGACCCATTTAGGTCAACCTGCCCGTCTTAGGTTAAAACTACCCCTTCACCTTTGACCCCCAAGGTCACCGTGACCCGCTTAGATCGACTTACCTATCTTGGATCCATCTAGGTCAATCTCCAACCTTCCTTAATCCACCAACCCGAATAGGTCAACCTTAGACCCGCCTAGGTCAAACCATGTCCATCCCGCTTAGATCATCCCATAGGCAAACCGCTACAACCCGCTATCTTGATTCATTCACCATATAGGTCAATCCAACCCTTCTCATTTAGGTCGACCTATCCTTTACCCATCTAGGTCAACCCACCATTATCGTCGCATCCTAGCTTGAACCACTTCTTGTCTCAAACCTTAGGTCAAACCTTAGGTCAAATTTAGGTCAAACCTTAGGTCAAACCATACCCTACTCAATCAAAACCAACTCCTATAGGTCTTCCTCACCCATGCTTGACCAAGGACCGAGTCATCTCCCTCTTTTTGACCCCTATGGTCATCTCTCACCTCTTTTTAAAAGTCTAACTTGATTCGAACTACGGCGACCTGAGCCTCTTATTGTGTGGGACCTCTCCCTCATGATAAGGGGAACGTAGGCAACTTCGGCCCGGTCAAACTTTCAATTTTTTACCAAAATGCATTTCAAAAATGTGGAGACCGACTCTTTTCCAAAAAATGATTTTTATAACGATGCCTTATCATTAAATACGAATCTAATTCTTTCATGACATAGAGTTCTGCATCATGTCGGCTGCAAGGAACATCGAAGTTGCAACTGAAGCTGCTACCCAAGATCCCGAGACAATCCTCTACACCGGTACTGCTCTCAGTAAGCAAGCATCCCACTTCGAAGCCATCCTCGATGAACAAGCAATCCACTTTAAGGCCATTCTCAACGAGCAAGCAACACACTTTCAGAAGGAGATGCATAAGACCCTAAGAGATATCGAGAGGCGCCATTTGTCTGACATTCGTGGCGTTTATGATTACCTCAGTCGAGTTCTCCCTCTTGCTCAATGTCAACACCCGTACGCTCCTCAAATGTACGGGCCGCCACAGACTGTCCCCGTCGGGATGCCTCCTATGACTACTCATCAACAAGGGGTGCCGGTACCTAAATCACCCTCAAAGACAGTTCGTGAAAGGAAGGACGAGCGCGAATTCGACGACTTAGGTATGCCGTTAGCCAAACTCTTCAAAAGTCTAGTTCAAGCCGGCAAGTTGTCTCCTTTGATCAACTATGAACCAAGTAGGGTGAAGCAATGCTTGGATCCCTCCAAACACTGCCAATACCACCAGTACATTGGGCATGACACCGAAGATTGCGTCCAATTGAGGAGAAAGATTCAAAGCCTCATTGACAGCGGAGCCATCACCCGCCAACGGAATACATGGGCATGGGCAAAAGAGGAAATTGGGGCTACCTCCTTTAAATAAAAGAAAAGAAAAGGGTCATTCAGTCTTCGTAGGTTCTAGAGTGTCCTTAGTCAAAAGTCCACCTTGGACGATTTTTGTTTCTTTATGTAAAAGTCCACCCCGGACTAGTCAGTTTAAATCTTTTAGTTCCAATAAAAAGGTCTTTATTTCTTTTCTTTTCTCTCTAGACTTGAGACATAAGCTTGCATATATCAATTTCATGAAAACTGTCTTATTCACCATTTTCGCTTGATTGCTATATCTTTATATGATGAATTAATCTTAATCTTACTCATTAATGACGACTCATTAAAAGGTAAATGGACCCACAAACCATTCACATAACTAAGTAAACGATTAATCTCAAAATAACAAATGCTTCGATCAATTGGGATGAACGAATCACTTTCCCTTCTCTCTACATTCTACCCCCATACACTCTCTCTATACACTCACCCCTTGTACACACTTCATGTACACTCTCTATATACACCTTCTCCCATACACTATCCTCATACGCCTCTCATCCCACCATTAGACCCCTTTTATAAGGTCGTGACAAAGGAATGGACTGCGGTTGCTCATCATCAAATAGACATCCATGCTGCCACAATTTAAAGGGTTGTTTGTTCCCATCATGAGTACTACATGCCGTTACACTGGGGCTGTCCGTATTCCATCGCAAATATAAGACAAGTGCACGAAGTCATTCATTGGTGCACGTGATAATCCAATGGAGCTCTACCGGTGAAAATCAAGGGGCTAGGATGCCCGCCGCCAGCAAAAGGCCGCTTGAACTATAAGGAAGCTACCTCACAATCGAGAGAGGCGAAAGCAAACTAGGGGCTTGTCTTGCCCAATGTTTCATGTACAAATATAAAAAAAAATATGGCTCGCTAGGATGAAACCCAAAAGGGCGACCTAGGCAAAAGTTAGAGCATCGCACAAAAAGAAGCCCGCTAGGTTGAAAACCCGAAAGGGCGGCCTAGGCAAAAAAAAGGTGTGCACAAAGAGATAAAATAAAAAAAAATAAAGAAAAATAGAAGGGGCTATCACCATAGAAAAGTAAAAGTCTCATTTTCTTTTCACCTCAAATGTTCTATTTTCCTTTCTTTCCTTACAAAGTAGATAAACGGCAGCAACCCATGATAACTACGATGGAGCAATCCACTGCAACAACTACAAAGGAGTAATCCACCGCAATGAGCTACAAGAACAACTCACCTCAAACGAACCTCACACCCTAAACTCAAAACCCAACTTCATCGTCAACCGGGCGACCACTCAAAGCCAAACATAACCTACCTTGGGCCAACTTTCTTTCCTTCTTTCCTCCCACACATACCCACTGAAACCCGACACCATCGTCAAGCGGGTCATCCCCGAACTACGCGGACCTGAGCTCCTCACCTTGAGGAGAACGTAGGCAACCTTGGGTCCGGTCCAAAATATACACAACCCACCTCGTAGCCAATTTTCTTTCTCTTCTCTCTTGCCCCATATTTCTACTCCTGACTTCTTCACTCACAATTGATCAAAACATTTATTATTTTGAAAACTTAAGATGCATAACTAATCAACGAGGTCCATTCTCGAGCAATCAAATGAGAATCTTGAATAAAACAATTTTCAAATGTCTCGACAAGTCTTCCGTTCTACAATCTAGGAAAGAGCTAAACACTTACTTTCTGTCAAGCAGGGGCTTCCCTCCTTTGTACATATACACTCAGTTGCCCAAAGAGTCAAAATGTGAGTACTATCTCCTCTCCTCTTACTCTCCCCAAAATGCCCCGCATGTTTCAAACAATTCTTTTTTCCTTTTTTTGAGTCGACTGAATGATTTCAAAAAAAAAAAAAAAAAAATGATGACGCAAAAGAGATGCCCGCTAGATTGAAAACCCGCAAGGGCGGTCTAGGCAGAAAAAAGGTGCGTCTTAAAGGAGGTAGGATACCCCGCTCTTACACCCTTATCGGACTGGGGCTTCCCCAACAGAAGGGTCGACTATGTGGTTTCTTTGACCAGCGCAAATACCGAGGCGTCAACAAGGATACACTTAGAAGAAGGGCACCCCTCATCGTCAACTCGGCACATGACGACCTCTTTGGATTGATTAGAATCATAATTAATTATAAGGCATCTTTATAAAGTCATAACACTTTCAAAAGTTTTCTCTTCACGACACTTTGTTTATAAACCCGCACTCTCGGTCTCCACAAAATTTGTATAAACCTCCTCGGTCCACTCTGAGACCCATCTTTGTGATTCTTGAACCGACTCGGTCCTTCACCCTATTTCCTACACAATAGGATACCCTTACGTCCCAATCTGACTTGATTCAAAACCTTAGGTCCCGCACCTACCCGGTCAGTCTTACATAGGTTACACCATAACCCCTTAGCTCGACCCTCCATAAGTTAGTAGCGGGACTCCTAAAAGCCTCAAACAGTCTTACCCAAAACCTCAAGCCTTAAGCCAGTCTACCGAATCCAATCCTTAGAATGACCCATTAGGTCCCGAACCTACTGGTCTCGAGTCTACCTGATCTCTTAGATCCCAAACCTACCAATATATATTCATCCTTACCTTGTCCAGACTATGTCTCCCCTATCCTCTTAGGTTCCAACCTCTTAGTTCTACCCAGTCTAAACTATTGAACTATCCCTTAGATCCCAAGTCCATGCAAGGCCGCCAAAAACCTACCTTATAGGTCTCTAGCATATCCGATTCACACCTTAGGTCTCAACTCCTAAACCTTTAGATCACAAAACTGTCTACCCTCTAGGTCTATAACCTTAGATGTCGACCCTTAGAACTCTTTAGTTCCCAAGCCTGCTTGGTCCAACCAAAACAATGCCATCTACGCATACTGTCATACCCAAAAAAACCATGGCCCGCCTCTAAACCTAGTGTCACTCCTTAGCTTCAAAAGACTTCCTAGTCTGACCTTAAACCCTAACCTACTTAATCCGAGCCGAGTCCAAACCTCACCACCTACAAGGTCCACCCTGAACTCCATGGATCTCAAACCTTTCTTCCCCACGAGTCAAACCTCAAACGTGCTCGAACGCATAGGACCTCCCGCGTACCGTGATATGCCATAAAGATATCAAAACCCGTCCAGTCAAAAAATCATGCGCTTAACACCTTTAGTCCCATACCAAACCCACTTTGCAATCGCCGAACGAGCTTGGTCACGCGAGACCAAAGCATACCAATCCACTTAAGGTACTTATTGTACTCAAGCAAAGTCTTGGACACTCAATCCCTTTACCTAAAGCGCCAACATGGTCATATATCCAAAACCATTTCCTGCACCTACGGTTCGCACCTAGCCTAAACTTTCAAACACTCTAGGATCCAAGCCCGACATGCGTATTAGGTACTAGGATCATCCAATCCCAATCCATTGCTCCTTGGCCGACCTCAAGCCTGCTTGGTCCTAATCCATAACGCGGTTTCTCTAGGACAAAAGACTTACCCGCTTGAAAGCCTTATGTCCCAACGCTACCCTGCCTAGCCTTCGATCTCCTAGATCTCACACCTACATTCCATTAGGCCCCGGTCTCCTTAACAATGTCTGAGTCTTACCCTAGCTAAACCCTAGAA